>OZ020190.1:119077615-119508956 GCA_963971165.1 Philopedon plagiatum
AAAACCATTTGAAAGAGGAATATTTTGGATTCAAACGTAACATGTCTTTAATAAGTTGATGTTAATTTTTCACCGGCATTTTTTCTTTCAATCAAAAAAACAGAAAAGAATCCTGAGCAAACCTAAACAAATCTGAATAAACATGCACAGCGTGCTTTAGACTGGCCTGCCAATGTCATCGTTGTCCAATTTGCACGACTGTCCGTAACATTATATGTTTTTCTACACTAAGATGATAGAAAAATAAAATATAAAACTAATTCTAACCTTCTACAAAAAATAAAGTTGCCACTCGTGCACGCTCGGCGATGATATTTCGTCATTGGCGGCACGTTTCAACGTGCATCCTATCATTTATTAGCGCGAAAAGATTTTGTGAAAGCGTGTTAAAACCATTTGAAAGATGAATATTTTCGATTCAAATGTAACATGTTTTTAAAGAAGTTGATGTTAATTTTCCACCGGGCATTTTTTCAGCTTTAAATAATTGGTAAGCGCAACTCCTTATTAACTGCTTATACATTATTAGGTACTGTGGAATTGGGCCAACTTCAAAGTTTAGAATTTTGGTATATACCTACAAGTTACAAAAATTTGAACAAAATGAAGCCGAGCATTAACCTCAGTAATAAATACTTAAAAATATTATTTCATACTTTTCAGTGCTTTTGTTTTTGTCTGTTAATTTTTTTGAAAAAAATAATATTTCTTTATTTTTAGTTCACTTATCCTTCCTCCACCTTCCTCTTATCTCCCCCTTTTTTTACTTGTATTGTGCACTAATTATTGTCATCTTTGACCCCAATATCACTAAAAATAATAAAATAATCAGAAAAAGAATCGTTTTTCGATACATCATCGCACTCATCTCACAGCTTTATCTTTTTCTCTATCCTTATCTCGCCCCACTCCTTTAACATTTTCAGATAAAATTACATTTTTTCACCTCAATAACTCTGAAAATGAAATGACCCATTAGTTAACATTTTTTGAGAAAGTTCCAGCCGCTCTATTTTATCTCCTCTATCCGATTTCTAATATCTCTCAGATAGATTTTATGACCTCAGTAACCCATTCGTTAAATTTTTGGACACAACAGCTCTTTTTATTCCCCGACCGTAAATTTTCTACTAACGTTTGTTGAAAAAAAATTTGATATTCTAACCTTAATAGCCCCGAAAATGAAATGTCAGTTAACATTTTTTGGTGAAATTTCTAGCTACCACACCCCCCCCTCCCCCCCGTTACTATTTTAAAACATCTGTTAGACAAAATTAGATTTTCTGACCTTAATAATCTCGAGAACGACACATTAGTTAACATTTTTCGGCAAATTTCCAGTAACTCCTAACCCCCCCCCCCCCCTTCCCCGGTAATTGTTCTAACATAATATTCAAAAGTGGATATTCTGACCTCAATATCCCCGAAAATAACATATTGGTCAACATTTTCGGAAAAATCTTCGCTCACCCCCTCCCCTTTATTATTTTTTAAAGTCAGATACCAACAGATCCATCGGGCCGTCATGCTAAACACAACCGAGAAAAAAATTACTGAAGTCGGTGCCGCCATTTCGAAATAAACACGCAAAAATTTTCGATCTTGAGGAGTTTTTTTAGTTTTTTATAATTTTTTTGTTTCAACTCGCTTTAACAAAAAACTTTTAAAATGCCTTTGGGAGAACTCATCTAGAAAACAAAATAAAGTCATCGAAACCGGTGAATCCGTTCAGGAATGCGCGATCATACTTCTGAAGCCTCCAAGTTCTGAAAGTTTTTTTTTAATTTTTTTTTTATTTTATTTTACGAATATTTATCTATTGTTGTATTTATTACAATACAATTTTCATGAATTATGCAAATTTAGTCCTTCTCTCTGCCATAATCAAGCGCACATCACTACATGAGGTTTAAAAAAGTAGTAACCTTAGGAACCAATAGTCGGATCTTGGTATTTTACTTTTTAATATAACGATTTTTTCCTAAAAATACCAAAAATTAGCTCCAGATTTACTATTGCCAAAACTGGACTAATTTGGCAATCAAATGTTTAAATTTGCAAGTGTAAGAATTATATTTTTTTATAAACTGTAAAATTTATAATAGTGTCAAATTAAAACATAACTCTGAGCGACTGCAAAAGTTTTTTACTGATTGTATACAAGTTGTAAAAGTAGGTCTGTTGTCAAATGGGAATTTATATAATAGCACCTTGGGAAAATGTTCCTAACTTTGGGTTAATGAACTATAAAATGGAATATTCGCACTTTGAGTAAGGCACATTCAAATTTTAAGATATCCACCTATAAAATGACAGATACGCACTTTGAATAATGTATATTTAAACTTTTACCTTACACACTATTGTGGTGGAATACTGTGGAGGTTTACTTAGGTTTGTTCAGTATTACTTGGTCAATTTTTGTTTTTAATTATACAACAAAAGAGACAGAAAAGAATCCTGAGCAAACCTAAACAAATCTGAACAAACCTGCACAGCGTGCTTCAGACTGGCCTGCCAATGTCATCGTTGTCCAATTTGCACGACTGTCCGTAACATTGTATGTTTTTTGTAATTCAGTTATGAAATGTCACCTTTTTTGACATTGATTTTCATTGTCAAATGTGGCTCATTTTGACACAAGTTTTAAAATGACATTTCATTTTAACACAAGTGCTAAAATGATTTCATTTTAACACTCATATGCCTTTAACATTATTTTAGTCTAAATGGAATTTAAACAAATCAAATATTTTTTTAATAATTGTTCGTAATAATAACTGAATTACAAAAAATATTGTATGAAACACGATGCAAAATAGCTTCTTTTTTGCACACGATGTGTTGAACCATCTAGTGCAAAAAAGTCCCCCATTTTGCAACTTGTTTCATAAATAACTATTTCTACCCTAAGATGATAGAAAAATAAAATATAAAACTAATTCTAACCTTCTACAAAAAATAAAGTTGCCATTGCATTCTCGGCGGTAATATTTCGTTATTGGCGGCACGTTTCAACGTGCATCCTATCATTTATTAGTGCGAGTAGATTTTGTGAAAGCGTGATAAAACCATTTGAAAGAGGAATATTTTGGATTCAAACGTAACATGTCTTTAATAAGTTGATGTTAATTTTTCACCGGCATTTTTTCTTTCAATCAAAAAAACAGAAAAGAATCCTGAGCAAACCTAAACAAATCTGAATAAACATGCACAGCGTGCTTTAGACTGGCCTGCCAATGTCATCGTTGTCCAATTTGCACGACTGTCCGTAACATTATATGTTTTTCTACACTAAGATGATAGAAAAATAAAATATAAAACTAATTCTAACCTTCTACAAAAAATAAAGTTGCCACTCGTGCACGCTCGGCGATGATATTTCGTCATTGGCGGCACGTTTCAACGTGCATCCTATCATTTATTAGCGCGAAAAGATTTTGTGAAAGCGTGTTAAAACCATTTGAAAGATGAATATTTTCGATTCAAATGTAACATGTTTTTAAAGAAGTTGATGTTAATTTTCCACCGGGCATTTTTTCTTTCAAAAGTGACATAAAATATTTTTGTGCATTCTTTTTTGTAGCGTGAAATGTTTTTTTATATCGTTTCACTTCACTAGCTTTTTAACACGTGATGTATATTACTTTTCGTGTAGTCATTTTTTTTTAAGTTGGAAATATTTTTTACGTTCAGATTCACTAAGAAGGTTTAAGATTTAGTACCTAGGTACTGGTTTAAATTAAGATGTTCTAGTTGATCAGTTATGTTTTTGGCGAGTTTTTGTCCTATCATTGTTAATAAGTCGTCATTAAAAACTTATGAATTATTCTGATATTTCAGCAGTTTGCTTGGTTTCCAAATGATTTTCATTTTGGAACGAGTTGCTGTAATGAATTTAGTTCTATTATTATCCAAAGTACCTACTAAAATTGCCCTTTTCTTTATAAATGTACGAGAAATCTCAGAGTATAAAACTTTTCTTATTCTTACACTTGCCAGTTTATAACTTTGGTTTGTCAAATTAGACCGGATGAGCGTTGGAGAATATGGCCGTTAATGTTTATTTATTTCTTTTCATAACGATTTTGATCTATTTTAAAGTGCAAATAATTCTAACCGGTTGTTAAATAGCGTCTTTTGCTGCTGCTTCCAATGTCAGAAAAAGTATATTTCCAGATGATTGACTGCCGAAGAAGACCATAACTTTAAGAACACTTAACGTTAACAGTAAATATATAAATACGTATAAAAAAATGAATAATTTATGTCTTGAGGCATTCAAGTGATGAATAAGCTGTATGTGGACGTTTTCTATTAAATAAAAATAATTAGGAAGCTACTTTGAAGTTCTAAGATACATATTGTGTTGTTCCTAGACAGATTCTCTTCACTTATGTGTAATAAATTGTTAAGTTAAATTGCCATAAAACTTTTCAGAATAATTTAGTGCCGAAACTAAATTTAGTGACTGTAATTTGTATGCAAAATTGAAAAAAGATTCATGCGTGCAGAGGTATGCCGTGAAAAATACTTTACGCGGCAGTTGGCGTGTTTAACTTGGCGTTGTTAAATATTGTACGATCGATGTGTTTACAAATTAACAATTATTGTTTTTCCAAGGATTGTAAAACTCTGGCTCATTAAAAAGCAGTAAAACGGGAGGTGGTTCAGGACAGCAACTCAAAGAAACGAAGAATTTGATGATTTCAGTGACCTATTAAGATAATTAGAAAATAATAAAATATACAATTATAGTAAAAATCCCATATGGTTTTTCGCAAAATTACAGCGATAATTCCCCTCAAGAATTACAGCGATAATTCCACATTATCAATCATAATCAAATTTTATACTATTGTACTAACAATCATACAAATCCATCTTTTTTAACTACGTATACATACATATTATATATGTATGTACTTTCTTTTCATTTAATACCAAACCTAATTTTAAGTATATTTTTATTATTACTTCTGTTCGCTGTTATTTAAGTTAAAATAAATTTGTTGTTCGTTATGTTATTAATGTTTTATTTACAAACAAGTTTGTTTTGCTATATTATTATCCTAGTCCAAAATTCGCCACTGGCACTGGTTCGCCTAATACGCTTATTTATTTCTATCTTTTGTGAGAGGAAATGGGCAGGTAGGAGGTTTTTTATATAGGCGCTAAGAATGGACTTTTCAAAATTCAACCCCTAAGGGGGTGAAACAGGGGTTCAAACTTTGTATGGAAAAAAAATATTAAATGGTCCTTTTAACTCGAAACTTCATAGAAGTACTCTACAAAATTACGGCCAGATTCTCCAACGCTAGTCCGGTCTAATTTGACAACCAAAAGTTTTAAACTGACAAGTGTAAGAATAAGACAACTAAGTTCTATACTATAAGTTTTTTCGCAAAATAAAGAAAAGGGCAATTTTAGTACGTACATTCGACAACAATAAAAGCTTGGATATTAACAACAAACGATTTACAGAAATTTTTGGAATTACTTTGATGTTATTTTTAACTTTATACAAACCTTTGTTTTCTTGCTTTCAGCGTTGCAAATTGATCAATGACTTTGTCAAAATCAATTTTTTTTGCTTGTTTAAATTCAATTGAGAGCAACGCTAAATTGTGCAACCTTTCCTGTCCCATAGTGGAACGCATGTAATTTTTAATTAATTTTAATTTAGAGAAACTCCGTTCACAAGTGGCGTTAGAAACACATATTGTAACAAATAACTTTAAAGCAAGAAATAATGTTGAGAGTGAATCACAAAAATCATATTCTACAATGAATTTTAAAAAATCTAAACAAGACCATAGATTGAAAACATCCTGCCTAAAGTCTGCGGCTTTTAAATGTCGCCTTAATCTTAAAATGTCTCTTACAATATCTTCTTCAGCAAATTCATTATACATTTCTGATAGTGCTGGTTGGATATCACGAAGATCAGCTTCTGGCAAGTAAAGTAAATTATTAGGTTGAATAACAGCGAAAATGTGCAATACTGTCTCCATTGCATCAAAACGCTTATTAACTTCACCGTGAAAACGATCTAGACATTCTAACATAGAACGTTTAAGTTCTTCTTCTAGTGTTAAACCAACATCTTGAGCTTTCTCCCCTGGCATAGATTTCTTTTTACGTACCCTCTTTGAAATACCAATACCCATATTTTCACATATATTAGATGCATATTTAAGAGACTGTCTTACAATGTTATCTCTGTTTTCCTGCAAAAAACCTTTAAGAGCTTTCATTTTAATCACACTTTTATCAAAGGCCAAGCCTGTAACTTGTAGATACTTTTGCGTTTGATCCACTTCCTCCAAAACTTGGCTCCAGAATGATAAGTAGCACAGGAAAGAAAAGTCGCAAACTGCCGGTAATAACATCTGAGCAGACTGCCTAGTATCCAAGTTTTCCTGTGCATCTGTTAATGCCTCAATAGCATCTACTACAGCAGAGAAGTTTTTCATAACTGGTTTTACCGCAACATAATGGGCACTCCAACGGGTTTCAATTAGTCTTTTAATTGAAAGTTTGACTTTTTCAGTCATTACTTTCCATCTATGGGTTGAAGCCGAAAAAAAATTGTAAACACTTTCTAAGGTTCCAAAAAATGTTACACAGGAGGCAACAGCTGCAAATGAGTGCACACCGCAAGGATTTAACGAATGATTGCAACACGGGACAAATAAAGCTTTCGAATTCACTTCTTTGATTCTTTTTTGAACGCCAGTATGAATTCCAGCCATAGTGGCGGCATTGTCATACCCTTGACCTCTGCACATTTGTATATCAAGACCATCCTCTTCGTTTTTTTAAGATATCCTGTGTTACATCTTGTGCTTTTTTTCCCTCAAGAGTGAAATACCCTAAAAATGATTCTCGTATTTCTACGCGACCAATTTCAATAAAGACGTATCACGACACATTTGATCTGTATGGGATATGTCTGGGGTGCTGTCAAAAAGCATGCTGTAGTATTTCGCATTTTTGATATCCAATAATATTCTGTTTTTGATAGTGGATCCTAGAAGTGATATAAACTCATTTTGTGTTTGAGCAGATAAATAACTTGTAGAAATTTTTTGGGACTGGTGAATTCGGACAAGATGTTCTTTTAAAATAGCATCGTAATTAGACAACAACTCTATTAGTTCTAAAAAGTTGCCACGGTTGTCCGAATTCGTGTCTTCCCTATGGCCTCTGAAAGCAAGATTCTGTTTAGCCAGAAACAAAGTGACATCTAACAGACGATGAAGAATGTCCCTCCATTTCTTTTTTTCTTTTTCTTGAAGATGTACGCTGTGTGAATCAATAGTTTTTTTCAAAGCTAATCCTGTTTTTAAAGTTTTCCATTTCCCAAGGCAATCAATATGGTTTGTGGAATTTTCATGATCTGAAACTTTGGGATTCAACTTCCACCACTCACTAAAGCCTGTAACAAATTTGGATATCCCACTTTGGTTTTCAGAGCAAGCAAACAATCGGCAGCAAAAACAGAAAATACTTTGCTTAATTAGTGAATAAACCATCCAAGTTCTTAAAATTTTTTCATTATTAGGGAGATTTTTATAAAACCAAGATGTTGACAAAGTTCGCTTGCTACCTTTGAGATTTTCTCCCGATCTGATTACAGTACTGAAGGGGCTTTCTTTGTTTTGAAAATTTTCGCTACCGGTTTTTATTAAATCTAGTCTTAAACTGTCCGGTAAAGGAAGGTGCCATTTGCTAACGTCAGTAAAAATGTCTGCATTCTCTCGATTCTCCGTAATTATCTGCTGTTCTATAGCTGTACCACTTTCTATCTCCGGTTCTGTACCATTCCCGCTCCTACTTTCATATTCCATATTACTTTCATGTTCCATATTCTCTGTGTCTGTAATGCTGCTGCTATCATCGCTATCCTTTGACCCCTGTGCTATATTTTCGTCTACAGGACCACATGAGGTTGAGGTTGAGGCGCTTGATTTACTTGGCACCACAAACTTCAAAATTGAGCCCGACAAAGCTCGACATTCTTGCTCCTTGGCTTTTTTAACTTTTCTTTGTTGATGCCCACTAGGTCTTATACGTTTCATTGTAAAATATCTAAAATAAACTACACACTCATCTAACCACTGTATAGAAATGCATAGAAAACCACGATTTGGTTACATATTTACAAAACTTTAAAGTAATAAAAATATTTTACCATCAGTTTGTCCCTACCTTTTCCAGTATTTTGTTTAAATTACACATACATACAGTTTTTTGAAAACCACTAAAATATGTCCTAAAAATACCGTGAAACGCTAGAACATTGACCGTTTCTCAAAAAGTCTAGTTTTCGCTTCTCGGGCTTCTCCGCGTTTTCGCCCAAATGAACTAAATATAAAAATCGACTTAAAAAAAAAGAATGATAGCTCAATCGTGGCCTGAAAAATATATTTTTTACATTGTTATACAATAAAACATTCAAGATAAAATTAGGCTATTCCAGTCATTTATTATTATTATTTTCGCGTGTCCACCCGGGTGCCCGGGTCCACCCTGTATAATATAAGTATAAAATATGCAAAAAATATATTGGTTCATAAAATAAATTAAACACAAAGTACACCTACCTTAGTTTTAACTGTCAACTTTTAAGTTAAGGTTCTTCACAAGTAGGGAACAATTTTCTTTTATTTTATTGTAATTATCCTGTCTTTACAATCAGTAGACCCACTAAACACTGACGCCACAAAAATTAAATCGAACAATACTCTTTTAATAATTAAAATATTTTGATTGTGTGTCAGGGATGACCAATATTTTTAAAATAAAAGTATCTTCAAAAAATAATTAAGTTAGGTACATAAAAGGGCGTTTATACAGAACTAAACTGCATTTTTACTTGAATCTTTACGTCCCTAAAAAGTAAACATTTGTCTCGCATTTGGCCGCCTGGTCACCACTTTTCCTTTAATTTATGACCTCTGGCGTCTGATTTAGGTAGATTTAAAGGGATTCCTTCCTACCATGTGTTAATCATAAATAACGGTACAATGTCTCAATCAATACATAACAATGCAACGAATGGTGTTTCCAAGTTAAAAAGGCAGCCCGGGTTTGTTTACAGAAATTTAAAAATGCTTGCGATTTGGAATGTGGAATATAGAATCATATCAAACATATATTACAATATCTACTAAATGCGGTTGCTATTTTGTCGAGTTATTTGTTTATATGACGATTAGCTTTGTTTTCGATTGTAATAATGGGAAATAATAAAATAAATCACTTTTTGAAATTAGGGACGGGGGTATTTTTAATTTTATAAATTTATTTTTGTTTTTATCTAATGATGTCCCCCCCCCCCCCGGTCTGGTACCCTGGGCGGACCCCCCCCACCCCCTTGCTACGCCCCTGATCTCTTTCGCTATCGCTATTTTAAAAAGTTACCGAGTCCCACTACTGCCACCCCAATTAATGTGACAACTTTAGTCAAAAGGTATACATCATCTGGATCCTCGTTCAGAAATAATTGCTTGGGTTTGCTTGAGTTGGGTAATTTTTATTATTGAAAAGCTGTACCTTTTATAAAAATCACATGGATATTCTGTATTTTTATTTAAATGCTCCATTTTGATTGATTCAAACCTAGTTAGTTTTCACACACCATCTCTTCAGAAAATAAAATTTTGTGAATACTTAGTAGTAAAACTTCTATATTTTCATTATTTTCCCAACTTTTTTCAACATCCGCGTGCATACTTAATTTCAAGCCTACTAAGTGCTTGAGCGTTCTAGTAACTGTATTTGTGTGTATAGTTTTACATTCTCAGGATGAAGCCATGTTTTGCAAATTTTATTATGTTCACCTGATTAACCGCCATTTTTTGTTTCAGCCGTCGCGATGCACTTCCTGTTCTTGGCGGCCTTCTTCTGGCTCAACACCATGTGTTTCAACATCTGGTGGACTTTCCGGTAAGTAAGCATTAGTATTGTAGATACTATTTCAGTTAGTTCTTTAAATCTGTGATACTTAATTTGGTAGAAAAATTAGTGTAAACCACATCAGTGTTATCGGCAGCATATGTTATGGTGATCGTCATACCTAGTAGATAGAATACTGCGCATTGCAACCTCCATTATTGTATTTAAATGAAAACGAAACAGTGTCTAATGTGTCGTTAAATGTGACGTTCCTTCATCGAGCTGAGTTTGCAAAAACAGCTCTCAGTTATACAAACCTAAATAAATATTATAATGATTTTAAAATATTCATACCTAGAAACCTGTGCATGCGGATTATTCAATTACATATATATTTTTTTACATTACATTACATTTATTAATGATACATTTACAATAATTGGTTTATATAATTGGTAGGAAAGATACAAGTCATTCTACTCATGGTCAAACGTAAGTAGGATGTAAAGAGTCTGGGGATGGGTACAATTTTTATCTCGGGCTTCCGCATGCGTAATAACCTCAAAAATATAATAAATGATGCACTTGTTTTGTCACTTAAAATATTATAAAAAATTAGGAAATCGGCCCTAAAAGGTGTATTGGAAACGGGTTAGCACTCCTTCCTCGATAAAAATTTTGTTTTGTCTTTTTTTAAAGGTCCCGAGCAAAAAATTTATCGTGTCTAGGTACCTTAACCTAAAAATTATGTTTTGTTTGTTGTCCAGAAAATCTAGCGAACGGTGGATCGGAGGGCACCCTAAGGTCAGAACAGGGTTAGCACCTGGTTAGGGGCCCTGACCAGTCTCTTTCCTCGCAGGCGAAGAGGGATCGGTGCGAAAAAATCCACTATTGTTCCTTCCTCTGCGCATGCGCAAGCCCGGGATAAAAATGGTACCCATCCCCTAGACTCTTGTAGCAGGATGATGTGCATCCCTTTGCTGAGAAGCGGCTAGAACTGCAAACAAACCGACGTTGCCATTTTCGATGTTCCTTGTCTTGCACCGGTAAACTTTAATTTCCTTTGCAGGTAGATCAGCCACATAGCCCAGTGGATAGAGCATCCGCTTATTGTCCGAGATGTGTTGGTTCGAATCCCGGCTCGGCCGCATCTTTTTTATTTTTAACGGTGGATCGGAGGGCACCCTAAGGTCGGAACAGGGTTAGCACCTGGTTAGGGGCCCTGACCAGTCTCTTTTCTCGCAAGCGAAGAGGGATCGGTGCGAAAAAAATCCACTATTTTAAAATCTTCGAGCTACCGCACATATGGCAACGTCGGTTTGTTTGCAGTTCTAGCCGCTCCTCCTTTGCTGTACTGCCGGTTCACGTGTAAGGATGTAGTCTTGTAAAAAGAAATAGACTGTTATGAAAGGAAATTTAAAAATTGTTAGTTGTAGTTTCGTTGTTAATTCTACATGCTAATAAAAAGAAAAATGTAAAGCAGTAAATAATCACAGAAAATCTTACTACTTGTTAAGGGGTTAGAATTATTTGTACTTTAAAATAAATATCGCTATAAAAATAAATAAATATACATTAAAAAATATTTCCAACTTTAAAAAAATTACTACACGAAAGTCAGGTTTGCTGATTTTTTGGATTTGTTTGGATAAATCAAAAAAACCCGATTTTTTTATTTAAATCGGATTTTTTTGATTTAAATCGGATTTTTTTGATTTAAACACAAAAAATAGCAAAACCCCAGATCTTTTGAGGCGGCATAAAATCAAGGTTGATAGCTCTTGAAGGGAGCAAACGAGGAAGAGAGTCAGTGTAAACGGGAATCGGTCGCAAATGAGAAAATTTAAGCCCAACCGCTACTTAAGCAGAGTAAGTTTTTAACTCGAATATAATTAATTTATTTTTCAAATAAATGAAACAAAGCAGAATAAATTATCGTTCTGTTTTTTACCGCCTAATTACTGTTATTCTATTAATTACTTTGAAATGCTTGCAGCTTCTCCATAAATAATAAATCTCTGCTATACACATAATTTATTACAAATTGTGCTAAATTATTACATGTCAAATATTATGTTTAAAAAAAAAATGCAAAGTGCGTTTATTGCGATCGCCCTAACTTAAAACTGGAAATCGTGTAATAAAACGATTATAAAATACTGACAGAGCAAATGCATTGCATTAAAGTGATTTTTAAAGAATTGTAAAATAGGTTATTCCATGCAGGGACGTCTACCCTAGTTGGAAATAAAATTAGAATCCGATGTGAAAATAAAATACAAATATTTATTTACCCACATTATGTAATTTGAAAATGCAAAATACGAAAATACTTCGGTTAAAGTAATTTAACATACAGGGTGTCTGAAAAGTCTTAGTATGGGAAAATGTCGTTGCTGTTAAATAAAGATAGAGACACCAAATTTTAGTTGTATCTTATTGGTTAATAAATCTACTTTTTTATGTAATTTAAGTTTTTAACCCCCTTGAGGGGTGAGGCTAGGGAGTTGAGGTCAAAAATTTTAAATGCAACCCTATGCCGCGGCCGTGTGTTCCCTTATATTAAGTCTTCAAAAAAGAAGCATTTTACCGCAAACCCGAGGTCCGTATCTTAAATCGTTTTGAAATGGCAAGCCTATAAAAACTAAAAATCGTAAGAACCTTTATTTATCTTGTTATGTTAAAAGTTGTTCAAAATGACCACCATGAACTTCTTGGCAGTAATAACCACACGGCATACGGTCGCATTTAAAATTTTTGACCTCAACTCAGTAGCGTCACCCCTCAAGGGGGTTAAAAAACGTAAATTTCATAAAAAAGTAGATAAAGAACTAAAATTTGGTGTCTCTATCTTTACTAATAGCAAAGATATTTGCCCATACTAAGACTTTTCAGACACCCTGTGTGTTATCTTACTTTATCCGAAGTCTTTCGTATTTCGCATTTTCAAATTACACAATGTGGGTAAATAATTATATGTTTGTATTTTATTTTCAAATCGGATAATAATTTTATTTCCAACTAGCGTAGAAACGTCCCTGGAATAATCTATGTTTACAATGCTTTAGTGATTTTAGGTATAAATAGTAACCACATTACGTGCAATGGTAATAATAGTAAGTTTAGACGAAAAATATCAGATATTTTAGGTATTGGATTCAACAAAATAGAATTTTAGTGCTACTAGACACTAGAGGGCGTCTTTGGTAAATCTTTGTTATATGTATTACTACATGGACCTAAAGTCAAGCAATATTACTGATTTAATGGTTGTGCCAGCAATTGTGTCAAGGTCAAATTTTTTGTTATTTTTATCGCCGTGCTCTTGTCTTTACCTCTAGTTTGGATGCATAAAGGACATACACGGAAACAAAATTTTGTATTAAAAGTTCCAGCCCATTTTTTTCATTTGCCAGCAAGCTATATCACCTTAAACTTGGCATCCATAGCCGAAAATCCATGTCAAAATGAAATTAAGTTGGCCAACATGGACGCCACGTGGAAAATGCCGCCTTGACGACGGCATTTCTATTATTGAAAATTTATTGATTTCAATATTTCTGGATCTATTATTATTTTGACCTCCGCATATTTAAAACTGCATATTGCATCTGGCGCGGTCTCTTTGATTGGAAATAGAAATAAAACTGCTCAAATAAATTGTATGTCCTTCATAATAAACTTTGATATATTAAGATAATTTTGGAAATTTCGTAACAGAAACATATTAAAATAGACAAAGCTTAGAAATACAGTATTTCAACATTTAATAAATTTGGCGAAGCGCGATTCTGGAAGCAATTACAGCTTTTTAATCTTTTCGGAAAACAGAGATCAGATTACTTTGATTAGCAGCTCATTTATCAACGCGGCATTGCCTCGCCTCTGTATCTCCAGTAACGCCTATATCGCCTCATCGCCTCATGCGGCGTATACTGTATACATACATCGGATGCGGCGATCCGTTGACGATACGTTGTTTATAGGTGAGAACTCCATAAAAGCACTCGAAACTTCGTGTGTCGGGGCGATGTGTAGTTGATAAGTGAGTAACAACTCTTCTCCTCATCGGTTTTTTCCCTGCAATTATTTTTTCAAAACATAAACCCAAGCATACGAACATACTTAAGGCGGGGATACACCAAAAAAGCAAGCAAGGGCAAATATGGGCGAACGAGCATTCTGTGCATTCTAATCGTTTCGTGTGGACACTTTTGCGAGCGAGCAAACGTTGTTTGCTTAAGGTGCGTACAGACCAACCGAGCGAGCGAGAGCGAGCAAGGGCAAACACGAATTCACCTAAACAATTTTTCGGTGTGGACTGATTAGCGAACACGACCTCGAGAGCAAATGTTCGCTCGCTCGTGATCCGGCAGCTGTCGGTACATCAAAGAAAAATCGCGTATATTGTTTGTTTGGTGTGGACGGAGAACGAATGCTCTTTGTTATTTTATTTTACGAGCAGAAGTGTCGAGTTCTTTTCTGTAGTTTTCACAATGGAGTGGTCAAATGATATTGTAATTAAGCTAATAGAAGGTTATAGAGAAAAACCTGTTTTGTGGGATAGCAAAAATCCGTTTTTTAAAACTAAAAATAAGAAGCATGACGCGTGGGAAAAGCTCGCCACATTAATTGTTGCTGATGTTGCCGAAGTTAAAAAGAAAATGACGTCTTTATGTGCGTCGTTTAGACGATAAAGGCTGAAAGTTAAAGTTGAGCATTCTGGAATGGGCGCAGAAGAAGTGTATGAAAGCAAGTGGTTCGCATTCAAAAACTTATTTTTTTTAATTGACAAAAATAAGCCACGACAATCACAGATACGTTTTCTTTTCTCCTTTTTCTTTTTTTTTGCATAAATCATGAAGCACAATAAAAGCAGCACTCGCATAAAGCAACTCATTTGAATCGGCCATTTTCTGCTTCAAGATTTTGGATCTTTCTGCGAACACAAGATTAACTGTGTACAGTTGTTTGAGCAAGCAAACACGAACAAGAAAAACATTAACGAACGCTCGCTCTCGCTCGTTCGGTTGGTCTGTACGCACCTTTTTTACGTTAGCAGTTGTTCGAGGCCGAGGCGGTACATCAAAGGAAAATCGTGTTTTTGCTTGCTTGATGTGGGCACATATTTTTATTATTTTGCAGTTTACGACTGAATATCGGCACTATCGGCAGTGATTTAAAATGGAGCGAAATAATGAATTCATTGTAAAGTTCATAGACGTCTATCGAGAAAAAACTTATTATGGGATACGAAAAATGTGTATTTTAAAAATAAAAAGAACATTGCACATAGAATTTTTCTTGGGTTCGCCATAATTAATCGGTTTACTCAAAAAACATACGGATCATGAACGAACACGAACAAATTTGCTGCAGTAGTGACACACCTAGATTTAAAAAAATTGCAACAAGCAAACATCAGCGAGCACGAACAAATGTTTGCTCTTGCTTGCTCTTTTGGTGTATTCCCGCCTTAGACAAACTTTTATTTTTTATACATTCTGAGGTAGCTAGCAAACAAAAAGTGCCCGAGAAGGTGACCTAAAAACTATGTTACTGTTTTCATAGTAAAGTTATAAAGAATATAAATTACCCAGCAGACATATTAAGTTCAGTACTTTATTATCCTATACCTGATAGATGGTTTGCGGAATACTCGTATTCCCTTGACAAAGCAAATAGAGAAAAAATGGGTTATTTTTCCACGGATATCGTAACGCCCAGAGCAAATAAAAATTATGTCTCCTTGCTTATGCAGCCAGGAAAAAGTAAATATGAAATTAAAATGTTATTGAAATTTAATCAAGGCGATCATACTTAGTTATGTTATGGTTATTAACATCATTTTCCTTTGGCTAAACATATACTATACATATAAGAAGCTCTGAAAATGTAATATGGAGTTTGTGGGGTGCGGAAATAATAAGGTATTCTGAACTAAGAAAAAAGTTAGTACCATCTGTTCTTAACATTGTGGTCTTAAACGGCTTTAGTTGGCCTGATATAAAAAAAATAGTTTTCCTTACTCACATCCTTTTCACATTTTAGTAATAATTTAATTAATTTTATCCACGGTATTGCCTTTAGTACCGTCACGTAGACACGTACACGGCTTATCCAAATAAATTAATAAATTGATCATAAATCCTCTACTTATTTGTTTACTATCTGGCAGTCTAGAATTTTTTTATGGACCATGCCTCTGTTTTAAACATCCTGCGGATCAAATGTTCAGTTTTTACTTTTAAAAATTTCAATGATTATTTAAAAAAAGTATTTGGCAACATTAGTGTTTTGACCAAGCCAAAAATATTTTCATTTTATAATGTAAATGAATTTTATATTAAAATTGTTGTTATAATAAAATAACTTATTTCCCTTGCACAATCAATTATTGTAGTATTTTGTATTGTGGGCCTCTTAAAATGCGACCAGGTAGCTAGTCATTCGTTTTGTGATTAGTTCAAAAAGTTCTCTGTCCACATCCGCTTCTCTGAGTACTCGGTCCACCCACGATATACGAAGCATCCTTCTCAGTGACCACATTTCAAAGGGCTCCAACCTAATGTCGTCATGAGTGTCCAGGAGTGGGACTCGGTAACTTTTTAAAATAGCGATAGCGAAAGAGATAAAGAAGCGAAGAGGAAGCGATCGCTTTTATACTATATATATTTATATCTACATATAAGCACTTCTTTATAGGTAAAATAGAGATAAACATGATAAAGAATACTCTATAGTCCGTTCTAAAAACATACATTTTTTAACAAAATTTATTTTTAGACGATTCATTTCCTTAACAAGGTTGTACAACTTTACTGCCTCGTACAAGCTGTTAACGTTCTACGTTGAAATTCTTTGGATAACATCTACTCGACACCGGAGGATTCTTTGCACCCTCTGACCATCGAAGGTCTGCCCGGGACTGAGAGCCACTGCTTTATTTTCTTCTGCCATATTTGAAAACAATTCAAATTGTTCATTTTTGAAAACAATTTTTTGGGATTTTTTTTGAAAAATGCATAATTTTATGAAAATACAAATCTGTTATATTCGTGAATTCCAAAATCGACTTTATTACTGCCGAGAAGTTCATGGTGGCATTTTGAACAACTTTTAAATTAATAAGAGAAATAAAGGTTTTTAAATTTTTTTTTCGCGATTTTTAATTTTTAAAGGCTTGCGTTTAAAAACGAATTAAGATACGGACCTCGGGTTTACTGTAAAATGTTCTCTTTTTGAAGACCTCTAAAATGAGGTACCACACCGGCATAGGATTTCATTTAAAATTTTTGACCTCAACTCCCTGCGTCACCCCTCAATGGGATTGAAAAAGTTAAATTTCACAAAGAAGTACGATAGATTTATTAACCAATAAGATACACCTAAAATTTGGTGTCCTTGTCTTTACTAATAGCAAAGATATTTTCCCATACTAACACTTTTCGGACACCTTCTATTTATCACGTTTATACGCTCGTTAAACTGTTTTTTTATCGAAAGCGTTTTATGGTAAATGCGCATTTGTATAGCTTTTGTAGGTAGTTTACACGTCACTTATTAAAATCGCTTTAAATCAGCTGATTTCATGTTACCAACTATATAGTGTTATTATTTTTGTTATGTTTTAAACTAATTAAACTTTAATTGTTTTCATTTGATCCTTATTTAGGCCACAGTTTTAGGAAAACTTCTAATTATTATAATTTATAACTAATTTAAAAATATGCACAGTTTAAAATAAAATGCTAATTAAAAAACAAAAAAAAAAGAGTCAACAAGTATGGTTAGACGATCTGTCAAAATTGTTTGGTTAGCGACACTTTCTCTATCTCTAAAACGTTTTGAACGTTTATATGGACACTTAGGTACCTAACCCGTTTTTAATTGGGATACTTTTTTTTCCGAACACTTCAAATTTAAAGCGAACTGAGCAACTGAAACGGTTTAATTAACATTTATGCGTTCTTATTTGTGGGTGTGTGTGTGTTAATGGCACTGGTTAAAACCAAATGGCCCGAAATGCGTTTTTATAAAAACACTTTTTACTAAGCCGTTTTAAGGCAAGCGTATAAACATAGTATTTGTTAATGTCATAATGCTAACTATTTGTTTTATATAGGTATCACATTTTAATAGCTTAGAAAATTCTGACAGAAAAGAAATAAGGCTAAATAAGCCTAAGCAAACCTGAAAAAATTCAAAAAAGGCGAATATGTACATGTTTTGTAAGGTTTGCGCAGCATCTTTCTCGCTTTCTTTAATTAACATTTTTTAAACTATTGCAGTTCAAAATTTAATTTTCGGAAAGATACTTTCGGAAAATCGTATTTTCTTGAATTCATTTTCCAAAAAAAGTATTTTCATTAACTTAGTTTGTGTGCTATAAAAAAACTAACGTGCCAGTGTAGACACATAAAAAGCCCTTTAAATCATTAGAGCAATCAAAATTTTATTCTGTATGTATCACACAACACAGCAGAAAAAATTTTCCAGGAATTAATATCTTGGTCATTTACATCCATGAGCCCATAGCATCTGTTAAGAATTTAAGCAATAACAGAAAAAGTAATCAACTATAATCAATCTTTAAAAAATGCCATTTTTAATTTTTTATTTTCATATTTTCTTATTTATGTTTACCATGACCATAACTACTATTAATATACACCTATAAGAATATCGTTTATAATAAACCTAACTATAGGTATCTAACCTTGATTCCAGGATAATTATTATAGTTTTCCATTTTCATTAACTTAGTTTGTGTGCTATAAAAAAACTAACGTGCCAGTGTAGACACATAAAAAGCCCTTTAAATCATTAGAGCAATCAAAATTTTATTTTGTATGTATCACACAACACAGCAGAAAAAATTTTCCAGGAATTAATATCTTGGTCATTTACATCCATGAGCCCATAGCATCTGTTAAGAATTTAAGCAATACCAAAAAAAGTAATCAACTCTTTAAAAAATGCCATTTTTAATTTTTTATTTTCATATTTTCTTATTTATGTTTACCATGACCATAACTACTATTAATATACACCTATAAGAATATCGTTTATAATAAACCTAACTATAGGGATCTAACCTTGATTCCAGGATAATTATTATAGTTTTCCAGGGCTACAAGAGGAAATCCTTTTTATGAGACGAAAACATGTTTTGGAAATATGCGTGGTTATAAAAGTTCGTAGTAAAATAAACGAAAATAACTCTCCAGTATATTTGTTTGTAAGCGTTGAATGAATTTTCCGCCAATCCAGTGAGAGAGCTAGAGGTCAGAGTATATAATAATAAATTTTTATGGTCCATTTCACTGAAGACATGGACTAATAAACTAATCAAATTCGTAGAGAAATAATTTTACAGCTCATATATTGGTACTTCGACAGCTAGTATATATGTAACGTATAATATTTATATAATAACTTACACTGAACGACTACAGTTAATCAACCCTATAGGGTTACTTTTTGTTAAGTATAGTATCACTTTAATAGATACTCTTAAATAATGTGGAATGGAGAAGTGTTAAATTTCACTGGACTGCTTAAAACAACACAGGATTATATTTTATATATAAAAAAGGCTTGTCTACTAGTCAGCTTTTCGATCTATACGTCTATGAACATAGTTCGAAAAAATGTATTTACTTTTTGTGCTATTCCGTACACAGACAAGAAAGCCTTCCTATGCCACCATATTCAAAACTACAATATTTAATATCGATATCAGGTTCTTCTTGCTCATAAACAATTAATTCATTAAAAAAATGCAACATAAAATGTATTCATAAGTTACCTTTTTTTTAGAGCCTACGACAAATTTGTATAAACCTAAAGGTTATTTAGATATCCATAACTGAATTAAAGGCAAGTTTAATAATAGGTACACTCCATAAAAATAATAAATATAAAATATTCTAATATAAAATTTGTAGATATGTACCTATAAAATACATAGACATATTAAAAGAACGTGTAAAAATTGCGCAACAAATTGCTAAGTTAAAAATAAATTTTGGAAAGAAATCAATTCTTTACGATGGGATAATAATATACAGGGTGCCCGGAAAATAGGTGTACAACGTTTGATGACAAACTCCTGACGTCAAAATAGGTCGATTTAAGCCAACTTAGTTATATCCGAAATTGCTTCGTTCAGCCGGTAGAGAGCATCAAGTATTAAAAAAGTTTTTGGTTTTTCCCAAATTTCTTGAAAACTTGACATTAATGATTTTTGGTGTATAGTCTAAGGCCGGGTTTATCCAACTTCTTAATTCTTAATTCCTAACTCATAAGCAAGTTCACAATGTACTATTAAGTGACACTGATTACCCAGTTTCTTAATTCTTTATTCTTTATCCTTAATTTTTAAGAACGACCTTGAAAGTTGCCAATTTTTAACTTTTACGAATTACGAATAAAGAATTAAGGAAATATTAAATGCGCATGCGGCTTGTTCAGCTGTTTTAGACAGATCTTGACAAATGACATTGTTATCCGGGTTAATTTGACGTTTGGTGATGGACGACAGTCTTCATGATTTTTGTATTTAATTTTAATATTGAATTTAACTATTTATAACACAAATAAACAAGTTGTGTTTATATTTCCTATGTCAATTTTGACATGTATTGTCCAACTGTCAAGAGCTGAAAAAAGAAGAATTGGAAAAAGAAGAGATAAAAATTAAGAATAAAGAAACTGGATAAACCTGATCTAATAACTCACTCAAATTTTACGAAATGCTTAAGAATTAAGAATTAAGGACTAAAAATTACAAAGTTGGGTAACCCAGGCCTAACACTAAAAAATGACGTTAATAAAACCTGTAGTAATTACGACTTTGACAATAACTTGGCAACGCAGCACTCGACGCATTAGTATTTCAGATTTGTATCCGCGCTCCCACCAAGCTCTTGTAAATAACTTCAAATCACAAAAAACTTAATTCTTGCTATGAGTTTAACATATCCTGCGAATATATAAGTACGCGATATAGGTACTTAAGTAAAGTGATTTATTCTTGACTATAGAATTCTTTGTTCTGTGTACGCACCTACATAATGGCGCTCATTATCGACTCTATTGATCGGTGAGGTTTTAACATCTTACAAATGAATATGTGTATATCGAGGGGATGGAACCGATCGAATGCAGATCTGTTCACTTAAAAATCGCGATATGAACAGTCGGGATTGAAGTTACGATCGGACACAGTGCGAAAGAGCAGACTTGAATTGAGTTACATCGAATGGAAGAACGTATTCGTATGATAAACACTGCGATTCAACAAATATACACTAAAATAACATTTGATATCAACGATTGATCATACACTACATACTTGTATTAAAAATTTCTTGCTTGTTTAGTACTTTCCCACTTCTCAAAATTTAAATAAAAGTATCTCAAATAACAACAACTGGGAACCGAGACGAAAAGTAGTAAAAAACTTAACTTTCTACTTTTTGATTAGTATAAAAAGAAGCCAATTTGTTTGTGTCTTCTGTAGAACTTCTGGTGATTTTTTCGAAAATTGGTAATAACCTAAGAAAAATGTACTTATAATTAAAAAAAAAATGCTGTTATTCCTATAAAAATGCATACAAAATTGTGAAAAAAAGTACATTTTAAATATGTATAACTCGATTTGAAATTGGTTGATAGTAATAAATCATTTTTAGCAGCCGATTCCATAGGCGCACCTACCTGACGTGCCGGTTTGAACCCTATTTACTTATCCGAATAATTTAGTAATCATTATTGTCATAACAGGTAAAAATAATTATGCCGAGAATTCCGGGAACAATTAATACACAATGTTACTTTTCAGGTAGTTACGAAAAATTAGGTACCTCTACTTATTGGTATAAAACTGTGAGTCATTTTAAGAGCGAACAAACCTAATGCGAGTATTCTAGGACACACATTTGGGTAATTTTTGAAAATGGAGAGTCTTTCAGGATTTATTCCAGTTAAGCGAGCTGCGAAATCAGCGCTAAGCATTAGTGAAAAGATTATTGTGCTTAATGTATTTAATGCACTTAGATATCAAAAAAGTGCAATAAGTATCGATTCTGCAGTGGAACTTTGTTCAAAGATGACAGGTATTGGAAAAGCAACCATCTACAGGCTGATGCGGGAAGAAAAGACAGGAACCGTGACGCCACCAAAACCATCTCCAGGAAGGCGAACAATACCGATCGATGAGGACGAAAAGGCCATCATAAGACGAAAGGTGCATTCATTCTATTTCAATAAGGAGATCCCTACTTTGGATAGAGTTTTAGGGGCAGTAAAAGAAGACTTTCCTGCAATCAAGAGAGATAAACTATGGAAAGTTCTAAGAGAAATGAATTTTAGATGGGAAAAACATAGTCGGAAGTCTCATTTGCTCGAAAAAGATGAAATAGTATGTTGGAGACGTAATTATTTGAGAAAAATAAGAAAATTTCGCAATGAAAACAAAACAATTTTCTATTTGGACGAAACATGGCTGAACGAAGGCTACACAGTTGGAAAAATATGGACAGACAAAAATGTGACTTCTCACCGGCAAGCATTTTTAGACGGTCTATCAACAGGAATAAATCCGCCCTCTGGAAAAGGAAAACGATTAATTATAACTCACATCGGTAGCTCCAATGGATTTTTAGAAGGTGGACTATTATCATTCCAATCAGTTCGTACAGGCGATTACCACGAGGATATGAATGCTGATGTTTTTGAGGAGTATTTCGAACAAATGATAGAGCTGATTCCACCTGGCTCCGTCATTGTGTTAGATAACGCTCCGTATCACTCCAGAAGATTGGAGAAGATGCCTACAACTGCTTGGCGAAAAGCAAAAATTATCGAGTGGCTTGTGGAGAAACAAATACAATTTGAGGACAATATGGTTAAAAAGGAGTTGCTATCAATTGTAAACACCCATAAACATCGGTTTCAAAAATATGTTGTTGACGAAATGGCCAAAAAACAAAATATAATAGTGCTTCGGCTCCCCCCCTACCATTGCGAATTAAATCCGATCGAACTGGTATGGGCTCATGTGAAAGGTTATGTGGCTAGAAAAAATACCACTTATAAAATGAGTGATGTTCAAAAACTCTTTGAAGAAGCGCTTCAAGAAGTCAACGCGGGGAAGTGGCAAAGATGTATAGAGCATGTACTAAAGGAGGAGGAAAAAATGTGGCAATTGGATAGTTTACTGGAGAAAACGGTCGAACCACTTATTATCAATTTAGGGGAAGAAGACAGTCCCTCAGATATTTCATTTTCTGATGATGATTAATTTAAAGCGAAGAACTGTAATGACTTACTATAAATTTTATAGAATTTCAAATAGAAACATTTTTCCAAATTTACTTGTTTATTAGTTGCTTTATTGTTATTAGTATTATATTTATTCAAATACAAGGGTAACAAATTATGCCACACATCCGAATGTTCACTAAATTATATAATTATTGTGTTTAATATAAACTTAAACCCACCCGAAAGCACGTGCATGAGTGCAAAACATCACAGGTAGAATACTACCGCTTATTGTTCGAGCCTCGGGTTAAGCTTTGTATTCGACGCCCTTATCAGATCTATAGGAATGGAAAGTTTAATAAATGCAAAAGGGTCTAGACTTTCAATGTATATACTATTTAAAACTTGGCAATTTAGGTGGACCACTCTGTGTACGTGTTTGACGGATTTTAATGATTTATTACTATCAACCAATTTCAAATCGAATAGTGAATTTTTGTCATGCTTTCTCGCTTCGATAATGCCGCTAGAAGGTAAAAATAATATTTGTTATTATCTTTTTCTCTTTGTGATGAAAAAAGATGCATATACACAATATTAAGATGTAACAAACACTATACTAACAAAGTTTTCAAACGAGCAGTACTTCATATTTTATAAATAAACCATCTGGTAACTTGTTTCCACAAAAATATACGCAGAACCTAATAAATATGTTGGTCTGTGTTTTAATCACTTTGGTCGTTTATCTAAAATCAAAAATTGTTTATGTAAACGTTATTTACACAAAACCAGGTAAAGAGATTGTATGTTGACTCTCGCTAAAACTGTGTTTAATGGCCTTATTATTTCCTGGTAAAAATATAAACTTTACACTTCTAAAAATAAATGGGGTTTCAAAAAATGATAAACGTACATAATATAATAATATATTACATATGTCAATAAAGTATAGAAAGTATTACTTATTTATTGGAATCTGGCAGACGTTTCGCCAAGGTCTCACTTGGCATTATCACTGCTTACTCGTTGCTGTCAAGTCGTAAATGACGGTGTTCGGAAACACATTGACAAGATCGATATATACTGATAAGATAAGTGAGATCTTTTCCTTAATGGCAATGGATATATGCTGTGATTAGTGTGATTATCATCATTCATGATCGTCTGTGTTCTAGTTCGAAATTTAAATTTATTTCCATTTTGTCCCTGACATAATCCGTTAAGACGATGAGTTTCAGATGAGCAAGGTTTTAAGAAAGTACTGATGGATAGTCCGATGTTGGATAAAATAGTATTTTTTAAAACTAGGTTACTTATACTTCCATTTGTTTGATAAACGGACGATGACGCAATTGTAATGTTTTTTCGATCATACATCATGTTTGCAACCAAAAAAGTTTAGTTTGCTTATATCAATAACCTCACACTCTCACAACTGACTTTCTCCACCACGCATCCATCGGAAACATCGGTTTTCAAGTGTAATGTATCCGATGAGCAATCTGATGAATTCAAAAACGCTAGAATTAATTTGAGCAAATTTTTATCGGCAGTTTAAAAACGGTTTTATGGAAATGTGATTAATGCGCTTTAGACATCGATGAATTTAAAAAGCTCCCATACTTAGAAGACTCAACAAGATGACTTCCACGTCTCTTGATTAAACAGCAAAACCTAAAATATTACTCGATTGAATATCTGTCACAGACTAATATTTCATTACGAAACTGAAGGGGAAGGTTTTTAAATCGTATTATCACGCCGGTCTCAGCCGATTTAGTCCCTTCTTTAGTTAGAACTCATGATTAACAGTTTAATTGTGATATAAATTATGGACGGGTGAACGTTTTGTCACTCATCGTGACTTACGAGATCGCTCTGCAGGAAGCTTTATGAAAATATTCGAGTCTATACATCCCGAACTTTATCACAGTACGGCAGCATAATTTCTCAGGATGTAAAAATTCCGTTATGTTTGATTTACACACGTATAATATTGAACTGTTTTTAAGTGAACACTATCCACCTATTGTATGGTGATTTTTAAATTTCAACATTTAATTGATAATAAAAATTAATTCTCTTTGCCATGACTGAAAATGCCATTTACTTGCAACTTTGTTTTGGCTTTGTATACTGAACTACTGTAAATGGTAAAAAAATGTAAATCAATAAACAACCGGTATTGAAGGAGAAAATAAATGTTCATATTAACCATTGCAGCTTATCCAGGCGTATTGTACTGCTAAATTATGATGACATTATTGCTGTGTGTAACCGCTTGTTGAAGTCGATCGCTTCTTATACTACCTAATAAGAACAAGTAAGTAACATTTCAGATCGGTTTATAACGACTTGACAATAGAAACTAAAGAGGTGATCGTTAATGGCGCTACTGGTGCTGGTTTGTCCTGTTTTTGCTGTAAGACAAGATAGTTACATTCTACATTCACAAATTCATTTAACAACTGTCCACTGGATTGCCTACGACAAAAAAAAAATGTAAAACGTTCAGCTGATTTGAAGGTTATCCTTTTGTAATTGGTAACTAATTCGTCGAATAAATGTTCTTTCGGAGATTTTGGTAAACATAATGAAACTAAAGCATGAAATGGTCGTGTTCCCAGCGAATCAATTTGATAGTAGTATCAGTAATTTCGCTAAGTGTTAAGAAATTATCAAATTTTATAAACCAAGTAGAAAACTCAAAAACATCAGGATCGAATACCGGCGTGCGTAATGTGAAGCGATGACCGAGCCGGAAAGTCACACACAAAAACTGTTTTTATCGAGCAGAGTTTGAAAAATTCAGATTGAACGGTAAGCTGTATCTATGTGTATGTAAACTGTCTCACTTTTATTATTCCTAAGTAACATCAACAATAACAACTTGACAAGAGTGAAACTTAGTAATTTAGAATTAATATCTAGGGCGAGATCTAGGTACATCTAATATTACAATATGTGCCTCGCTAGGAATAGTACATTTTTCATTTGTGATTTATATATTGGTTAATTGTTATATTAGAGCTATTATTTAAAATTATTGGGGTATCACAATTATGTATCGAAGTAGACGACTGTTGTAGTATTTATTAATGAGCTCCTGATGTAGGTGAGCTATGTATGTATAAATGGATGACGTGGTAGGTATTATTGTATTTTGCAGACTGTAAATTTTGGTTTGCATTTGTAGTAGAAGATAAATCAACATAAAATGTAATTACTAACTTTCACCGCTGGGAACGAAGGTTAACGTTCCGAGATTTTTTTGTCACTAGAGACGGAATCGACGTTTTCGTTAAACGTATACTGTCACCGAAAGTTGTCTTTTCATGGGTCGTAGAAACAGAATATTATTATACAATTTAGAATATTGCAAATATAGATTAAAAATAAACATATTTGTTTAAAAAATGTTTTTAGATCATATTCCAACGGATAAGAATGCGTAGGTACGTTACGTTAATTAGTTATTATTTTCATTTTACTCAAAATCATATATTTTGGATTTATTGCATTTTGCTTGGTTGTCCCTCATATAATCATATATCATAACAATAATTATTGCTGCCATCAAATAATAGTGATTATAGTAAAGGTCAATATGTATAAAAACAAGCAATTGACTAAGTTCTAATATAGCGGGGCAGGTTACTTGAAGGGGAGTTTACTAATTTTAGTTATTCATTGCCACATGCTAATGACCATTCAATGTTCTTACCAAAAATAAACGTACACTTCTTAACACGACTGGTATGAGCCAATAAACAGATCTAACTTGGCGCCACTTACAGTATTATAAATGTGTCAAACAGCCCACTACCAATAATTAAAGCTCCTGTAAGTAAACTCAAAAAGTGCACATAATGAAACAACGTTAGAAGTAAATTAAATCTTTAATTGAAAAAAGAGAACAGCATGGTAAAATATGAATTCAATTTAATTATATAATTAATAATTAAATTTAATATTAATGATAATTTTGTAGCTAGCTCGAGGAGGTTGCAACGCCTTTACAGTGCTAGAACACTATTTTAATCGGTTTTCCCTATAAAAATGCTCATTTAAAACGGGTGTGATTTAAACGGGCAGCGAAATTTTACAATTTTGACACATCGTAATATACGATTGGCCGGCGAAATGATGGATTGGGCGGTGAAGCTTGATCAGGTAATAAAACAAAATTTGGTCTGCGTTTTAGATTTGAACAAGCAGCTTCAAAATCTTTTAAGTAGTAAAAAAAATAAGTTGCAACTAAATAAATATTTGGTCTGTGCGAAATAAATTACATTTTATTTTTTTTTTGCCTGCTCCAAAATCAAGTTGACTGCTGAAAAAATATTGTAACATTACAAATTGATGGGTAATCTAATACTGTTCTGACTGCTCTAAAATTAACTTAGCGTGTAATAAGGGGTCACTAATTACGTAAAAAATAAAGCATTTAATTAGAAAACTCCAAATATTGATTAATGTAAAAGCACATACATTTCATGGTATTATTAGTAAGGCTGCCCACCATGGGCGCCCACAGGAATTTTAAAGTTGTAAATCTCTGTTGCTACATACGGGACCCATACCAAATTCAGGTGAGCCTACTAGGAATGTTTTGGTAAAGAAAAAAAGTTAAATTTTTGCTCAGGTTGAGAGATATACAACTTTAAAATTCCTGTGGGCGCCCATGCTGCCCACCGACCGAACTAACGAATCTCGCCGGTATCTTCAAACCCTTGCCAACTAAAAATATTAAATACAGGTCATTTGACTTTCTGGCTTCTAAAGTAAATATTTTGCAGAAAACGAAACGCTGCTTAAAAACTGCTGAACGATATTTAAATACCGAGCACATTTTATTCACAGCCTAATTTATTTTGTCACCAGCCGACTAATAATTTCACCGCCCAATTAATAATTTTACTGCTCGAATAGATTTCGGACTGCGCAACGGGATAGATATTTGCTACTTAAAGTTTTATTATGCCGACCACATGAACTATATTTTGCCCATCATTGTTTCACAGGCAGTTTATTTAAAGTATTGACAGAAAATTATTATACCGCCCGAGTAATTTTTTTGCCGGTTGGGCTTACCTACCTACTTATTTAAATCGCAGCAGAAATAATTACTTGCCATTTAAAACATTTGGCTTTTCATGCGATTATAAAATTAGGTACTGATCTTGATGTTATTTAAAGCTTGAACCCTGGAACATCAAATGTCGACTCCAAGATCGAAAACTAGTCTTTGTGGGGGTTACTCCTCCACTCCAAAGGCTTTGACAGAAACATAAGCCCAGGACTTCTGCGAACCATCAAAACGTCAAAAAGCTGACTTCTAAACACCATGACTCAGTGAGATAATTTCATTGAGTAAACTTATAATTAAATAATTAAGCTGGTTAAATAATTAGGCAGGGTTTTTCCTGAAAAGAACAATATAATCAGATTACAACACATGAAATTATAGGTTAGAATCCACGTTCATTCAAAATATATGATAAAAGTAAAAAAATCGTCTCTAGTCACCCTTTAGAGTCCCTAACAAATATTCATCTGTAAAAACAGGAGGGATAAAACTAGATTTTAATTTCCTCTAAAAAAGGGGCCTTCTCACCAGCCTTGCAGAATGACATCCGACAAATGACAACTTAAAAGTGTTATACGTCACCCAAGACGGTTTGACCGATACTACTACCTTGAGGTCATGCTCGCGCGAATCCACGCGATTCATTTGAACTACTTAAAAATATATCAGTAACGAACGTTACAATATACCCTCATTTAAGATGCCAGGATTAAATTTATGAGATTTAAGTTTATTAAAAGAATCTATTGGTACTAACTCAACAAAGCTTCTAACAGCATTTTTTAAATTAGGGCTCTTAAAAAGGCTTAAATGGGGAATTATTTGACTTAAATGTTTTTGATTCCAGCTTAACCTTTTAATTTAAATATTTACCGATTCGAATAGCTCATAAACTTGAGGATTTCTGGTTTTCTTGCAGAAAATTAAATATTTTTTCGTAGAGATTAATTTATTTTGTTGCTTGGTGGGAGGTCTTTCCGGAACTATACATTAGACACAGGCGCGGATACAAAACTTCGTTTTGGGGGAGAAGTCATGCAGGGAACAGTAATATTTGGGTGATATTCAGTGAACAGCAATATATCTTTAAGTTCTTTATATTTATATTTTAATAGTTACACGTATTATTGATGATTTTCTGGGGTCATGACCCCCATGACCTCCCCCCTGAATCCGCGCTTCATTAGACAACTTTAATAGGACACAAATTGCCACAATTTTATTGTGTAGAATTTAACTTCAATACATTTTTTTATATATTATTGGACGCAACATGTTTTGATTGTTGTTCTGTGGAATCTCACTTTAAATCGAAAGAAACAGCTTCAAGAAGCTGCCAGTCCATCATAATTGAGAGCAGGTTCTTAAATTGTAGAACGGAAAATTGTAATATTTATTTTCTTTGCTTCTCTACTACATTTGCTACTCTTCATACATACCATCCCTATACCTTGCAGAAATAAAAACACTTGAATAATTCACCTCATATTACACTTTTTTTGGCCATGTTTCATGCCAAAACAATAAGACTGTTCAAAATGGGGTAGATCATAATCTCGTTGCTAAACGAAAATAAAAGACATGAGTGGGTGACGGTGATATGTCGTATTTTTTTCGTTTGCATTTTTTTGACATGAATGAAGTTTCTAGTTCTATGTACGAAGCTTAAAACTTTCAAAAGTCATGTTTTAAATCTTTCTAGTGTAGTTCATACATCCAATAGCATAATCCCAGTCCCAGTAGTTTCTATACAATTACAGACACATTTATTGCGATTTTCTCAAAACTGTAATTTTGTAACATATCACCTTTCCTTTATCCACTCATGTCCTCAATTATTAAAGCGTCAAGTATCGGCTCCATTCTGCTTGTAACAAAACTAATGTCTTCTTATATATTCGTGCTAGAACACCTGATTGTAATTTTAGTTCGAAGAAATTTTACTGTCCCATTTGAATCGCTTGATTCACTTTCCATAACAAAGGAAGAATATAGTGTGGACATTAAAAAGATCAAAAGGAAATTATTTATTTTATGCGTATTTTATTGGCACAAGGAAATACAACATAAACAGTTTTATTACGGTGTCGGTTTTTGTAACGGCTTCTTGGTCGGCCTGGTGAGACACCGATTAATTTAAAACGGAATTGTTATGTTCAGGTACTGGTGGTGTTACGGTCGTAAACATCGGTTTTGTGTAACATGTTTTTTTCTGTATAAAGGACAAAGCGGCATCCAAAGAGATTTTAGTCCTACTTTTAGCCCACAGTAATTATTTACAATCAAAATTAGGGAAACACGTGAACCGACGCGCGACGAAAGAACTACGCCGTCAAATTAATAGGGATGCACAAAATTCAAAATACGTCGAAAATCGATGCATCAAATTTCGATCCATCGATATAGCAGAAACGTCGACCTTAATTTTATTATTCATCGATGTTGGAAAAACATCGACTGAAAAGCATCGATGTATCGAATTTATTGATGTATTTTTTTATTGCGATAAAAAGCAAAATAAAAGATAAATACAATATTTTGTTTGATTTTGTGTTATGTTAAATTCGGTCTTTAAATAATCTATCTTTATTAACAATTTTTTTAAAAATTTTATTAACCTGTTTGTTTTATTGTGTTCTAATTATTTTTTATAATGTTTTTGTATTACATTTTGTGTTTAAAAAAATTATTTTATTACTAGAAATGTTTTAGGTATAATAAAGATATTTTTCTACAATCACAATAGAAAGTAGGCTTTTGCGCTGATATGACCGATATTTTGCGCTTTAGAGCAAAAGATTTTATTTTTACTCTTGCTAAATGTTGGTTTTCCATGGCAACATTGGCAAATATCTCAAATGTTTAAAGGTTTATAAAAAAAATAAAAACTGCGTTAAAACTAAAAATCTAATTTGACTAGTTTATTAACTTTTAAAAAATCTCGATCGATGTATAGTTTCAAAAACATCAGTATTTCTATACATCGATCTAGCCTACCAATCCAAAACATCGATTCAAAATCCATCGATGTAAAAACATCGAGTCAAAAATTCATCGTTTTAGTTCGATTACGATTACGTCCGCTAATTGGGTGATCTACATAAAAGAAGAAACTGACTGGCATATCAGCGCACAACCCACACCGCTGGGTCTAGAAAGTTGAAATTTTGCACAGAGGTTTCTTACAGAACGTAGACATCTAAAGTCTGTTCAAAGATATGCCGTTTGACAAATTGACTGCAATCATTTCCAAACTGCTCCGTTGCCAAACCTGTATTTTGAGGGAAAAGTATAACGTTTTATTAATATATAACTACGCTTTCTTAATACTTTGCCTGTGCCGATCTCATCTGCCAACTCTGCTTCAGGTACTTTGTTATGGGATACTAGCAGCACAGGGTTACAGTACTTACAAATGAAATATGGTATCCTTAGCCCTTAGATTATTGTAATATTTTTATTTGGGTCATTGAAAGATAAAATGGGCCACTAATTGACTCACGGTTAGTAATTGGGTACTTTTCCTTATGTGTTTTCCAGAACTAAATTCATTTTAGCAAAAAGTTCCAAGATAAAAATAATTTGGAAAAGAAGCAAATTGCAGAGATAATAGTCTCACTAACTTTTAGTGACGACTTATTAACAATGACAGGACAAACAATTGGCAGAAACCTAACTAATCAATTAAAGATCTAAATTGAAACCAGTACTTAAACCTTGTTAATTAATCCCGGGGTTAAAGTTTTGTTGATTAATTAACTTGCTTTCCCGGTTCCAGCACATGTGGTATAACACGGAAATTTTCATTTTTAATATTTTAGAACTTATTTTAAGATGAAAGTTACTACCTTTAATCATTATACTGTAACCTAATTTTCCCTAAGGGTCCTCTCGTTACATCATTTACCAGATAATCTCGATGTTCTGACCTGGGCGCGGCAGCTCTTCTAATCAGTTACAGCACAAGTTTGATCAGGCGGGTCTCTTTTTGCATGTTAATCCTTGTCTGTCACTCCCCACACAGTGTCAACAGCACCAAAGGAAATCCAGGAACTCTGATCCATTAAAAGTTGGTAATGGGACGCCAGACTGTGAAAAATTTGATGAAGTGGATCAAAGTCCCTAGATTGGCTCACAGTCAAGCTGTTTCCTTCTCGCCGCCTCACATCAGAAATTAAACAACTTGCTTACCCACACATTGACATATTGTTTATTCAAAATAAAAATAAAATATTAAAAATTACAAACGCCCAACCTTCAAAGGGGGCTGAACCCACTAGCTTCTGTCGACAGTCTTTAGTCTATTCACTCTGTCTTGAGTACTGTCAGCATCAGCATACTCATAAGTCCACCGGACACTACACAAACTACAATCGTCCTTCAGGAACACTTCAAATATAAATTGACCAGTGGTCCCTAAATAAAGTCAATCTGCTATCTAACAGACTAGCTCGATATAAATTAAAATTGTCACATAGACACTAAACTGTAAGCTGACCTGTGGTCAATAAAAAAGTAACGATACAAACTGAAACTGTCCTAAGGACACTACACTATAATCTGATACAATTACCTATATAGTGCTCAACCGCTGTTGGCCATAACAACAGGGCGTCAAACTGGACTCCTTTGATCATAGGAACATTACTTGTTAGGTATATTTCTTTAGGCATGATTTTTAGACATTCTTTAGGCACTATCATTGCCACTATTATTAGGCACTGTCATGGGTAGCGTGTCGAGCTGGAATGTTTTTGAGCTCCTAGCTTAGAAACTTATCTGGAATTTACAAGGGCTTCCAGCATTTTTTAATAGGTTCGAAGTTACCCCTTAAAGGTCTCAAGATCAAAGAGGACCTCACCCTATAATTTACCAATTATATCTTGTTTTACCATAAGAACATAGTAGCGTCCAGCCAATCACAGCCGTCTGTACGACGTATACCAAAATTACACCCGTTTTGCCCCAAAGGAAACCCCCGACACTATAAATATTTCAGGAGTCTATTGTTTTTTCCCGATTAAAATTCAAAGCAAACCCTGACCTTTCTCACATTATTGATTTTATAAATTTCTTATACTTATTAGTCACCATTCTGACTTTGACTTATCTAAAACTCTTGTCCTTTACGCAAGCGTCTACCGGGTTCACTCCTATTGCGGGTTCACTCCTATTGCTCGAATTACTCCGAACTATTATTTGGCAACAATAATACAAAAATATAAAGGGATTCCCTTAAATCTAAACATGTATGATCCTATCATGTCTAAAAAAACATATACAAACTACCTCAATTATAAACTAAATTTACAAAAAGAAATATTATAGAGTGCATTACTCCAGAGCGGAGGCACAATGAAAAACGCTCGAAGCACAAAAAACAGACTGTAAATACTGGTCCGTAGATATAAGGCGCGTCGATAAACCAGCGTAAGGTGGAATTCACGACATTTCTCAAAACTCAATGTAACGGGAAATTAACCCGTTACAATACCTTAGCTATGTTAAAAGCATTCAATGCTAATTGAAAGAAGACCATCCAATTTCTTCCTGCATTGATGCTACATTCTTTTTAATGAAGTAACCGTATATCTGAAAAGTGATAATTTGCCGTAAATGCATCTTTGTAATCGGAATCACTGCAGGTGGGTTTATACTTTTAATATGTTCTGCATGAGCAGGTGCTGAAAAAACTCTTATTATGAGTTTACCTCGAACTTAACAATAACTCTTTCACTCTTAATAATTTCATTCAAATTTATTTTAATTGTCGATTATAATATTAAAATATCTTTGCTTGGTACTTTAGCCATCGTCATTCTTCACTCGACAAAGTCCAATGATCGGGTTTTCAAATTAATCTACTTGATATAAATTAGCCAACTGGACACTTGTAATGTGACAGCACACATATTAATGTCATTGCCAAAGGTAACTCTAAACGTCAATTTAATTTATTACTTGTAGAAATACTTGAAGGAACCGATATTATTAGTGTTATACACTTTGCATCGTTTCTGGGTTTTAAAGCTAAGAGGAACTAAAGAAGTAAAAAACTATTTTTTGATGAACCATCCATCAGCCAATTGAGTATTTTATCGACAAAGGAAAGACCTAATACTCTATGTAATAATAACATCAAACTTTTAGAAATTTTCGCTAAATTGTATTGTTAAACATGACAATTATTTCGACACATTTCGTCGGTTGGTTGGTATAATGTCATGTTTAACAATAAAATTTAGTGAAGATTTATACACGTTTGGTGTTATTATTACATACTTTTATAATGGATCTTCATTAAGTAAAGGCTACATCAATTCATTACCTCATACTCTTCTTATTCTTCCTTCTTCTTCTTCTTCTTAGCTCTGTTCGTAGAGGAATTACAAAGCAGTCAATGAAGTTAGCGTTCATGAGCAACGTGATAGTTCACTAATTGGTTTCCATTCATTTCATTGGCTCTGAGTGGATGGTGATTTTTCTGCGATCGAAACTGCAAATTAGGTTTGGTATATTCTTCCATCCAATGGGCTGCAGTAGCACAATAACTTTATAGGCACTTCCTCAACGTTGTCAATATAAATGTTATCGAGAGAAACCAAACTACACAAGCAGATTCCAAGTTATATTCTCATTAATTTTTTAATATCCATTACATATTAATATCCAAACTAGACATTATCATTATTATGTATTACTGAATTTTTTTTGGCTCTAGGAATCATATTAAAGCGACTTATCACTCAATATTTTCAAAGAGAAAGAAAATTTACTTATTCCCTCGTACCTCCAAGACTCCAATTTTTTTAACATTTAGTTTGCAAAATTGGATTATTTGATCCCAATTATCCCGAAAACAATATACTACAAAACATTATTGAATAAAAATTATTTTCATCCCTTTCTCCGGTGCCTTTACTTTTTTTATCCTCAGGTCCTGATGTTAAAATGTAAATGAAACCACTGGGCAAATATACCCTTTAAAATGAAAAAAAATCAGTCAAAACCCAATCAAAATCGGATAGCCATACCTTCAATTACGGTATGTACACTGTTAGCCGTTGAGGAGTTCCATTACTTACCTTCGAAGACCATCATCAGATCCTGATTAAATTTACACGGGGCCACCGCTGGAGTATACTCTTTCAAACAAAAAAAAAACAATCATTAAAATCGATGCACGTGTGCCAAAATTTCGCGTGAACTTACATTAGAAATAACAATAAAAGAAACGGTCGAATTAAGAACCTAGTTCTTTTTGAAGCCGTTTAAAAATGAAATCTAGCATTTGAAACGACATTCAGGGTATTTGTAAATTATTGCAACAAGTCACATCTTTTTAAAAAATTCCTGCGTTCAACAAAAACCCTTAAAAATTAATTACCTCGGAATTCACTGCAAAGGTTGCAGTGAATTTTAAGACTTAGTACTTGTTAAAATGTAGATGTTCTACTTGATCAGTTAAGGTTTGACAAGTGTTTGTCATGAAAAGCTAATATCCTTTTAGATTTGCCCAAGTTTCCAAACAGGAAATTTGCCATCATCATTAAATAATCGATATATTTTAATATAATTGATGAGTACCTACAAGGTGTCCTTTTGCATTTGCCTGCTCAGATATATCATCAGACATCACTCATCAGTCACTGTCATAAAATGTCTTCGTCACATATTTTCAGTTTTTGTACCACCATCATTAGCTACACCAGAAGGTCATCTAATGGATCATCAACCTCTTCGTGGCTGTCTACTCCTGGCACTATCTTTCTAAAGAAGTTTATACATCAAAATTAATATGGACCATTAGTAGACGTTAAACTGTTGGACTTAAACTCAGACTATGCACATGTTGGAATTTCTTACTAAAAGTTATATTATTCTTTTATAAATTTGAAACAAACTCAGAAATAAATTTACAGTACAAAACTTAGTTGTGTTTAGTATAAGGCGAAAGGTTTCTTCGCTTTGAAGAGAGTCCAGGATGCTAAGTTGTATTAGTCTTGCACATGTTAATTCAAAACTTAATTGTCAAATTAAATTGGATTTGAATCTGAAAAAATTAATAGCAAAACATGAAACGTTAAAATTTAATAGCTGTCCGTTTAATACCCGAGTTGTTTCGTTAATGTAAACACGTATTCGTTGGTCCATTTCTTTGCATGCCATGGTGGAGTAAGTACCGGCTTAATGCCTTCTTAATTTATTTAAGAACCAGAATACGTGCAGCAATCCCGTGATGTTAATGCCCAACTCATGGGTCATTTTCTTTAATTATGTTAATACCATGCGGATTTGAATGGCTATCTGACTTTCTGCAACAAAACCATTAGCTGGTTTTTAAGCTGTCTCAGTGCAAAGTTAAGCACCTTCAGGTAGAACACAGTGCGATGGCTGTCAATGGCTAATTAAATTTCATAGTGCTATAAAACCTCAGATAGCCAGTCACGACATGAAGAATAGTTACTATATATACAGTATGGACATACAATAATGGATATCAAATAAAAACTGAAGTACCGATTTGAAATAAATCCTAATAAATAATAATCAGTTCTAATTATCAGATTACAAAGGTTTTTTAGAAATTCGTATATCTATATTATTTCATTACACTTTTTGACTTTACTGCACTGCTTTACTTACTTGCCTTTCATACTAGCTCACTCATCTCCTTGTAAGTAAAGTACCATTTACTAAGCCTGGGGAATGAGTAATATAAATAAGATAATTAAAATGTTACTATTCTGTTTACTTCCTTCGCTATAGATACTATCTGCCCATATAGGGGGCAAAAATTAGGTGCGATTTCGTATAAGTTCCTCTAACTGTCAGTTATGTTTTTTCAGTTTCAATTAGATCTTCCAAAAAAAGTAACTTTCTCAATTCTATTTTTCTTACACGCACTACTATTCAGTGGCGTGTCTTATAGGGGGCCAGGGGGCGACGGCCCCCCGCCCTTTGCTCTGCGGCGCCCCCATGCCCTCTCATATGGGAAAATTTAAAAATAATAATTTTGTTATGGGTGCGCTAAATTTAGATTCCGATTAGCTCTTGGGCTGTTGGCGACGGAACGCGGAAATTGCGTAGTTATTATAGCATATTTAAACCCCGAAATCGGTCAGGCAAATCCACCAATAGATGATGCTAATATTGACTGCCGAATACAAGTCTGATGCAGTTGATACTGATCAAATAATTCCACAATGAGATGATGTAAGCTTGAAGCTGATCCACAGCAACTACCTGATTCGACACCTCCACAAAGAAGCGCCTCTCCGATGCCAGGGTCTTCACAATGGGATTTTCCTAAAATTTCCTCGAAAAGTGAAGTTCTTCCTCAACAACCGCCATCAGTCAGCCAGAAAATTGACGAGGAAGGCAATCCGAAAATAACTCCAGGAAACTTCTTGACCAAATCTCTCCCATTCCAGCCATCACAAAATTTAAAAAAGTAGCAAAAGATTAAGAAACCTAACAACAATCTTAAACACCGATGATACTATCCAGACCTTAAAATTAAATAAAATCTAATAAAAAATCTTTTTAAAATCAACCGGTATTAATTTTGTTTGGCAGAAATTGTAAGTACCTAAGTATGAATTTTTTTCTTTTCTATTCACGCGACAAGCTTTTAAGACAATAAATTTAACATAATATATTATATCTGTTTCAGTGATAACTTTGATATGTACTACTTTTATTAGGATCCACCCAGGCGAACTACGTCCACTTATAAATAGCATTCAGCATTGCCACAATGAAAAAACTATACTATTTTTTTTTCGTTTTAGTACATCTAAATATTAAAAGCTTGTTTTTAAAAAGTATTTGTGATAAGATTTTATTCTTAAATTTTTAGGTACGTCTTAACCTATGTATTTCTGATAACGCATCATTATTACAACACATTTTACCTGTTATCGTATTCTACTCGTCAAACACTTTCATTTCACTCTTAAAAATATGTTGGTAGTGATAACTAAAATTTAGTCAATACAGCCTTTTCTTTTTGTGAAAACGGACTCAACCGAAATCTATAACTCATCGTAACTAATACAAAACTGTTGCAGTGGTACTAGTTAAAACAGCTAAATATGTCAATTAAAGAAGCATTTAATTTTAGTCGCACTAACTAATGGTTGGGTTCAACCCAATTGCAATATATGATATTGATACTAAGATTTATGTTGTCACTCTAATTTAGATTAATTTTTCTAACATAGACGAAGGTTGTTACGACTACTTTATTATAGTAAGCACAATTAAAAAATGTAGTTAAAACAGCTAAATATGTTAACTCAAGAAACATTAAATTTTAGTTGCATGAACTAATGGTTGGGTCAGGTATGACCAATAAAACTCAATACGTTTAAAATAAAAGTATATTCAAAGATTATATATGTTACATAAAAGAGTTTTCATACATAACTAAACTTAAATTCGACTTGAACCTATAGGCCCCCAAAAGTAAACATTCGTCTCGCACTTGGCTGAGAGGTCACCACTATGCCTTCAATTTATGACCATAAGCATCTGATGTAGGGCTGGAGCAATTCGTTCCTAACATTCGGCCATCCTGCCATTGTTTCGCCCTCAAAACACCATGCTTTTGTCGTCGGCACAGGCCGAGTGTTTTACCTGTGAAAAACAACAATGTAAGAAATTTGAAGGGTTCCAAAATGTATATCTCTGTTCCTAGTTACAGGACCCGTACCAAATTTATTGGTTTTAATAGTGAATAAAGAACAAAAAAATTGTAATTTGCGAAAACAAGTTGAATTTTTGGTGTGCCCCTCCTAAGAAAAAAAGTAACACGTCTAGAAATTTTATTTAAGTATTACTTTTTCTAAACAAATTTTACATCATTTTGTCGACAGTTTTTAAATTTTGAAAGAAAAAAATGTGCTAGTAAAAAGTTATAGTCATTTGAATTTTTTTTTAAATTGTATTTTAGGCTTAAAAAAATTCAAATGACTACTAACAATGAATAACAATAAAATGAATAAGTTAGTTTTTAATAGGGTTGAAAAAATAACTACTTACCTTTAAGCTCGAATATCACGAATAAAAACGACATTAAAGCCCGTACTTGCAACGTTTAATGGAAAACACGGGGCAATATCGCAGCAGCCAAAAATAAAAATGTCGGCTCAACCCGCTAATTGACTTACTGATGCTGCCACCCCACCACTCACGTATGTATGGATGGGGAAGCACCCGGCCCGTGCTCACAACTTAGAAGGCATTGCTGCCAAGTTAAATTATTAGTCAATAGTGATAAGAAGTTTGTTGTGACAACTAAATCGTTTTAGCGTCCCTAATTTTTCGTATAGGTAATCACGAATGTTTTTTTTATTTAATGGAAATATAAACGAAGGTGTTATAACTATTTAATAAGTTGATAATAAAATTAAATCCCAAGTAACAAAAAATATTTTGTCCCAACTAATATCATGCAACTTAATTTCTTGTGTTGTAGTGGCTGTTTTTAAATGTAAGGAAAACTTATAAAGCCAATATTTTTGCTATTTTAACTAAAAATACTTATTTCCAACAACTTAAGTATTGCAACAAATCATGCTGCCAACTCATTTTTAAGAGTGTTGATATCCATATCAAGGGGATTGTGAAGAAAAAGGTAATCCGCCATCTTGTGACGTCCCTAATATTGGGTTTAGAATGACGTCATTCTCAACGTCAAACCCTTTCATTTGATGGCCATATGAAGGGGATTTAAAAGAAAAATAATCCACCATCTTGTGGCGGCCGCCATATTGGGTTTAGAGTGACGTTACATTGCTTATCGTATTCTACTCGTCAGACCCTTTCATTTGATGCCCATGTCAAGGGGTTGCGAAAAAAAGAGGTAATTCGCCAACTTGTGGCGTCCGCCATATTGATTTTAGAGTGACGTCAAATAGCTTATCGTATTCTACTCGTCAAACCCTTTTATTTGATACCCATGTCAAGGAGGTTGTGACATAAAGTAATCCGCAATCTTGTGGCGTCCGCCGTATTGGATTTAGAATGCCGTCACATAGCTTGTCGTATTCTACTCGTCAAACCATCGCATTCCATTTGATACCCATATCAAGGGGATTGAAAGAAAATGGTAATCCGTCAGCTTGGGGCGTCCGCCATGTTGGATTTAGAACAATATTAAATATTCAATTGCATTGTCACCGTACTTATAGGTACACGTGTGCAAAATTTCAAAGGTCTAGTTTAATTAGAACTAGTCGAAATTTTGATGACAATATTTGACCTAAACATACTAACAAACATACATACATACAAACTAACAGGTGAAGTTAAATAAATGCTTGTAAATAAATAAAATCTTACGTAAAACGAACTTTTATTATTTATATGTACTAAAACGCAAAAAAAAATAAGGAGAGATTTTCCATTGGGGCAATGCTGATTACTATTTATAAGTGAACGTAGCTCGCGTGGGTCGATCCTAATAAAAGTAGTATTAAAGTTATCACTGAAACAGATGTATTATGTTATATTATGTTATATTATGTTAACTTATTGTCCTCAAAGCGTGTCCCGCGAAAAGGTAATACAGGCATTAATTTTGTTTGGCAGATATTTGAAGTGCCTAAGTAAGTCTTTTTTCTTTTCTTATCACGCGACAAGCTTTAAAGACAATAAATTTAACATAATATATTATAGCTGTTTCAGTGATACTACCTTTATTAGAATCCACCCACGCGAACTACGTTCACTTATAATTACAAATAATACTCAGCATTGCCCCAATGAAAAAACTATACTTATTTTTGTTTTGTTTTAGTACAAGTAAATAATAAAAGCTTGTTTTTAAAACGTATTTTTACATAAGCTTTTATTTTTAAAATTTTAGTTACGTCCTAACCTATGCATTTCAGATAATGCATCATTATTACAAGACATTTTATCTGATATCGTATTTTACTCGTCAAACTCTTTCATTTGATACCCACATCAAGGGGATTGTAAAGAAAAAGGTAATCCGCCATCTTGTGGCGTCCGCCATATTGGGTTTAGAATGACGTCACATAGCTAATTGTACTCTACTCGTCAAACCCTTAGATTTGATACCCAAATCAAGGGGATTATGAGGAAAGAGGTAATCCCCCATATTGTCGCGCCCGCCATCTTATATTTAGAACAATATTAGACATACTATGTTGCATTGTCACGTGTGCAAAATTTCAAAGCTTTAGCTTAATTAGAACTAGTCGAAATTTTGATTGCAATATTTGACCCAAACATACTAACTAAGAAGCTAGCAGTTTTAAAATCTTGTAAAAAGGACACAAGAAGAAAACAAAGGGATCTTGAGAATTAAAGAAGTCACAGGCTCTCAGAAAACTAAAACGCAATAGGAAAATATCTGCCAGTTCAGAAGAAGATAATGAAGATCTCATGCATTGGGAAGATGAAAAAGAGGTAATTTTTTAAAGTTGTTTAATTTCATTAGCAGAAAATGCCTGATTTCCAAAAATAGTTTTAGGTCAGCGATGAAGATTATTAAGTCAGCGATGAAGATTATGAAGTTTGTGTTGGTTGTGAGGAGCCTTACCTATTAACCAAGAAATCTGTGGGCCGAATACAATGTATTGTGTCATTGTGTAAACGGTGGTTACATGAGGACTGCACTAACTTCTTGAATATTTGTCAGCCCTGTGGCCATTTTGCTGCTAAGAAAAAATGGATTTACCTCATACTCATAACTCTGTATCACCAACTGACCCCTACTCATATCACCATCTAACCCATATCTAGTAGGGCGAGACTGTGATGGCACAATGTTTTTAAAATAAAGTTTTCTTTATTATATTTAAAAAAATTTCGCTTAGACCACCTAGCTTGTTGATGTGCACACAAATATATGTGTTTTTTGCAAAGTTAGATAAATTCAGGTTAAACATTTCTAAGCATTTAAAATTTTTATCGCCATCTATCCCTGGTTTACCTACACTAACCGTACCTATGTATGTTAGGGTTGCCAGATTCGAAAGACTAATTTCCGGGACGTCCTGTCAACCAAAAAAAAAACGCTCTATGGTGTAGTCAAAAAATTTACATATGTGCTTGGCCAAAAGAATGACGCTAACATCGTTTACAAATACTACTTATATTTATCGCTAGACTTGGCAAGTTTTAACAATTTTTCGTCTTCAGGCCCTTTTAAAAAGGACAAAAATTCTGAGCAAGTCTAACTGGAATTAATTAGAACTTGCAGCTCGGCTGCAAGTTGTTTATTTTTGTTTGATTAAAGATTTCCGGGATAGTACAGTAACATTCCGGGATCCGGGACGACCTAACAAATTCCGGGATTTTCCCGGATTTCCCGGACGTCTGGCAACCCTAATGTATGTACCTATATTATGTTTCGAAGTTTTGTGTAACTTTGTAATAAAAATTTTAAATTCTTATTTTTTTTTACTTCTGGCGCCCTTTGCCTGCACCAGCCCCCTCCACCCCCAAACCCACGAGACGCCACTGCAACTATTTTCGTACGACCAATTTTTAAATTCCTATTTCGGTAATAACAAATAATTCCGATTGTATATTTAACAATACAAACAGAACTGTAATTTACCACACCATTGTTAGTCCAAACAAAATATTTTTTTAAAGATCCGCATCCACGCAAAAGAGAAAGTTTCTAAGAACAGCACCCAAATTCCATCTTGCAAGGTTCGAATCTAAGAACCTCGTGTATAATACTCACGTTTCTGCCCAGATTGTGGCGTCCCACTTAAAAAATCCTCTTCATGTTATATGCAGACGGTAATTTGAATTTAAGTGCCCTAAAATTACTGAGGAGTTAAGAGAGGATGTATGCATGTGCATTCTGCATTTTCTTTGCTGTGGGAAGTGAAAGATAAAATTACAAGGTTATTTACTCATACATTGATGCGAATATGCACACTTCTTAAATTTAAGAATAATTTACTGAACGATTCACTACTGCTAAAACAGGTCTAATTTCACAATCAGTGCAATTGATCACTACTCAAGAAATTTAAACTTTTTTTAGTAATTTGTGAAAAGCGCTAGTCCTAAAGGGTTTTGTAGCTTCAAATTCAAAAATAATACGCAAAATGCTCTTACAGTATTTTTGTTACAGAATAAATACTAAAAATAAGCCTTTTTAACTTCCTGAGATCTAACCTTAACTAAACAAAACTTATCCGGCAAAGTTTTACAAAAGCGACGCACAGTGCATGGAAGTAATGGGGAATCGGGACAAAAATCAGAACTCCGGAACGAGTTATTATTTGAAAGGCATTTATTTACACAATAAATATTGGTCTACAATTATTAGCGCTCAAAATATTTGCACTAAGATGGATTTCAATAAAAAAAAATATCTAAACCTACCACTGTCAAGTTTTAAAATATCACTACATAAAAAATAAAAAGAATACAATATAATCGTACAGTAAGTAGATGTTTAGAGGCTTAAAACAAATAAAATACACACAGATGAATGTTAAAAATTTTACTCTGAATCTGAATCGCTTTTATCCGTATCGCTGTCTTCGAGAATATTCGTGATATTTTTAGCTAATAATGGCTTTCTTTCATCCTCGCTGATTGAGAAATATTGTTTAAGGTTATCATCGGCTTCGCATTTTGGATATGGTTGTTCTGTGCATAGCTAATAATGGATCTGATGTTAAAATTAGCCTGTTCATTCAATTAATGTTCGATCCCGCCCAAGATTTCTTTCGCGTGTGTAAGCACCCTTCGGACATTTCACCGATTGGAATATGAGAAAGTCGAGTAACATCGTAGCCATGAACAAGCATTTTATGAATGGTTACGGGCATATTATACTGCGAATACTCTTGAGAATATAGTTCTTTGGCTTCCCTAACAAGAGTATTAAATCTGGCTAAATTAATATTTGCTTTGCAATTTAACAGTCTTAAAATAGTATGAAACTTAAAAGGTTATTCCTCACCGAGGCCAGTAATTTGAGCACTTACTTTATATTGCTCAAAGAATATTCTAGCAGTATTGACGTCATTGTAAATACCATAGCCAGGCTTTGGCGTGTCTATATTTAGTCCAAGCTGTTTTTTAAACTCCTCCTAAATGCTTTTTTTGGTCTGTTCTTTTATTTCTTTAAACTCTGCGGTTGCCCGTCATTTTTTAAAGGGAAGTCGATATGCTATCTTCAAGCAACATTCCAAAAAACGAATCCAGCTATGCAGTATCTATAAACCGTACTGGTATTGTTTTTAATCTGGAACAAACTTACTTTTTGTCTTATTCATCTCTGTAGGCTTTGCTTCACAAATATAGAAAGTAGATGATGATTTTCTTTTCGTTACAGTGTTACATACACTGCCGTCAATCATTGTTAGGTGAAATTGAAAATTAACCTTAATTAGTTTTTCCTTAATTATTATACTAACAGTTGTAGCTTCATTCTTATAATACTTTTCAAATTTGTTATATTGTTCATTCACTAACGTTGTGTTTTCATTCAAAAAAATTATGGTCGGCCATATAACGATGACGACGATCCTTGATTTTTCCAAATTAATGACCATGAATTTTTTTGTAATAACATTAGAGGAGCAAAGGGTATAAAAACATAAACCCATCAGTAGCACTTTCCTCTAAAAATGTTTGTTTGTATAATATGTACTATAGCCTGAACTCCATGCTCCATTTACAAACAAGTGTTAAATTTGCGGATTTTACATTTTCAATACAGTCAGCGCTAACAAGTTCGACAATACTGCCACCTGATTTGATTAATATATCAAGAATATTTACCTCAAAGAGGGTTTCAGAAACAGTCGCAAAAGGGAAAAATTGCTTTTTAAACAAATTCAGTCTTTAGAAACTAGGGAATGTGTTGTATACTATTTACAACTGACCTTAACCCAGCGTATTAGCGTTCAAGTAAGTCCAGATCCAAATATAGAGCAAGGGTTTGGTGCAAGGATAGTTTTTTTTTCAACTGACGATGAAGATGAAGTTGACTAAGTAGATATATCAACCGTAAAACGCAATTGTTCCGGACTGAACCTTTATAGTAACGGCTCTACTTTGCGTCTTTTTGTTTTTTCGGAACATTTCTCAAATTGCTTTTCTGGGCGGCCTCGACGTCAAGTATCTATACTAGTATCTTTGCTACTACTTGCATAAGAGATGAGGCTACATGGCACTGAAATAATGGTGGCTAAAAAACCACTTTCCTTATTTAATAATTAGGTTTTTATACGCGAGCAATTTTCCCACTTGGATTTATAACATACACCAAGTATGAAATATTTGTTAATTCTGATTCGTCAGGGTTTTAAGTATTCTATGCGCTCATAATCAACTGTTTTAGTGCACAAATCTTTTCTTACTTTTAAGCGACGGCCAAACTTGAAAATAATCGTATCGCACCTAAAAAAAACAAGTTTTCTCAAAAGTTTGCAAATATTTGAAAAATTAAATTATATAGCCTAAATCTACAATAAATGTTATTCAAAATATCTAAAAATTGCGTATGATTTTTTTAAAAGCTTGCAAAACCTTAAAAAAATTGTAAATAAAAATTAGTACATTTTCATCCATTGCATGTAAGAATTAAATAAGCTACTACAGGAACTCAGACAAAATGACGTTTTTATATAATTTACGTACTTGGATTTTGATTTTCCATCACAAAAATGCTTTAAACAAAACAATTCAGATGTTACAACCGTATAAACTAAGATAAAAATGCAACTAAGCAGTAGTTAAAATCTTACCTGCAATTAATCAGTTCTTACTTTATGGTAATACATCCATTAGGATACTTGGAAATCTGAATGATTTTTACTGAAAACGTTTTACCTGGTCACTTTACTACCCTTTTAATACCCACTTACCGTCATATTAAATGATCGAAAATTACATTTTTGTCCACGCTTCAATGCACCGTGCGACGCACGAAACTTGCCATTTTAAATCAAAATGTAACACAATCGCCAAAAAACATTTGACTATACGCACGATACGGACAAACTGAATTTAAAAGAAAAGGATACAGCGTGTCATTTTTTTTCTAGTGAATCTACTAAACGAATGACAGAAAACTACTAAAATTCTTCTAAAGCGATAAGAAAAATCTACAAAGATCTACTAAATCAATTCAATGCTTATATCGCTGTGTCTTCTTTTCTTTGATATTTCCACCTTGGACTTTCATTCTTAACCCTTGTCTCTCATTGTTATTCCACACATCCATCTCAGTATTCTTATTTCTGTCATATCTAAGCTCCTTTAATGCCCTTTTTTTCTTTCGTTGTAATCATTATGTATTTTTTAAAATAAATCACTTGATAATGACTCTTTTTTATTTTCAGGTAAGTTTCGCAGTTATAACGTATAAACATGCAACTTTCAGTTGGTAAGTACATGATACGGTTTTGTTACCTACGTAATGAACAGGAAGGATCTTGCATATTAATATAATAATACGCCAGGATAATATTTAATCAAGATGAAACTTATCTTTTTAAATCTTCTATTATCGACCAATTACGTTCTTCCTTATATTTAATGCCGTTATGAAATATACAAAGTTGTTCAGTCAATCAAGACATGACATCTTGAAGATATCAAGATCTTTATTAGGTCGTTTAAGTTTAATCAGGGTAACGTTAGTAACTAAACTAAATTAGTTAACTGTATGGTTAATTAGTAATTAGTGTATATTAAAGAGCTCACTGCAAACCTAAATCCATTGGCATTAATTTGTTATTTTGTGTTTATTGCTCTTTATGAGTTCACAGATTAAGTTCGTCCGTTAAATAAGACGTATTAAAGGTGATAAATAAATTAGTGGAAATTTAGACTTATTCCGTCTCTGTTTCTACAGAACGCATTATGATTGTTTTCATCTGCCTTTAATTCGACTACTACTGATAAGAAATTATAGGTAAAGCACCCTCATTATAAAATTAACTTGCGGCGGTTCTTTTATTATGTACCATTAACAGAAAGAATAACTCAGATCAAATCAAATCAAAATATGCTTTATTGTCAAAAAGACTTAGATCTTTATAGACAAAGCTAAAAACTAAAAATATAAAACAGGTATATAAATCAATATAGGCCAAGCAATAGAGCGATTTGTCGTGACATTGATCTTATTAGAAAACCGCGTGTGCCATCATCTGAAAGACGATCCGTAGATGATTCCTGTTATAAATCCAACTCTGAAATTTTTGCCATTAATTTGTTATAAACATTTTTAAGCAAAAAAAACGCGATTTTTTTAGTTTTTTGCTTATAAAATGAAAAGTAATGAAGCAATCTTAATGATGTAAACGGACGATTTGTAGAGAATAGAAATACGAACAAAATGAGAGGTCGAACGTCCCGATAGGATAAGTAGCAACGGAGAAAATCCGGAAAATTAAGAGTTTTTTTTTAAATTCATAAATCGGCCATTTTTAAACGTAGAGGGCTCAAACTTTGGGAAAAAGTAGTAACTTATAGCTATTTTATGTGTGCAAAACCCCGACGCTGTCCGACGATTAGTTTTGCCACAATCGTCATTTTAATTTTTCAACACACTATTTTGCAACAGGGCTGGATGCTCTATGGATCGTCCGATTTTAATTATTGAAACGGATTTGAAAAGTACAAGTTTAATTGAACAATATGTATATCTCAGTTTTTCCATAAAATGCTACGAAACTGGTTGAAAATGCACGTAAAGATGCGTGAAAATGGCCGAGCGCGCGAAAGATGACGCGTAGCGGGAGAGAAGCGGAGCGAAGGGGAGCCAATATTCGCGCGTTCGGCCATTTTCACGCATCTTTACGTGCATTTTCAACCGGTCTCGTAGCATTTTATGGAAAAACTGAGATATACATATTGTTCAATTAAACTTGTACTTTTCAAATCCGTTTCAATAATTAAAATTGGACGATCCATAGAGCATCCAGACCTGTTGCAAAATAGTGTGTTGAAAAATTAAAATCACGATTGTGGCAAAACTAATCGTCGGACAGCGTCGGGGTTTTGCACACATAAAATAGCTATAAGTTACTACTTTTTCCCAAAGTTTGAGCCCTCGACGTTTAAAAATGGCCGATTTATAAATTTAAAAAAAAACTCTTCATTTTCCGGTTTTTCCGGATTTTCTCCGTTGCTACTTATCCTATCGGGATGTTGGACCTCTCATTTTGTTCGTATTTCTATTCTCTACAAATCGTCCCTTTACATCATTAAGATTGCTTCATTACTTTTCATTTTATAAGCAAAAAACTAAAAAATCGCGTTTTTTTTGCTTAAACAGGTTTATAACAAATTAAAGGCAAAAATTTCAGAGTTGGATTTATAACAGGAATCATCTACGGATCGTCTTTCAGATGAAGGCACACGCGGTTTTCTAATAAGATTAATGTCAAAAAATCGCTAATATTTTGCTCTGTTGCTTGGCCTAATAATACTATAAATCTAATTATACTACAAAATGATTTAATTAAATAATCATGACAATGTATCCTCAAAATACTCATTTAATGAGTAAAATGCCTTCTCCAATAATAATTTCTTAACAACTTTTCTAAATTTTTTAAATACCAAAATATTTTTTATACATAAAGGAAGTTTATTAAAAATAATCTTTTTAGAATCATATTCTGTTGATTTTTTACACCACTAGCGGAAGGTATAGGTAGACAAAAATTATAATTTTGTCTTGTATTATATTGAATGCAATTATTAAATTGATTTTTATGTTTTCTATGCATTAAACAAACCGTTTCTAGTATAAAAATTGATGGTAAACTTAAAATGTGAGAGTTAAATAAAGATCTACAAGAAACTTTAGAATTTGCTTTACAAATGTATCTAATAGCTCTTTTTTGTAAAATAAATATAGAATGAATAAGGTATTGACTAGAATTTCCCCAGAAGCAAATTCCATATCTTAAGAAGGATTCAATTAAAGCATGGTAAACATTTTTAACAACATAAAAGTCAAGTTCTTTTGAAAGAATTCTAAGTGCATAACAACCTGATGATAATTTTTTACAAAGTTTTTCAATATGGTCATTAAAGGTAAGATGTTGATTTATGTGAATTCCTAGAAATTTTGTAAATTTTGGGTTATTAATAATTTGATTGTCAAAGATAACATCTTTAAGTTTACATTTAAAATGTAATATATTAGTTTTAGTAATATTAAAAGAAAGCAGGTTAGAGTCACACCACTCTTTAACTTTAAACAAGTCAATGTCTATAATTTTTTTAATTCAATACTATTTTTACTATTCCAAAGTATTGTAGTATCATCTGCAAAAATTGTGAAATTTTCCATTAATGTTAACAGACGCAAGATAGAATAAGGGCTGTAAATATTTATAGATAAAAAATCTTTACAAATATATTTGTAAGAAAAAAATATTGGTTGGAATCCATCAAACCTAATACAAATAAATTGGTTATCAATCATTAAACACACATTTCATTTAATACTCTAAATAAATATTTTTTCTTCGATATGATTCTGGGAGGGCGGTTTGAGTCAACGTGGACTCTTAAGTTCCTGAATGTCATTGGCTACATTAGCGCTTTTAAAATTCCTTATTGGTCAGTGAGAAAACACCTGATGGCCAGCGTTAGAACTATAGTAATCTGTCACCATAACATTTAAATTATAAAAGTCCTTTTGCAGTGGGGTGGATGCGTAATCTTTGGGTGATTCTATGTCGGTAATTGTTTAAACTAAATTACTGTTACGCGAATTCTATTATTGTAAGATGAAAAATGCATTCATAATTAAATCAATATATCGTAAAGGCGTTCCAATATAAAATTAGGCATTTTATAAGAAAAAGCTTTAAATAAGCAGACTAAATGGAAGACTCAATCCCTGTTATATTAAATTTATATTTTTGTTATAATTTATGAAAAACGACTGTGGGGCAGTTTTTGTGCGATCAAACAAAACATTAACGACGGTGTTATTTTAGTGCTGGCAAGGCTGCTGCGCCAAGATAAGTGACATTATAATGGCTCTGGAAACAGCTCTATTCGTTGTTTTATAACAACAGCCATTAAAATTTGGGACAATAATTGTTACAATTCTTGCTAAAGGTCGGTCTCTCTTTGCGTTTCACAGAATTAAACAGACGACCTTCTTGCAAATTTTAGAACTAAACTCTCGGCGTTTGTTTTTTGTTCCCATTAGCCAACTCGAGCATCTACGGGGGGCGATGCGATCATACCAGAGACTATAAATTCCTTAATAGTCTCTGTTATTACGAAACTCTCTAAGCCAAAATCGTTAGATTTAAAGAAGATTTGCACTTATTTTCACTGCTGAAGGTAATGATTACCTCTACTGTAACACAGTTTAAATAAAACCCGGACGGGGGCGACTCCCCCCTCCCCACAGCGGCACTATTGTGTTCATTTCTAGATGTTGACGATTAGTGATGATTAGAGATAATCTTGCTCATTTAGATAGAATCATCTTGTGTTGAGATACGTTATAGTAGATAAAGTATAATCAAATTTTCGCGTCTGCTTGCATTAAAGAATTATCGAATGATTTTACCCCATTTAAAAAACGATACTTATGTAAAAGTTTACTAGACAATATGTGTTTGCTTGGGTTTGCTTGGGTACGCTGCGTACATATCAAACCCGCATTATTACACTAGGGAAGAAATTAATTTCGTTGTATTTTTAATGTAGAAAATCATTGTTGATTTGAACTTTCTCCCTCTTATTGATTCATTATCTTTCTAAAAACAGTTTTCTTATCTTACTCCCTCGAAAAACAAATAAAAATATATTACACTACATACTTAATTTGCTTTTTATAGGGGGTAACTACATGACGTAAGAATTTCAAAATAAACTTATGACTAAAACGCCGTTTGATACTTCAATAAAAAAGAGGGATATAGAATAATGATTCACAATCCTGGTACACCCCCGCAGGATAAAAGATATTCTCGTTAGTTGAGCCGATGAAAACTTGATGCATAAAATGATTGCCTATTTTCGGAGTAATAGATTAGATTTGGCAAACAGAGAGTAAAAAAGCGCCGCCTAATAGACGTCTAGTGGGGTGAGTTCAAAATTTAGGGGAAAGGAAGCATTTAGATTTAAGCTAAGCGAAAGCAGCAGAACTTGTGGATAAACTTAGAACAGAATTTTGTATTGCCTTGTTCTGCCAACATTATTATTTTGGTACATACTTTGGTAGAGTTTCTACTCCTATCAGGAAAAAGCTACGACATGAATGGCTCTTTCACTAAAATCTAAAAGTTTTTGCTTGTAAAATAAATAAGATTCACGTCGGTATAAAAAATTAATTTTTTTATACAGGGAGCATACAAAATATGAAAACGTTATTTTATGTAACAGTAAACATACCTTGTTTACCATTTTCTACCAAAAGAACAAATATGAAACATGCTTTAAATTCTTTTCCCTAAGCCGAAATACAAGATTTCATTAAAAATTTAAATATTAAAAGTAAGGAGTTTTATGACATTATTTTTTTAAATTCCGAACTGTCCTGTCTCACACCTTTAGCCAGAGTTTCTATGTACATATAAAACAATAGTGACACATATGGACATGTTTGTCAATGTCTTTATTAAATGAAGAAATTATTTAATTTGAAATACTTCTCATCAAAATACTATCTACTGAACAAAGGATTTTTATAGTCCAGTGTTATGGGGATCGCCAACTATCATACCGCTACATAATGGAACAATTTAGCGAGAAATTTGTAGGAATCCCAATAACTGAAATGACAATCTACAACACAATAAAAAATCCCAAAGAACTTTTGGTTCTATAGCCTCTCGTGCTGTGTTGCCAGATCATCTATTTCATGGCGCCCTTGTTAAAGAAGGCTGTGATTTTATCCTAACCTTATTGTATGCTATTTTTTGGTTTGTTGATACGGATACCAACCTATTCGTCCGTAGATATGTATTAGAGTTAGAACGTATTGTTCTAATTTCTCATCATTTCAGTGATTAAAAGCGGACATTTTCGCATAAAATACTCACATACAGGGTGTCCAAAAAGTCAAATATCTTTCCTATAAGTAAAGATAGATACAATAAGTTTTAGGTGTATCTTACTGGTCCATAAATCTACTTCTTTATGTAATTTAACCTTTTCACCCCCTTTCAGCGGTGACGCTAGAGAGTTGAGGTTAAAAATTTTAAATGCCTTGTGGTACCTCATTTTAAAGGCCGTCAAAAAAGAAAAATTTTACCCGAGGTCCGTAGCTTAATTCCTTTTTAATTGGCATCGTGAAAAAAAATTAAAAATATAAATACTTTTATTTCTTCTATTACTTAAGTTGTTCAAAATGACCACCATGAACCTCTTGGCAGTAGTCAAGTCAATTTTGGAACTGCTTGTCACATTTTCGAGAATGGCAGGTGTTACTTCTTGGCTCGGAGGTCAAAGTTAGTTAAATATTGTTGTAATTTACTTGTAGTTCCTAAGATATACTCGATTTGAAATTGGTTGATAGTAATAAATCATTAAAATCCGTCAAACACGTACACAGAGTGGTCCACCTAAATTGCCAATTTTTAAATAGTATATACATTGAAAGTCTAGACCCTTTTGCATTTATTAAACTTTCCATTCCTATAGATCTGATAAGGGCGTCGAATACAAAGCTTAACCCGAGGCTCGAACAATAAGCGGTAGTATTCTACCTGTGATGTTTTGCACTCATGCACGTGCTTTCGGGTGGGTTTAAGTTTATATTAAACACAATAATTATATAATTTAGTGAACATTCGGATGTGTGGCATAATTTGTTACCCATGTATTTGAATAAATATAATACTAATAACAATAAAGCAACTAATAAACAAGTAAATTTGGAAAAATGTTTCTATTTGAAATTCTATAAAATTTATAGTAAGTCATTACAGTTCTTCGCTTTAAATTAATCATCATCAGAAAATGAAATATCTGAGGGACTGTCTTCTTCCCCTAAATTGATAACAAGTGGTTCGACCGTTTTCTCCAGTAAACTATCCAATTGCCACATTTTTTCCTCCTCCTTTAGTACATGCTCTATACATCTTTGCCACTTCCCCGCGTTGACTTCTTGAAGCGCTTCTTCAAAGAGTTTTTGAACATCACTCATTTTATAAGTGGTATTTTTTCTAGCCACATAACCTTTCACATGAGCCCATACCAGTTCGATCGGATTTAATTCGCAATGGTAGGGGGGGAGCCGAAGCACTATTATATTTTGTTTTTTGGCCATTTCGTCAACAACATATTTTTGAAACCGATGTTTATGGGTGTTTACAATTGATAGCAACTCCTTTTTAACCATATTGTCCTCAAATTGTATTTGTTTCTCCACAAGCCACTCGATAATTTTTGCTTTTCGCCAAGCAGTTGTAGGCATCTTCTCCAATCTTCTGGAGTGATACGGAGCGTTATCTAACACAATGACGGAGCCAGGTGGAATCAGCTCTATCATTTGTTCGAAATACTCCTCAAAAACATCAGCATTCATATCCTCGTGGTAATCGCCTGTACGAACTGATTGGAATGATAATAGTCCACCTTCTAAAAATCCATTGGAGCTACCGATGTGAGTTATAATTAATCGTTTTCCTTTTCCAGAGGGCGGATTTATTCCTGTTGATAGACCGTCTAAAAATGCTTGCCGGTGAGAAGTCACATTTTTGTCTGTCCATATTTTTCCAACTGTGTAGCCTTCGTTCAGCCATGTTTCGTCCAAATAGAAAATTGTTTTGTTTTCATTGCGAAATTTTCTTATTTTTCTCAAATAATTACGTCTCCAACATACTATTTCATCTTTTTCGAGCAAATGAGACTTCCGACTATGTTTTTCCCATCTAAAATTCATTTCTCTTAGAACTTTCCATAGTTTATCTCTCTTGATTGCAGGAAAGTCTTCTTTTACTGCCCCTAAAACTCTATCCAAAGTAGGGATCTCCTTATTGAAATAGAATGAATGCACCTTTCGTCTTATGATGGCCTTTTCGTCCTCATCGATCGGTATTGTTCGCCTTCCTGGAGATGGTTTTGGTGGCGTCACGGTTCCTGTCTTTTCTTCCCGCATCAGCCTGTAGATGGTTGCTTTTCCAATACCTGTCATCTTTGAACAAAGTTCCACTGCAGAATCGATACTTATTGCACTTTTTTGATATCTAAGTGCATTAAATACATTAAGCACAATAATCTTTTCACTAATGCTTAGCGCTGATTTCGCAGCTCGCTTAACTGGAATAAATCCTGAAAGACTCTCCATTTTCAAAAATTACCCAAATGTGTGTCCTAGAATACTCGCATTAGGTTTGTTCGCTCTTAAAATGACTCACAGTTTTATACCAATAAGTAGAGGTACCTAATTTTTCGTAACTACCTGAAAAGTAACATTGTGTATTAATTGTTCCCGGAATTCTCGGCATAATTATTTTTACCTGTTATGACAATAATGATTACTAAATTATTCGGATAAGTAAATAGGGTTCAAACCGGCACGTCAGGTAGGTGCGCCTATGGAATCGGCTGCTAAAAATGATTTATTACTATCAACCAATTTCAAATCGAGTATAGATACTATTTGTTGTCTCATTTACATTTTTTGTTGAAACTTTATGGCATCTCAAAGAAAAGTCATGATTACCTTCCGATCATTTGATAAAACTTCTATAGAGCAGTTGGTGCATGTACACAAATATTAAAATTCAGACCTTCTTTTTCTATTTCCTACTTAGCTTAGCATTGCGTTTTAAACCAGTTAGGCGTCATTCGTAAAAGGAAAATTTATTTACTTATTTCTTATAAGTAGATATAGCAAGCTTTTGTTAGACTTGCTCAATTATATCATAATATTTAATAAATTTTAATGAATTTAAAATATTATATCTATGAATATTTTTAATAATAAATTTAATTTATTATTAATATAACATTGTCGGTATCTCATCATTTTCTTCGTGAGTACGTAGCTGTTTAGGTATGCTCATGCAAGACCTCATACCAGTGAGTAGGTATTTAAGTATGTGTTATACGAAATAAGTGCTTTCACTTGACAGATTTTTATAATTATTTTACAAAGTTTATACTATATTCATTTATAATCCTAATGTTTACATAAACAAACTTTTAAGAAGCGATTAGAAAAAATTACAGTTGTTCGTGCTAATTTTTGCTGCTCTTACAAAATGAGTTATATTGTTCTACACATCGGGAACAAACATTTCACACTTGAGATGATTTAGGTTTGGGGTATTTTCGTCACTAGCTTCCAAAATTTATGCAGTTGGTTAAAAACGTGGCGCCAAGGCATGTGATTGTAAATTATTTATGATTTATTTGGACGGCATACTGTGTGATTTACGAGAGTAGTCGATTTAACTAATAAGGGTTTAATTCATGGATTTATTAAGAATGGATACGGGATGATTTAACATTCTTTGAAGCCTAAACAAACCATTCTAAACGACACTGTAAACACAATTTGTAAACATTGGCCACATCTTATTTTACCTTGTATTTTTGTACAAAAATACGTTAGAAGCATCACGAGATTTACTAAAACTAATAAAAGCCCTAAAATATTTTATTTTTCTGCTAAATAATAATAAATTTAAGTTAAATAGGTTTTAATATTTATAGGTTATGCTATTTCTAAAGGTGTTTATTTAAAGCCGCTCCGAGTCATTTATAAATCTATAAGTCCCACTTTTGTGTGTAACCGAGCGTTCGCAGACGTTTTTCCTAAGCAACCAGCAGACAGCAACACTTCTGAGCTCCAACACCCCAATGTTATCTCTTTCTACTACCATTCTTGATTCAATTACGTTGTAATTCGTAGTTCGTAAACTCTTCTCATATTAGAAATGTTTTCATAACAAACAACAAATATAAGGCTTCACGTTCGATACGCTCACAGTATACGGACATCGAATCCTTTCTTATTAAATCCATGGTTTAATTTGTTTTGGCAATATCAGTTGCTAGGAATAGATCCGAATTAAATTATTGTTTATATTGGAACTAGGCAAGGACGTCATCTAATTTACAAAAGACGAGTTAGCTTTTCTCGAAAACTATTCCATCGCTCTATACAGTATGTCCGCGGATGGGGTCTAGGAGAGGACATTCACGTTATCAAAAATTTAATCTTTTATACAGGGAGCATAAAAAGTAGTATACCTTGTTTATCATTTTCTACCAAAAGAACAAATAATATAAAATATTTTTTAAATTAAACCCTAAGCCGACGTACAAGATTTCATTAAAAAATTTAAATATTAAAAGTAACGAGTTTTATCACATTATTTTTTTAGTCCTAACTATTCTCTCTCACACCTTTAACCAGAGTACTAGTTTCTACGTATTAAATAGTAATGACACCTATGGACATGCTTGTCAATGTCGTTATTAAATGAAGCAATTATTTAATTCATAATACTTCTTATTCAAGGGCAATTTTTAAATAATACGAACAATTAATTAAACTCAAAAGAATTTCATATAAACTAAGCAATATAATAAAGATATCAAAATTGAAAAACTGCACCCCCCATACTAAACACATTTTTCTCCCTTTTTGCTTTCTTAGATATCTGAAGAAATTTCTAATTTCTTCCTGGGATCTTGAACGAACAGCCTGGGTAATTCTGTCTTTTAGCACGTCAATATTATTTGGTACTGGAGTGGCATAAATAATTTGATTTAACCGGCCCCATAGAAACATATCGGCCAACGTTCAGTCGGAGCTCCTTGGGGGCCACAAAATCGGTCCATTTCTACCAATCCACCTTGGACCAAATCTGGAGTCAACCCATTCTATTACCTCGCGAGCGCAATGCGCTGGACAACCATCTTGTTTAAGATACTGGCAAAAATGTAATGGCAAAGTTTCGAGTTCATCGCTAAAAAGGTATCCAGCATTTCTAAGTAAGATATTCTATTGCAGGTGTTATTAAAAAAATAAAGGCCTATAATATCATGGACAGATATCGCGCACCACACGTTCACTTTTGTAAAATATTGTCTTCGCCTCATTACTCTAAATTCGGGGTTTTTGTCGAGACCAGTACCTGACATGTTGGGATACTACAGCTCCATTAGTAGAAACTGTACATTCATCAGAAAACATAATAAATTTATAAAAATGGATATTTCCACTTAAAATTTGGTCTTCCACCCATAAACAAAAATCTAGTCTTTTCGCTACAACTCCCTGTTCCAGTCTTTGTTTAAAGTGGTGTTTGAACGGAAATAATTTATTTTCTTTTAAGATCATCTGAATATGAGTTTTTTCACAACTTCTAGAAGATGTTTAGACCGATTTATAAGGGACATCACAGTAGTTTCTCTAACATACTGAAGGACTAAAATTGTGGCAGCATCGTTTTGGTCATATTTCTTCTTCTTCTAAACCGAACTAGTTCTTTGGAAATTTTCTATTGTGTTGTAGATTGTCATTTTAGTGATTGGGATTCCTACAAATTTCTCACTAAATTATCCCATGATGTCGCGGTATGATACTTGGCCATCCCCATAACACTGGACTATAAAAATCCTTTGTTCAGAAGATTGTATTTTGATGAGAAGTATTTTAATTAAATAATTGCTTCATTTTATAAAGAGTCAAATTTTTGCACCATTATAATACTTATCACCACAGCAAAAATATAATAAGGAAACTCGTGATTCCTTTTTCTTTGCGAACGAAGGTCAATGCTGAACTTGTAAAAGCAGGAGAAAAGGAGGAATAACCACCAGGGCCACCCTTTTATTTGTATTGTAGCGTTTTGCTACAACGTTATGTAAATTTAATCATAAATTAGCAAATTAATTTGCAATACTTAATTTTAAAGTGCTACATGGGTACTACCTAGTTGGCGCATTCGGCAAAGGTACCAAATTCAGTAGGTACTACATATTGCAAGCTTCGCGAATAATCATTATAACGGGGTACACTGTAAAAAAAAATGATTAAATTTTAAATCAAATTCAACCCAATTTTGACTAAATCCCGGTCCACGCCAGATTGATTGAAAAAATTAACACTGCATATTGATTAAATCGAAGGATCTGTGATTAAATTTTCTTATTCAAAATTGATTAACCTAACAATTAATTCTGATTACATCTAAATCAATTTTTATTAAATCTTAAATCCAATGTGATTGATATGCAATCATCAGTAGCACCGCCCTTCCCCTCTCCGCCCTATAAAGTACCTGATTAGGGCGTCGATTTTATTTATTAAATGACAATACTATAATACATAAGAAAAGGGAACACATTAAAGAACAAACAGATGAAATTATATAAAAGATATGTAATGCAAATTCCCAAAGCATGGGAATTGTTTGTCCCATATCATAAACAAAAATCCGGGGAGGTGAGGCGTGGACCTGGATTTAGTCAAAATTGGGTTGAATTTGATTTAAAATTTAATAATTTTTTTTTACAGTGTAAAAGTTTAAAATAATTATATGAAGTGAAAACACGAAAATTATTTACTCATCTGTAAATAAATACATAAAACACTAATGAAGACCTGGCATGACAAATCTTTTCTTTGAAAATACATGGAAAATAGCTTACATTGGTGCATGAGTTCCTCCAAGGGATTGGATTCAAGATCTGAGATTTTTGAGTATTTCTTTTGTTTTTGAAACGTAATTTCACCAACATGATGTAACAACAAAGTTTTTAAAAGAATATTCGTAAAATTTTAGAACAGGTTGACCACTTCATTCGTTATAACCTCACATTGCACATTGCACTACCACAGAAACCGCCATACCTACTGCCGATTAAATGGAATTTTTGCAGATTGCAGCGGGGTGGATGGATATCGGTACTCCCTTGTGATTAAAAGGTTGCGTACTGCGCATGTGTTGGCGGCTTGGTTTAGAAGTTTGAGTATTTTTTAGTCAGTAGGTGATTGATACTGATTATTGTGATTATTTTAACAAGGAAATATGATTTAAAATGTTTGTCTTTTTTATGCATTTGATCAGTATCGATTTAAAGTAATCGAGAATGAGTAATTTGTTTGAATCATAACGAAGATTATGAAACTGATTTAGAAAATAATTACAAATTAAATCAAAAAATTTAATCCGGCCAATAAAATCAGACATCTCTTGTGGTTAATCAACTGGATTTTTTACTGTGTATGCGTATTTCTTCTTTGGCAGGAATCTGGTTGCTTATGTTAATTTGTATATACAAAGTAGTTTTGAATTCTATCCTTTTTCAACTTGGAATAAATTTATATTGAAGGTACCACTTCCGAGTTCGTTGAGATGATCTTCGGTAAGGCTTTTTTCGTGTTGCTGGGCGGTTCGAGACACGTCCTGCGAGCCCGTGTCTCGAATGTGGTGTTTTACACACGAGAACCATCCCTTACCCAAAATGGGCTTCTTAAGTTTTTCATTATAAAATGGTTCTTTCGTGTCTTAAGAGTTTCTATTACCTTATTAACAAGTTGTTTTCGACACTGTGCTGATACTGAATAGTAAAGAGTATATTAGTCCTATTCCTCCATGCCTTCATTCTTCATTCAGGTATGTTAATTATAATCAAGCCTTTTCGTGATCATCGTTTGAAAATTCGTTTATTATTTCAGTTCTTTCATTAGAATATGCCTTGATCTACCTTCAAGTTCCTGTATTTTCGTCAAGAAATGCCTGTTTTGATTCACAAATTCTCGGAAGTTATTTTGAGGTAAGATACCTTCAACAATGTATAATATGCCATTACTTATTGCTTTTTTATTGTTATTCTAAAGTTTTTTTTGTTGGAGTACACACTGGTGTACAAAGTTCAAGTATTTTTTTCCTCCTACCTACTTTTGTTTCCTGCCTGAATAATATGTGTTTCATGGCTAGTTCCTGAGAAATTCCGGACAAACATTTATGGATTTTTTCCTGCCAAAGAAATATGCTGATAGCAAAGGCTATCATGTATTTGTGTGAATTAACATTAACCAAATGGTCTGTCATGCTTTACATAATTATTTTTATATTCTTTTAAGCGTAGTGTTATCTCGTTTAAAATAATATTAATTTCATAAACTATTCCCTTGTGTAAAACTTTTCTGATTTGACATTGCTGCTACATTTTTGTGCGTGTCAATTTGATTAACCATCGAACCATTCGAATGCGTATTTAAGTTGGGTGGGGGTATTTAAAAATTGAAATTATGGAATCTGCGATCAGAAACGTTAATTTTCCTAATGAGTGTTAATGAATTTATTCTTTATTTTTCGGAAATAACTACTGAAAACACAATAAATTTAGTCAGTGATAATCTGCTTCTTGTTTTAACATCTTCATTTCTAAGAGTTCATCTCCCAGTCTGGAGTTCTTCTTCACTTAAAGCAAGTTATGCAGACTGGGTGACGCCCTGTTAGAAAAGTGAACCACACTCATGGATATAAATCCATGACCACACTACTAACTCATAACCTAGTGCTCACCGATGAACAGCTGCCATCGCTGGAACGTTCAGAAAGTATTATGTATTGTATATTATTATATAATATATTTTATTTATGAAAAAACCTTAACAGTATGGGGTGCTTCAAAACCTATATCAGTTTTAAAGTTTTCATGATTAGCAATGCTTAAAGATTTTTTTTTCAGGGAAAATTAAACATTTGAAAATTACCATCAAACGAACAACGTAATTTTTATGTACGTCTTTCTCTTCCTAATTTATTTATAATGGCACAATTTTGCCCGTTAGCAAAGAACGTGACATTAAACTATTAATTAATCTGATTTTATCTTATACAGAATTATGCTCCAAAGGTATTGAATAGGCATGCAAAAATTTTAATTTAAAATTGCATAAAATAAGTAAGAATACTTAATAAATATAGTACTTAAGTCTAAAATCTAGAGCATAAACATTTTATATCATATCTTGGTGTCATATATAATAAAATACTAATTATGTAGGAAATAATTTACCGATAATGAAATATTTAAATTCCTCATTAAAGTGCCATTAACTGTATATACTACTTTAATAATTTAATATCCTGCTACGGAGCTCCTAGATTGTAGATTAGTGAAACTCGTCAGATGATTTAATATATGACCTTTATTGGTCAGTCAAAACAAAACGTCCCATCGGCTAATTTGCTCCACTTGCAGAGATGCCTTAGCTTTGGAAACTTAAAAACAATGTAAAGAAGAGTAATACCATATCTCAAATCCTCAACTTCTTATTAGCCTCTCTTTCCTATAATATTTCTCTCCTCTTGAACTGGGGTTTGCGAGAAATTCTTTCTAAATGTTTTAGCCATTGAAGTCTGCACAACATTCCCAAATAAACTCAAAGAATATAATTATTATCTTTTATTGTTTTTGCAAATTAATATCACCTAATTAGGTAGTATTTTTCGTTTCCATTCTTATATGTATTTATTATTATATTTTTTCGTAGTCTTGTTGTTGTTGAGTCTTAAAGTCTTACATTTCGATATTATACTCAGATCTAATTAGGTGATTGGTAACTTCATATTAATTTGCTTTACATATTCCCTAATTCTTCCTTTTATCCATTTTCTCTTCTGCTTTGTTTGTAATTTGACTGTGAAGTGCACAGTAATATTATTTGATTTCTTTTTTAGCGTTCCCATTTTTATTGCTTTATTCGGAATTTTATATGGCTAAGCATGTAATATAATCAATAACATAAGCAATAATGTCCCTGTCCAGGCGAAGTATCGTATTTTCTTCCAAATACATTTTTGGTACCGTTGGAGCCGTCTCTAACAGACACATCGAATAAGTAAGAGATCGCGAGCTCTAAAAATTATTTGGTAGGGAATGGCATGTCTTAAAAAACAATTTGCATCGTATGCAACCTCGATTCATAATTATCTTAACCGCCTTTGTGTTTTTTCGAGTTTTTGATTGAATTTATATTACTTGATTTAATAGCAAATTAATAATAATTTATAATTTTCGGATCATGTTTCCCTGTCTGTTAATTTATCCGATATCCCTGTGGTAAATTGGAGATGTGAACATACGCGGAAACTGTGTTTCAACAGCAATTTTATATATTGGAGTAATAATAACACTAATAACTTCCTCAAATTTACGCAGCACAAACAAAAAGCCGTAGCACTAATAGTTTATGTTGACTTAAAAATTGTTGTTCGCTACTGAAAGTTGCTGTCGTTATTAATACGGCAGCAGAGCAAGTGCCGATTTGTTTATGCAGTTAAAAATAAGGCTATATTAACAAAAGATAAACAAGGAAACAATAAAGCTTATACAACACGTCCGTGTGAAAAGACGAAAAATTTATAATTTATCTGAATGTTTCATGAGAAAAAGAACGGCTATTATTGTAGAAATATTATTATAAACCAAGCATTAAAAGAATACTTATGATGATGTGACTTAGGATAATGTAAAAATAATTTGTTTATATTGAGTCATGTACTACTTTTTTTAATTTGTTTCCTGAAAGTAAAAATAAACAGTTCTCAATGTTAGTGACCCAAATTTTTACAGCTTTTTTCAGAAGAATTTTGTTAAACTTCTATAAATTTTTGCAGTTTATTGTATTTTTTCAATTGCTGTTTTCTGCTTCAGTTTGAGTGTTCAAAAGCAGTGGCGGCTTGTGAAATTTTAAAGTTGTATATCTCTGTTCTTACTTACAGGACCCTTACCAAATTTAGGGAATTTTTTAAACCTAAAATATATTTTAAAAAATTCAAATGACTGTAACTTTCTACTAACACATTTTTTCTCTTAAACTTTAAAAATTCTCGACAAAGTGATGTAAAATTTGTTTGGAAAAAATAATAAATAAATTACCTAAACGTGTTCATTTTTTTCCCAGGGCCGTCAGAGCAAAAATTCAGCATTTTTTTGCAAATTACACAATGTTTTTTCTTTACCAAAACATTCCCAATTAAACCAAAAAAAAAAAAAACAAATTAAAACCCCAAAATTTGGTACGGGTCCTGTAAGTAGGAATAGAGATATACAACTCTGAAACACCAACCGCCACTGCTCAAAAGAGGTTCGTATATAGCTTCTAAAAAATGTACCTCCGGATTCACTAAAAATGTAATACTTAGTAGGTGTAGGTACTGGTTGAAGTTTAAATATTCTAGTTGATCAGTTGGAGTCCTCCAAAGACCTTAAAGTTTGCTTGGGTTTGATGATTGGCGCTGGACAAAAATACCGACGAGTTCCAACGTTTGACACATGAAATATGAAATTCGTTGTATCGCACGGCCACACAATGCGACAAATTACCATGTGTCCAACATTGACAGACATTTGACACATCGCGTAGCGCCGGCTTAAAATGAGTTTAGTTCGGTTAATGTAGAAAGTACTTCAGTTGCCCTTTCCTTTGGAAAATGTTCAGAAATAAACTCATATGGTAAAAAACAAGTTATCTCACCTTTATGCTTGTCAATTTAAAACTTTGATTGCTAAATTAGACAGATATTAATAATGAATTTGGTGGTTAGATTTGTAGCAGGTTTGTGAAGTTCGTAGTTTTATCATTGGTTGCCTTACTAAGCGGTGATTGACGGCTTGTGTTTTGGAATGATTTTATATTGTCTGTCATATGATCAAAAAGAAGTCTTTGAAAAATAATACATACCAAAAAAGGCAGGCGGTTGGCAGACACTAACAAACGCAGAAAATTATTCGGTTTTCTTACAAGTTCACCCGGACACCTTAACCCTTTGGGCCCTCGCTAACCGTCTGCATCTTTTTATGTAGTATTTTTCAATGAATTTCTTTTAATACACATGGCAGACAATATAAAATCGTCCCAAAGCATATAATTTTTGTAGAAAAGAAAATTCCAATTTTTATTTGGGCGTCACCCAGGCCGGGGTCGAAACCTCACTTTTCTTCATTAACAAACTTACCTTTTTCGGCCCTCCAAAAGTCACTATCGCACGCTCTATTTAGCACATTTAGGTTCATAGATTAATCTGTGTTGCCAGGAGTGTTTACAGACTTTTTGAGAATAATAATATTCTCAAATAGTCTGGTTATGGATTTACAGTATTTTAATTATCACTTACCATTAAGTCTCATTACAATAGGGAATATGCATGTAATCCAAAAAATCCTGAAATATTTTTTTTTGTATTCTCTACATAAATTAAATGTTTATGGCAGTTGCTGTTATCTCTTTATTTTGGGTTTTATTAACAAAAAACAAGGTTTTATTTTGCAAATTTTCCTGCAAAATCCAACATCTCGTAAAACGGACTTCTTTTGTTTGTGACGTCACTTTTTTTATTACGTCAACGTTTTATAATGGCTAGTCACGGCTATACTCGATTTGAAATTGGTTGATAGTAATAAATCATTAAAATCCGTCAAACACGTACACAGAGTGGTCCACCTAAATTGCCAAGTTTTAAATAGTATATACATTGAAAGTCTAGACCCTTTTGCATTTATTAAACTTTCCATTCCTATAGATCTGATAAGGGCGTCGAATACAAAGCTTAACCCGAGGCTCGAACAATAAGCGGTAGTATTCTACCTGTGATGTTTTGCACTCATGCACGTGCTTTCGGGTGGGTTTAAGTTTATATTAAACACAATAATTATATAATTTAGTGAACATTCGGATGTGTGGCATAATTTGTTACCCTTGTATTTGAATAAATATAATACTAATAACAATAAAGCAACTAATAAACAAGTAAATTTGGAAAAATGTTTCTATTTGAAATTCTATAAAATTTATAGTAAGTCATTACAGTTCTTCGCTTTAAATTAATCATCATCAGAAAATGAAATATCTGAGGGACTGTCTTCTTCCCCTAAATTGATAATAAGTGGTTCGACCGTTTTCTCCAGTAAACTATCCAATTGCCACATTTTTTCCTCCTCCTTTAGTACATGCTCTATACATCTTTGCCACTTCCCCGCGTTGACTTCTTGAAGCGCTTCTTCAAAGAGTTTTTGAACATCACTCATTTTATAAGTGGTATTTTTTCTAGCCACATAACCTTTCACATGAGCCCATACCAGTTCGATCGGATTTAATTCGCAATGGTAGGGGGGGAGCCGAAGCACTATTATATTTTGTTTTTTGGCCATTTCGTCAACAACATATTTTTGAAACCGATGTTTATGGGTGTTTACAATTGATAGCAACTCCTTTTTAACCATATTGTCCTCAAATTGTATTTGTTTCTCCACAAGCCACTCGATAATTTTTGCTTTTCGCCAAGCAGTTGTAGGCATCTTCTCCAATCTTCTGGAGTGATACGGAGCGTTATCTAACACAATGACGGAGCCAGGTGGAATCAGCTCTATCATTTGTTCGAAATACTCCTCAAAAACATCAGCATTCATATCCTCGTGGTAATCGCCTGTACGAACTGATTGGAATGATAATAGTCCACCTTCTAAAAATCCATTGGAGCTACCGATGTGAGTTATAATTAATCGTTTTCCTTTTCCAGAGGGCGGATTTATTCCTGTTGATAGACCGTCTAAAAATGCTTGCCGGTGAGAAGTCACATTTTTGTCTGTCCATATTTTTCCAACTGTGTAGCCTTCGTTCAGCCATGTTTCGTCCAAATAGAAAATTGTTTTGTTTTCATTGCGAAATTTTCTTATTTTTCTCAAATAATTACGTCTCCAACATACTATTTCATCTTTTTCGAGCAAATGAGACTTCCGACTATGTTTTTCCCATCTAAAATTCATTTCTCTTAGAACTTTCCATAGTTTATCTCTCTTGATTGCAGGAAAGTCTTCTTTTACTGCCCCTAAAACTCTATCCAAAGTAGGGATCTCCTTATTGAAATAGAATGAATGCACCTTTCGTCTTATGATGGCCTTTTCGTCCTCATCGATCGGTATTGTTCGCCTTCCTGGAGATGGTTTTGGTGGCGTCACGGTTCCTGTCTTTTCTTCCCGCATCAGCCTGTAGATGGTTGCTTTTCCAATACCTGTCATCTTTGAACAAAGTTCCACTGCAGAATCGATACTTATTGCACTTTTTTGATATCTAAGTGCATTAAATACATTAAGCACAATAATCTTTTCACTAATGCTTAGCGCTGATTTCGCAGCTCGCTTAACTGGAATAAATCCTGAAAGACTCTCCATTTTCAAAAATTACCCAAATGTGTGTCCTAGAATACTCGCATTAGGTTTGTTCGCTCTTAAAATGACTCACAGTTTTATACCAATAAGTAGAGGTACCTAATTTTTCGTAACTACCTGAAAAGTAACATTGTGTATTAATTGTTCCCGGAATTCTCGGCATAATTATTTTTACCTGTTATGACAATAATGATTACTAAATTATTCGGATAAGTAAATAGGGTTCAAACCGGCACGTCAGGTAGGTGCGCCTATGGAATCGGCTGCTAAAAATGATTTATTACTATCAACCAATTTCAAATCGAGTATAGTGTAATGTAAATTTCAGTGTAAATCCAGTTTCTTGAGTTTTTCCCAAAGACTAGAATATTTAGTCGATAGAAAACCTTTTGTTTTATTAAACAGACTGGTTATAAATGACCAAAACGGCATTTGTGCAAAGAAAATCGGAAAATTGGCTGGAAGTTAGTGCTGGTGGATTTGCCTTTACAATTTAGTTAAAAACACTTATTGTTTATTATACTATAAAAATAAATGTACAGCAACATATGGTTACTTGAATTTAGCGATACTAACCTTTACAGATACCTCTTAATGTAAAATTTTTGATTAAATTTGCAGTAGGTACTTTCTTCGACATCGGTTTTTTGGGCACATGAAAAAGGAGGTTTGCAGTGCACACACAGTGATACTTTTGCACATTGGCATACTACAATATTTGTAGTTTATATTTTTAATACATTTTAACGTTTAATAAAAAGAATTATACACAAATAGCACTGTAATAAAAACACAACCGCTACCAGCATAAATAACTAAATCAGCTGGGAAACTAATGCCGGTCTCCATATAACTCTGTACTGTAGCTGTCAGCTGTCTTCTTGTCTTAGTCCGAGAGTCGGTAATCATCTTGTGTTTCCTCTCCCAGAAAAATGTTCTATAATTATTTTAAAAAAATCACCTTTTTGACTTTAGGTCTTGTCGACTGACATTTTTCTATTCCTAAGCATATAACTTTACAATATTAACAATCAGTTTGGTAAATCAATTGATAGAGGATAGAGGTACAATCATTCGAGAAAATACTGACTTGCTTTCGGACTATCACAGAAATTCTTGATTTTCTAGACGTTTGTAGGTAGGCAGCCCTCGGTTCAGCTTTACGTTAACATGTAGATTGCCACTTATCCTTGTGACGTAACTTTTTTGAGCCGGCAAATGGCTCCTTTTGAAATTGTAATAAATTATACCGAAAAGTAAAAATTTTTTTTAGCTAAATTAACGCAGTAATTTTCCTCAAAATAGCAGTTTTGGGGTTGTAATGACCTCCTTAAACGATTTATGCAATAAAAAAAAAATGTGCATATTCCTTATTGTGGCCTAATATGGGGTTTTAAATTTTAAAGAGTCAATAAAATTCCGATTTATCTAAATGCCATTTTAAGATGTTTAATTAAAACATAAGGCTATAATTTATTTAATAGGTAATTAGGAGTTGTGATAAGGATAGTTAATAAGAATAAATTCGATGCAAAAAGCTCTGCTTGGTATTGCTCAAGAATAGTAATAATATAAAAATGCTTATGTTCTATTTTTGATATACACTGACCAACAATATTAACGCACCAGTAGAAATATGCAACAATTTTGATGATATATTTCTTCTAAACCTATTGTCTGATTGAATATTTTTTTTTGCGTATTATGGGTTCATTCTTTAAAAAATATTGTTGTATTCGTATTTTTTGTTAGAAAGTTAATTGTCATTGTATACCGGGTGTAACAAACATATCGTATTTCAAAATTCGCAACACCCTGTGGAATAGTCTACCATTCATAAAATATTGCATTTAAAACCCAAGTTAAACCTCATATTTTCTTAACATTTTATTTTTTGGTTCGTTTAGTTATGTTTGATAATCAAAGAAGTAGGGACTTTTATAAGTTAAGCATGTTTTTATTAGAATATAATAAAAAGTAAGCTTGTAACAACATTATTAAACCTATATTATAATAATTAACGATTACGACACAAATGGCACAGTGGCTGCACATCGGCGAGGCATACTTACTCGAAATTAAATTTGCTATTTGGTTTTGATCAGTATCATTCCAAGTTTCAACAACTATCGTTTCTATGTCTTGCAAGGTTGCAGGAGAAGGCTGACGCTGTCTTAATTTTCTGTCAATAATGTCCCACAAGTGCTCGATCGGGTAAGTCTGAATATTTTCCTCGTGCAAATATTCAGTTACAGTCCGCGCTATGTAAGGTACATTTTCCGAAAATATATTTTTGCGAAAACAGGATTTAGAAAATTAAATTATGAGCTGTAGTACCTTGGGAAATGTTAATGAAAAAAGAGACGAAAAAAGATCTTCAACAAACCTAAACGAATCTTTTTTGGATTTGAACAGGTTTCCTTAGGTTTGGTACGTTACTTTCTGGCAAACTAGTTTTTCAAACATACATATTAACCATTCGTACATACAAAATATATAAATTATACCACAAAAAGATTAATTACAGATCTATAAAAGGAATATGTTATATAAAAAATGCAAGCCTTTTTGGCATTTTTGATTTACATGCTCTTAGTAGATGGTTTCTGAAAGCATTCCTTACTAAGGGAAACAAATAACCAAATAGAGTCTTTTTCGAAACACATCTTTTTTGAGAGTAATTTTTTCTTGAGAGAACAGCTTTTTCAAAAACGGATATACGAAATTTTTCGAAAATATTTCTCGAAAACCTATTTTGAAAGTACCTTTTTTTTAAAGATATCACAATAGCTTTGTCAAAAGATGCTTTTTTGAAAACGAATTTATGAAATTCTGCAAAACACACATTTCATACATTTTTTCAAAAATGTCTTAAAAAAATAATTTTTCAAAAATAGGTATACAATTTCCGAAAATATATTTTTTCGAAAACAGTATTAGGCTATGAACTCTACTAGCTTGGAAAATGTTAAATAAAAAACGACGAAAGACGATCCTGAACAAACCCAAACGAACCTTTTTTGAGTTTTATCAGGTTTTCTTAGGTTTGGTACGTTACTTTCTCGTAAATTACTTTTCCAAAAACCGTTGCTTGAAAAAATTATTATTCGAAAAGTGTTTTTTCAAAAAATTTAATTTCGAATAAAATGTTCTCTGAAAAAAAGTGAAGTGAAGTTAGTGCTTAAACAAAACTTGAAAAATTGGTTTTCGAAAAATTGTACTTACGTAAGTATATCCCCTTCAAATGAGCAGAAGGCATAAATAAAAAATGCTGGAACATTCACACTTTCCTATTACTCAAACAATTGGTCCTGTCGCATGTACTGTTTTCCTTTTCAAAAAACATTTTTTCGTTGTTAAATTACGTAAATTTTGTCAAAAAGCAGCTTTATCAAAAGATGCTTTGTCGGAAACGGGTCTACAAAACTTTTTATATATTTTTTTCAAAAAAGAATCTTTAAAAATTGCATTTTCCGAAAATATAGTTTTTCAAAAACTAAATTATGAACTCTACTAAAGGAGAAAATGTCAATAAAAGAAAACAGAAAGAGATCCTGAACTAACCTCAACCCTCAACCTCAAACTCAACGAACCGTTTTTGTGTTCGGTCAGGTTCGTTTCCTTGTGTCTGCTACGGTACTTTGCAGTAAATTACTTCTTCAAAAAGGCGTTTTTTTTAGATATGAATATTCGAAGTTTTTTTCGAAACAATGAAAAAATGTGCTTTCGAAAAACATGTTTTGTTGTTACAAATTTTGAAAATTACCGATATTTTAATAGCGATCTTTCGCCAGTATGTTATTTTTGATAGAAAAAACCCACAATTAATCCTGGCAATGATATAATTCATCACCATTATTTCATGTTTGTTCACGCCAACACGCTAAGATTTTTCACACCTCTCCATGACCTACATTAATAAATAGGGTTTTTTTACTTGTATCCTTCAACATGCAAGTAAATAAAATAAAATACACATCATTTTATAAAGGAACATCTGGACAGTGCGGCTATGTGTTGTGGGGCTCAGAAGTTTTTTGGGACGCAGTTTAAATTACGCCTCACTGCAGCTATTCTATATTGTATCCTTTTCAATCTCTATATTTATCTTGTTTAATTTATAAAGCCGTCTGATAAACTGAAATAAACTTGCAACATTGTTGATTTGACGGTTAATTTATATAATAACATTTTAAATACTGCACGTTAATTTCTTATACTTGAAGTATACACAAAACTAATTGATTGGATGATGCAAATGTTGTATGTAACGAACATTCTTCAGTATCTAGTGACGTGCGGTTTTCGGCTTATGCAAAAGCATATTTTCAACTAAACCACTTCTGGAAACTTTCAAATTTCAAATCTGAATTAAATGTAGACTTATATCAAAGATATAAGGTGTGGGGAAAACCAAAGCACATGTGGGTAAAGCTCGCTTCAAGCTCTTTCGTTGCCTTTTGACAAGATGGTAAGTACCTCAGTAAATGTAAATTTAAATATTTCAAGATTTTTATAAGGCGCTAGAGTCGGAGTGGTTTAAATTCGAAATAATTTTGAAAAAAATAAAATTTTGTTAAATTACGAATGATTAAAACATTGTTTATTGATTTATGCCTTTCGATTTATTTGTACAGTAAAAATGATTACTTAAATTTAATTACAAATTTAATTCGGTTTCGCTGTCACTGTCATTTTTATCTACATTAAAAACAAATGAAAAATAGGAATCTTCGATTTTAATAACATGGTTAATCGAATTTTCTACTTAATGTCACAACACGCACTTAAAGTCAGAGAAGTGTTTGCTGCTCCAACATTTGATTTTACCAGATTTTTTTTTCTGACAGCCCACGAAGACCGAGGTCTAAGTACTATGTACCGTGGGTGTACTGGGGAATCGACTCACACATCCAGAGCTGGAAACATCCGTTGGGATTTCACCAGCCCTTTAAGAGGATGTGTGGGGTAGTACCACCTCGGTCGAGGAAGAATTCCTCTACCACCTTCCAGATGACATACACTGCAAAAAATTACTGTAAAATTACAGTTTGGTTCCATAAGATACTGCTTATTTTTCCTTAATAAGCTATGCTATTTTGTTATCACAAAATAAGTTAAATGCAAATTTAATTCCTAAAAGAAATTCATTTATAAAATATTGAATTTCACAGAATAAAGTAACATTTCAAATCAAAAATACAGTTTATATTCCGAAATATTATACGTGGCAAATTAGCGCCAATTTTTACGTTATATGTTCTGTAAATATGTCACGCCGGCGCGGCGGCGCCGCCCGGCTATACCATTCAATTGTTGACGGAATCGCATGACTTGTTACTGAAAATGCCGCGAGCTTAAACGCAAGCCGGCATTTACGGTCATTTCCTTATTAACAATAAACAAGCATTTTGCGTAGTTCGTTGTTAGTTTGATAAATTTTGTGTTTTACAAATAAAGTGTGTATATTATTTATCTATGTTTATGTGCAGACTTTGTAATATTAGTTTTAAAATAATTAAGCAATAGTTTTGTAAAGTATGTCCTATAATATGTTTGTTGTTAAATTCAATGTGTTTTATATGTTTAAAACTTAATTTATAATTTTTACTCTGATAAAAAATCCCAACCGTATACCCTTTCCTGATTATATTAAAATTATCTTTATCTGTTATTTTATTAGGGCCGGCCCTGTTTACAGTTCTTGCAAATTTACCGGATTTTATTACAGCTGGTGTCGATAATAGTTTATTGCTGGCAATGGGCCAACGAAAGAGCTTGAAACGATCTTTAACTAAAGTTAAGAAAGATTTAAATTAAAGAGGTTTATTACAGTGGCGTAACCCGAAACTTTAAGCCCCCCTCCCCGCAAAATCAAGTCTGGACCCAGAGGTGAAGCTATGAATGGGCTCGTGCCCCATCTACCTTGAGCCCTTCAAATGGTGCAGGGAGTGCACGTTACGGCTAAAGCGTCTAGCGACTCAAGCTTCACTTTGGCTTCCGCAGGGCGCGCATGCACGCGCATCGTCAAAAGACATAACCTCAAAAATATAAGCATATGATGCACTCGTAACAAGTTTACCGGTTTTCTTACATCAGAAACTTAGTCCAGAGGTAGGGTATCCGTTTATTGACCGGCAGGTGTTCGAATCCGTGTTCGGGAGAATTTTTTTTTATTTTTGTATAAATATTTTAAAAAATTAGGAAATCGGCTCTAAAAGGTGTATTGAAAACGGGTTTGCACTCCTTTCTCGATAAAAAAATGTTTGGCCCTTTTTAAAGGTCCCGATCAAAAAACTAATCGAGATTGAAAGTTGGTGCATGCGCGCCATGCGGAAGTCAAAGTTGAGTTTTGCGTAGCTAGCCGCCTGTCGTTACGGCACTGGTTTATTGGGAGATAAAACTTAGGACCGAGCGGTCGTGGAGAGGACAACCAGGACGAAGTCAAAAGGAAAACCGAAATTAATTGTAAGTTCTGTTCGAGAGTTAACCCGCTGACTGGAATTTGTACACCAAATTGCTCATTTTCAAAATAATAACTCAAATTACTCATTACTCAATAATTTCTAAAATTACGCAATATTACCCACTATTACTCAGTCATTTTTTAAAATTTTAAACGACAGTTTTTGGATATAATTTTTTTATTTATGTTCCCTGTAGGTTCTATCAGTCAATGCCACCAGGGTTGTAATTATATAATATTTGCGAATATTTGATTGCATTGTGTGCAAGACAGAAGTTTGGCATTTCGGCAAATTCAGATTAAGTTGCACCGTCTGTAGTAAAAGAAGGTGCAGCCTTAGATTAAAAGTTAGAAAAAGATGGGAAAACTTCTTGGGACAAAAAGTGACATGATTTGGACACTCTGTGTGTAAAGAAAGGGCGAAAATATGATTAGATATGATATGCTTTTATGAAGAAACGCGCTTCTTGTTGTTGTGTTGGGACTGAACGATGGCATCAAAGTCTAGTTTTTCTCAGTTTCTGTTTACCAGGAAGTTTAATTCCTCTTGACATAGATAAACATTTTTGAGCGCGAATAATAAGTCGAAACATTTTGGCAGCCAATGTGGCTATTAAGGTGATGTGTTTGTGCCAGTATGTTCGAAAGTGATTCCAACAGGATCGAACGACTCTTTATTTTGTAAGACTTTGTGTGAATGGGACGAGTATTCTCGGCCAGGAATAAGACTGAGTTTTAAATGCGCTAAACTAGATTAAAGATTTTGGCACCCCATTCTAAAATTTATTAGAGACTCCGCGAAAGGTATATAGACCTGCACTTAACTCTGGCTCTAAACTGATTTCGGAAAATGGGCATAGATAGCAATCTTCCACTTGCATAAGTTACCAGATCTTATTATCATATTTCATTATTATAAATCGGCGTATTTCTATTTACAGCAGCATCAATAAATATGACTGTATTTTAATTTAATTTTTATCTACAAGACGTGCTTCAATCCATTAGGAATGGGCATTTCTCTCGCCAACGCGACGCCACTTGTTATAAAAGAGTCCGAAAAATGCTGCATTATCAATAGCACAACAAGTGGTCAATTGTCTATGGTCGCGGCTGCAGTCCTGAAGTATTGCATATCATGCGGATCTTGCTATACAGGGTGTCTCATTACTAATGAACAGCGAATGGAGATACTGGAAATCAAAATAGGGATATTGAGCCAAATATGTATTAGTGAATAATAATTGCTGGATAATGTTTAACTTATTTTTGAAATTAAAATTTGAAAACTACCTAATATACTAAATTCAAAGCTGGCATTGTTTTTTTGGATGAGAAATAGTAATATATATACATATATATATATATATATATATATATATATATATATATATATATATATATATATATATATATATATATATATATATATATATATATATATATTAGTAAAACGGGGTTACATTGAACCACGGGATAACATTGAACAATTTTACCACTAACTTTATTTTTGCTCATAACTTTTGACCCTAGGATTTTTTAAAGTCATATAAATTTTATACATTGAAGAAACACTATAAGACTTTATTTTTTTTCCAGGCATTTGAGGTTTAAACGGCTTATGCGGAACTAAAAAATTAATCCTCTTTTGGAAAAAATATATCAAAAAAATCTACTCAAAACTTTTGTCTGCATCAGATTTACTGTAAAGTATAAAGCTAAATCTATATATGTAGATTATAGTATTATTATTTGTAACATGATTTGAAATAAAAAAAACATTATTTTTTACTTAAAAAGATTATATTATTTAAAGAAAAAAATGGCGCACCTCTCATGATGCCCCTGGGGCAACATTGAACAAAATTTAATTCCGTGGGGTAACATTGACCAAGAGGAGACCAGCTTGTCTACACGCATTTTATTTAAGTTTTGTATGCGTTAGCCGATCAGTTAGTGTTGTTTGCTTGTCTAGAAGGATGTATTATAGAAAGTGCGCGTGTACGTAAACAGCAGCAGGTCCTACAAGAACTATACCTCCGAGACTCTAGAAAAAGCAGTTCGTGAAATTGAACAAAAAAAGAAATCTCTTAGCAAGGCAGCTCAGAAATACAAGATTCCAAAGGGAACGTTAAGCCACAAGGAACGAAATATTAAAGAAATTGCCCAAAGAAAATGAAGAAAGTCAAGCGTTTGAAAACGGACTAAAATGATAAGTGTTCTGGAGTTTTTAAAAGGCATAAGAAATAAAGAAAACAGCCAAATGGGGCATCCAAAAAAATGTACATCCGGGTAAGAGCATAGGACCAGAAGACTTCGAAATAGGGGAAAGTTCTGGGACAACTAAACAAGGAACATGCTCTCCTGATATTTTGTCTGATAGCGATATTTCTGATGCAGACATTGTGCTTCAAGACGAGTCCGACTGTGACCAAGAACATTTTTTGAAGAACTGCGTGAAGAAGAGAACGTGGCTGAAAAAGAGCTGGCCACCAGCGCTGTAAATGTTAGCGATTATGCGTTTGCTAGATTCGCTACAAAAAAAAACTCTATAAAGTTTTTTGTGGGCCTAATACAAGAGAAAACAGTCGATGGAGACTACGTCATAAAGTTCTTAAGGTGAGAAAAAGAATCAGTCTTCCATTGGCCAGAGGTAAGCTTGACATGTTATAATACCGCCACATGAACCAAAGCAATGTTTTATCTTTCAGCAAGACGACATATCTTTTGTCAATTCAGAAGATTTGGAAAGAGTTCTGCCGGCCCCAACTGTGGACCGCCGTGGAAAATTGCAATTTCCAGTCAAATTTGTTGGATACACACTAGGCTAAAATGTTGAAATTTTATAACTTTTTTTATTTTTATACATAACACTATATTTATTATCTCAACACTAAATATTTATTTGGTGTTTAATAAGTTTATTTCAGGCATTCACGAATATGTAAATTTCTATAAATAAATTGATTCATAAAATTTTGTTTGTACTCTATATAAAGATAAAAGCAAAAACTAAAAAAAACATTACATTGACCTATATAATTTTTAACGCTTGATTTAATGACGGGGCTACATTGAACAAATTGCTACTCTGAATTGTATTATAATGCAATAATTGCGGATGTTCAATGTTACCCCACCCATGGGGTAATTTTGAACAATCATTTTTTTTTAAATACCAACTTACTCTAATGCTTAATTCCAAATTTGGTCTACTTACAAGAACCTTTCTATGGTCACTTATCTAGGTTAATTTTTTAAGTTTAGTTTAATAAAAAATAGGATTTGCCTTAACCAAAATAGGTATAAAATGTTCAATGTAACCCCATCTTACGGTATATATATATATATATATATATATATATATATATATATATATATATATATATATATATATATATATATATCTATAAAATAATACATACGTATCACTATTATATATATTGAGCATAAATGTTTAAAAAACATTATTGCTCAAAAAAACGTCAACATTTTCTTCATCGTCTGATTTGTATAATAAGTTATTAGAGGACATTGTAGTATTAATCATAGGATTCATAGGACAAGCAATCTCTAAATTTCGCTTTTCACATTAGTACCTACTCTGGGATGCTAAAAGCAATGCATTGATAGTGTTTGTACAAACTCGATTTCTTATATTTGCCTAACCTTTGAAAAAAAATTTTAAATAATTAAACAGAATTAAGATTATGTTACAATTTTCGATTATGGTACAGGACATTGTTGAGCCGATTTTGAAGAAAAATTATGTTACAATTCGATAATTATGTTACATCTGGCATCACTGCTGAGGAGTGACGAGGTGATTTTTTATGATACGGCATGTAGATTATAGGTCAGCGGGGGTCAGAGGATTCCACCGGCTGATGTCAGATGTTTTACGTGAAACAATTTACTTCAAAGTGATTTTATTTTTCCTAGTAATTAAGGGGTGCATTTCAATTTTTGTTTTGATATTTTGCTGAGAACAGTCCAAAAAAAAATTCATAATTATTTTCGTGGTACTGTAACTGAAAACCTTGAACAATGTTTAAAACTTAAAACCCCTTAAAATTATTGCGCTCATACCCCTTTCACCCTGTATTTGTAAGCCCTCGAAGATTACTGAAACTAACTTTAAAAAGGTTTTTCCTAAATACAAAAAAAAATTGTAGGATCACGTACATCACGCAGGGATCCTGCATTAGATTTGCCTGACATGCAGCTTTACAATTTTTTTTTGACAAAAGCCAAATCCACAAAACGCAACGAGCCAACTGTTCTTTCATTCTCATGAAACAATGACAAATTCTCAATGACATTTTTAGAAATAAATCATCATATTAAAAACAAAATAATAATCTCTCTTAGTTAGGCTTAAGATAGATTTCCTTATCAAGATATAAGATGTACGACATACATGCATTTTTTAAATCATTTTGAATCAAATCATTTGCCGACCTTTGTTCGTAACATTCTTCATACTAGCATTGCAATGTCATGATGCTAATCTCTATTGTTTACAGTTGTTACTAGGTGACTGGAATTTTTCGGCTATGTTCTCATGATATATGACGTAACTTTCGGACATATTCTCATGATTTGGACAGTTATAAATTAGTAGGGTTACATTTTTCGAGTTTAAAAATGCATCTATAGCATTCGAAATGGTGATTTGACGTTTTATCTTTCATTAGATTGATTTGACCACGATTTTCAATATTTATTTCATAACTTTAAGTTTAATATGACTGCAGAAGGAGTGTACCATATGGGATCATTTTTTAATTTTTTATAAACTTTATTCCAAATTTTACAATTTTTAATTTTTTTTGCAATTGCAATTTGCAATAAATAATACAAGAGTTAAATTTAGAAAATGAGAATTTTACTAAAATTGTAGTACCTATCTAACCCTAATCTTTATCTTCGAGAACTAATTTTAATGTAAAACTTTCGTCCAAATATGAAATTTTATTCATTTTCTTGCAATTTTATATCATTGTTTCGTCTACCTTGCGCCATCTGAAAATTCTTTCCATTTTCATCTCTAAGATGACTATACCATCTGCCGATTACTGTAGAACGCTTAGTAACATGACAAAAGTTTTGTAAAAGAAATAGAAAACAAAACGGATATTAAAAATGTTATGTACAACAGAAGGGGAAATGGAAGTGAAAACGAAAGTTGAACTTAGTATTAAAAAACTAGATTTGCTCTTTTATAAAAACAAAACTCATGCGTATACGAGTATTTTTATTTTTAAACAACTTTCACATTAATAATCAAAATTTAATAAGAGTCAAGTTGTATCTCAAAAATAGAAGCTTAGGCTTCATTTGCCAACCACATCCATTTATTGCCTAGTTGATTTTATTTTGGTACAGTTTTTTTGCCTAAATTATCTTTTCCATGAATATGTTCACAAAATTAACCATAATATATCTCCGTATTCTGTAGTTAATTTTAAATATGTAGTTTCCTGATATTTATTTTACGAAAATTGTTAAAAAGAATATTGAGATCCAAATAACAAAAAAAAATCAACATATATCTTTTAAAATACAAATGTTTTAAATTAAATCATTATACACTTTGAAACCTCGAGCAGTACACTGAAAAAGAATGAATTCAAAATGAAATTAAGTTGGCCACCATATAGACTTTTCACCATGCTGCTCGACTACATACATAGTTGCTGACTGCCAACACTACTCGCTTAAATTTAAAAAGTTCTGCACGGAAAAAAGAAAATACTCATTTCAAGTCTATTAATCTCAGTTTAAGACTAAGTTAGCTTTGTATATACTCAAGAAGATATCGTTTTAAAAAGAGAATATGAAAATCTTGAAAGGCAGAGCGACATTTTGTTACTTTGAAAGGATCTTATACACAAATTGAGTATTTATATTATCAATCCATGCATAACAAATCTTCAGGATGAGTAGATATTATTTTTAAAATACTCAGTTATATTTTTAAACTGTAAATATCTACCCTTCAAAATAAACATATATATACTAATTTTAAACATTTTGAAACATTCAATTTGATTCATTCATATACTCAATATACTCAAATTGAGCATTTATATTATCTGTTCATTTATAGCAAATCTTCAGGCTGAGTAGATACTTTTAAACTGTAAATATCTACTCTTTAAAATAAAGATAAATTCGAAGGAAGCCTGTAATGGAGAAATTATGGTTCTTGGAATTAGGCCGTGTCAAGCTGTTACATTACTTTCCGACGTTTCACCAACGATTCCACGGGGCATCTTCAGGAATGTTATAAGGGATGAGAACTCTGAATGAATAAATTGATACATACAATATTTTTGAAAATAAATGAACTGCGTTTTACCAGTTTAAAAATTAATATTCGGTCTTATTCACGAGGAAAAAAATAAACTAGTTAAGTGAAATAAAAACGATTTATTCTTTTTTAATAATAAATGGAAAGGTACACATTTGTAACACAAATGAACATATTTTCTACGTAAAACATACAGGTAGTGTATTAAAAACTAAAACTAAACACAAAACGCTATATTTCTGATTTAAATGACATATTTATAATAAAGAAATAACTGCTACATCGGTACATACATGAAAGTCTGAATGATTGCGTCAGGGACTCCCCATTGTTCTAAAATTTCTTCAATGCCCATGGCTCTATGACAACAAACACAAAAGTACCTGCATCCAGTGCATCCACAACCCAACGTGATATTAAAATGATTGTCGCGATGCCGCGATGTTCGCCTTATTTCGGTTGATTTCGTAGTATGGCGGAAATGGTTAAGCTAGGAATAAGTATTTCGGGATATTAAAACTTTCATATTTAGATTATACTATCGAATAGCAGCTTAAATTGAGTATTCCAAAATTTCAAATCAAATAGTTATCATGCCTTGTTTAGAGAATATAACACTTTACTTAGAAGTTACTAATTTTTATTTTAAAAATAACTTTTATTCAAAGTGAAAATGTACAACACCTTGAAATACAGATATGAGCGAATCAAACAAAAATGTTCAAATACTTGTTTTAAAATTAGCTTTCTTAAAGTAAAAATATATGTTGAAGATATGAAAATCTTGTTTCAAATATTTTCATATGTTTAACTTAAGGTTGTTTCCTTCAAATAAGATTTTATAGTTTTAATCTAAGTAAATATACCTGAAAATATGCAAATGTTCTATTTGAGAATATGTTTTTTTCTGTGTGTTAAACCGTGTTTTCTTATGCAAGTCCTGCTAGTGCACAAGTTTTACATTAGTCCCAATTTATTTCCAATAAAGTAAAATTAATTATGTTAAGATATGTTGATTATAAACAGTATGTATTTTAATAATTATAATTATATGCCACACAGGTTTTGATCCATATAGGGGCCTTGCAGGTAGGTCGAGATGTACAGAGATATGTACGATATCTGCTCATAGCATCTTTAAGTGCTGTAATTGGCAGCACTAGGGATACCGCTTAGAGATATAGATAAAAAAATCATAAACACCTAAGAGCTTCCATAGTGGCGTCGTTTAGGCAATAGCCAAACGCTCATTAAGATTTAAACTAAAGATTAAAGCAACAAGTTTGCCGGATTTCGCATTGTTTAACAGAAAACGCACCAAGAAGTGCAAGTTGATGGCACTCGTTACCTCGTTACGATACATTTACAAGTTTTTCCGATAAATAAGAGTAAATCCAATTAACGCTGAAAAGCTGGTTGTTACAATATTCTGCAAAGTTAAGTACAATTTGGCTCACAGTGGCGGATCCAGAAAAAGTTATTGAGTAGAATAAATAAAACCGTTACTTGACAGCTTCTACATGGATCCTAAAGTTTTAATTTTATAATTTTGTTGTTGCTCAGGTTTTCTTTTATTCTTTGTGAGTGGACCTTCTTTCTTTTAAAATGTTTTCCCTACCCTTACATAAAGCAGGAAACAACAAGTAGATAGGCAAAATAAGATTAGAAATTACATTAGGTGTTTGTGCGTCTGCCTAAATGAATCTGTATAAACGCCACCGAATAAGGAATATGCATGTATTTTTTGAATGCCTAAATTGTGCAAGCAAGTCCCGCATTCTTCAGCACCACAAGCAGCATCTGATAACGATGTACACAGAACAAATGTGTCAACATTTTTGAAAAAAGGAAAGTTTCATCGTTTAGTTATAATTCGTTCAAGAGTTAACGGGTGATGATCCAGATTGCAGAAACGAATTCTGCGAAATAATGACGGAGAACTGCAATAATAAAATCCATTGTTTGTCAAAAGAATCTGTTTCTCGGATGAAGCCCCGTTTTGTCTCAACGGTAGAGGCAAGAGAAAGTCCTCACTTGCACAAGGAGTCATTCACAGTATCGTGAAAGTGTACACGTATGGACTACTATTGATGATAATAAGGTTATCGGTCAATTTTATTGATGAATCGCTAACAGGACAAGTGTATCTCGAGTTTTTGGAAGATAGTCTAATCCCGGCGTTGTATCGTAAACCAAACGATCCTGACTAGGGCTCTGCAGAGCTGTAAATGGTAGCCATTTCCAACATTCTAAACTAGTAGTTTTGTTTAATTTTTTGTTGTGTTTTGTGTTGTTGTTTGAATAAATATTTCTCAATTGTTTAATAAAATTGATATTTAAAAATTTTAAACGTCAAATTTTAATTTATAAAAAAGATTGAACATACAACTTTGCCTTAAGTTAAACCATTTATATTTTACATCTCTTTAATGTATCAAATTTGACATTCATAATATGTTAATATCTCGAAACCTGTCAATTTCAATTATAGGTTATAGTATATGAAATTTGGCTAGAATGTTATAGAGAATTGAAATCAGCAAAAAAATTGAGGTGTTCCATTAAAAAAATCAAAGTTGACAGTTTTGTATGGCATTTGTGAGTCATCCTGAATAATTCAGAATAATTTTGGAATATGCACAAAAATAAAACTAAATTGACGTGCTCGGGGCTAATTTTTTTAATTTTCGGGATATTGAATTTATTCCTTAATTTGTCACAACCCTGTATAATAACGTATAATGCCAAATAACTCTATTATGAAAGACTAGCTTGCGCCCGTGACTTCGTCCGCGGTATAACAATTTTTCTCCATTACAAACTTTGAACCCCCATTTTACCCCCTTAGGGGTTGATTTATTAACAACTGTAACACACGTGTTTAATCATTTATTTTTTGGGAGTATGTACTTACTTCTATGAAGTTTCAAGTTAATATGGCTATCTAATATTTTCCCCATACAAACTTATGACCCCTTTAGGTTATGAGCCCACACCGCTGGGTCTAGAAACTTGAAATTTTGCACAGAGGTTTCTTATATATCGTGGGCGTGCACTAAGAAAGGGGTTTTCAAAATTCAACCCCCCCAGAGGGGGGGGCGAGTGGAAATTTTTCCGAAAATGTAATTTTTGGGGTGATTAAGGTCAAAAAATTTAATTTTGTGTAATAGATGTTAAGAAAATGAACGGGGGGGGGGGGGGCTGGATTTGCAATTTCTCCAACAATGTTAACTAATGTGACATTGTCGGGGTTATTGAGGTCAGAAAAGTCAATTTTGTGTAATAGATATGTTGTAAAAATTAACGGTGGGGGGAGAGAGGAGGAGCGGGTTAGAATTTCTTCAAAAATGTTAACTAATTAAACATTTTTGGGGTTATTGAGGTCAGAAAATCCAATATACATGGCTGTTACAAATTTAAAAAGAGGGAGATATGATAAAGGGAGGGGTGGGGGGGGGGGGGAGAATAGGTGCACTAAAAAGACAAAACATTTTCATAAAAATGAACAAAATTAAGTAGACCATTAACCGCAGTAATAAATAGGTACGTAACAATATTATTTCGTCCTTTTCAGTGCTTTTCGTTTCGTGAAGTTCGTTCATTGAAATATTTTTTAGGAGCAGTAATTCATAAATACAACCTGACAAAGTCTAATATTAATTTCATTTCGTTTACCTACCTCTTCTATTAGTTACCTAAGTCCGACCCCGGATTTTTCGTCATGAGATATTGACATCCGGTCTCTAGATATAACTAACCTAACCTATCTCGTGTTTCATGTATTCATAATCATGACATCAAAACTACACTATTATCACCTATACAACGCGTATGAAGTGGCGGGAGAAAGCTATAATAGTCTATATTATATAAAATAGCATGTCCTGACTGACTGACTGATTCATCATCGCCGAACCGAAACCGCTGAAGCTATAAATATGAAATTTGGTCAGTAGTTTTATTTTATAATGTAGAGACTCACTAAGAAGGGATTTTTTAAAATTCAACCCCTATGGGGGTGAAACAGGGGTTCAAACTTTGTATGGAGAAAAAAATTAGATGGTCCTATTAACTTTAACTATTAACTTCATAGAAGTACTCTCTAAAAGATAAATGTTTAAGCATGTGTTTTACAGTTTTAATAAATCAGCCTCGAAGGGGGTGAAATGGGGTTTCAAAGTTTGTAATGGAGTAAAATTGTTATACCGCGGACGTAGTAGCGGGCGTAAGCTAGTTTTATATATATATATATATATATATATATATATATATATATATATATATATATATATATATATATATATATATATATATATATATATATATATATGTATATAGGTTGTAGAAGATGTTAATAAGAACTTTTTTTGTGAAATTCCTGTACCTAAATAGAATTTTAATAAAGCCTATAGTGCATTTTTTAAAAATAAATGTTACGTTTTCTGCACAGGCTTTTATTTATATTATAGTTTTAAATTTAATCGCAATAATATCGTACTGTTTAGTGTAATCTTAATTACCCCTTTATAATTGTTAATGCATCTGTTCATTTACGCCAGCATTATAAAGGCAAGTAAATAATAAGCACATTTGCGGTCATTATATTAATTTTTTTGCAGTTATTCATATTGCCACTGTGATAAGTTAATCAAAGCCATTGTTATACTCACAAACAATTTTGATTGCAACACAAAAGAAGCAATTTTTACATTACAAATACCTAAACAATCGGTATGGTTATGATGTTATGACTTAGATATTCAAGCTGTTAACTGTTAATACGTAACAAGAGTTTGATAAATTAACTTTGTTAGCAAGATATAACATACAAGAGATTTTAAGCCACTCATTTCTTACGTTAGCGTTGTGAACCATAGAGAAAATATATAATAGAGAAATAATGTCATTTGCGAATGTGGCAAATTTACCAAGCTGAATCCGTAAACACAGACGGTCTTCTGCGGGCTTGCGCATTGTCGAACGTTTGCCTTGTGATAGACAGGACCGTACTTCAAAATTTATTTCACATGACGTGAATCTTTTATCGAGTAATAAATGCTAAATATATTACTTGTAATTATTCTTTTTATTAATGATAAAAATGTAACCATTAGTGAGATTTTAACAAAAATTGTATAGTTTGTTGGCTTAAATCTGAGTTTTCTTGCTATACAAAACTGTCGATAATTCCTCGAAAATAGCTCAGTTTATACATATACAGTGCGTCTCTTTAATATCCCCCCTCTTAATTTTTTAAACGTTACATTTACAAAATTGAAAGTTGAAATAAAATATAAACATAGTATTCTAAACAATAGAAATAAAATATGCAACTGTGTTAAGAAGTAAAATAGTAAATCAAAAAAATTACATGTGTATATTTTATTGGATTGGCATCCCATCCTGTATAATTATTGAACAAACCAAGTTCTATGGTTAGATGTAAATATTTTTACACCTATTTACAGTGTGTGCACTTGATACTTTGGTGAAAGCGCTACTTACTTACGGCCCCATGCCAATCTAATCCACTGATATCTTAGCGATCCTTTGGCGAAAGCGCTTTTTTCTTTCGCCATCCCTTTTAAAATACTCCCCTCTACCCTAATCCGCTAGTATTTTAGTGCCCCTTTGACGAAAGCTCAAATATGCCTTTTGGACACTCACCCTTCTAATCCACTGATATCTTAGCGATCCTTTGACGAAAGCGCTTTTTTCTTTCGCCATCCCTTTTAAAATACCCCCCCCCCCCCCCCAACCCCAATCCACTAGTATTTTTAGTGCCCCTTTGGCGAAAGCGCAGATATGCCTTTTGGACACACCCTTCTAATCCTCTGATATCTTAGCGATCCTTTGGCGAAAGCGCTTTTTTCTTTCGCCATTCCTTTTAAAATGCTCCCCTCTGCCCTAATCCACTAGTATTTTTAGTGCCCCTTTGGCGAAAGCGCAAATATGCCTTTTGGACACTCACCCTTCTAATCCACTGATATCTTAGCGATCCTTTGGCGAAGGCGCTTTTTTATTTCGCCATCCCTTTTAAAATACTCCCCTCGACCCTAATCCACTAGTATTTTTAGTGCCCCTTTGGCGAAAGCGCAAATATGCCTTTTGGACACTCACTCTTATGCAATATAGGGGAAGGAGGCATTGACACTATATATGACCTTCTTACACCATCTTACCCCTTATACAATGCCCCTAATACACACACCCCCCATCAGTGCCTTTCTGACACCTTGACCACACTCAATATACGTCACTGACAAATATTTCTACCTCTCCGTGTGTATATTCACTTCAACACCGGAGTGCATTTAAGATAAATTATATTTTTTACCTACTATTCTTTCACATATTGATATAATTTAAATTTGGAATTAAACTATTTGTATTTATGCACTAATTGTAAGAAATAGACTACGAAATAATTCCCTATATTTAAAAGTTGGATACATAATTGGCGAAACATATGAAATGTCTTTAACACTTTGTAAAGACTATTTCTGTATCGAAATAACAAGCTTCAGAGGTTCGCTATATTCGCCACCCCAACCAAAAATACCATAACATACAAATGACTGAGATTTTTTCGGCCCGGTTCTGATCGCCGCGTTGCGTCATTGAGTTCAACAACCACTTTTACGAGACGTCCCGAGTGCGCATGCTTCGAGTGGACCGTCGTTTAAAAATCTGACTGGCGCCCAATGCGTACAAACGCACTTTTTCGCCCATACATTGGACGGATTCAGCTGGTGTCGCGAATACATTGTGATGGTCTATGTTGTGAACCGGTTCGTTCGGCTTTTGTTAGCCCTACACCACTTCTGTCAAGTGAGATGTTTTGTGAATACCCTGTATTTATTAATTCATACTTTCAAAGACATTTATTTTCTAGCTATATACATGTTTGTCCCTTATGTTACATTTATAATATATATATATATATATATATATATATATATATATATATATATATATATATATATATATATATACAGTGAAACCTCTATAACTGAGTTCTCAAGGGACCTAGGATTCTTTATCACTTATAGAGTTTTTCATTTACCCAGTTTCCCAAATAGGCAGGTTTAAAATGACGGTTGTCTTATTTATAGAGGGTCCCGCTAAGAGAGGTCGAAATGTAACGTTTTTCATTTATAGAGGTGAAAATGTTAATGAAAAATGCATATTTTATGTTGTTACATATGTATTATGTAGTATTTTTATTTTTCAAAACAATACAAAACTTATGGCTTAAAAAAATCAGTTATATTGGTTTGTATTTGAGTGCTAGTAGCTTTAAGGTGTTTCTCGATACTATAAATTTGATCAAATATGCCAGAATTTTCGTACACAGTTCGTCACGCGACTTTCCACTGTCATAATCCAACAATAGCTGTAATTTATCAGCGGCTGTTAATGAATTATAAGTACTTTCCTTTCGACATTTTGTGCACTTTTATTCACTTGTTTATCGTACAAAACCTTAGATAGTATTGAAAAACAAAGCACGTGCGGAAGAAATTCGAATGTCCCTGTCCAAACCTGATAAATTGTCTTACTTACACAGGTTATTGAGCTACAAAGTCCAATTATAGAGGTAAACATCGAAAAAATCTAAGAAATCAAATCTCAATTAAAAAGGTTTGAAAATTCCCAATAACAGAGGTATTTCAATGCAAAAGTGTCGGGACTTCATTGTAATTATCAGTAACAGAGGTTTCTCATATATCCAGGGCCCATTTAACCAGGTTTCACTGTATATATATATATATATATATATATATATATATATATATATATATATATATATATATATATATATATATATATATATATATATACATATTTATAGAGTTCCAAAGTACAGTATATGCACTACGCACAAGCCCACTTTGGAAAAAACGCGACCAGGGTACGGCCGGGGGTGGTGTTAACCCTTGGTAAAATTTCGGGATTTAAAAAACGGTAAAAACAGCCTCCACCTTCAGGGCTACGAGAGATTTAATTTGTCAACAGACTCAAGAATATATTAATTTTATTCATAGGTTACATTTAGGGTATTTCCGATGCATTTCTCATATCGTTTGGCGTCAAAGAACTCACTCAAAATATTGCAGTCTTTGAGGGGTTGTTGCTATTCTGCATTCATTTACAGTTCATAAGTGTTCTGCCGTTTCGTTAACTTGATGACATACATTAATGATGTGCTTTCTTCAAATACCAATCCCATCCACAGTTATGCTGACGATAGTACTCTTCACTCCAACATTCACTTTTCGAGACAAATCTCGAATCAAGAGCTGAATAATAGACGAATAATAGATGCACCTATCCCTTTCCCAAGATCTTCAATTAATCTTAGATTGGGGTGCCAATAACCTTGTTTAGTTTAACGCCTGCAAAACCCAGTATTGCTCCCTGTCACGCAAAAAATCCGGCAACACTTACCCCATCCACGTGAATGGCCAAGCCCTACGGAACAATGAAACGTTCGATCTTGTTGGCATCGCTTTCGAACAGGATCACAGCTGGTACACACACATTACTTTATTGGCCGTATCGGCAGCTAAAAAGCTTGGTTTTCTCTTTCGAGCCAGAAAATAATTCTCCCCTTCCAACTTACCCACTCTCTATGTTTCCCAGATAAGACCTAACCTAGAGTACTACTCCCACATCTAGGGACCGGGATCACCCTCAATACTTAGCATTCTTAATTCTATCCAAAACATAGCCATTCGACTCATCAATGACCCAGTCCTCACAAGAAAACTCCCTTCTCTCGCTCATCGCCGCGCAGTTGGGGATTTATCCCTTTTCTACCGGTACTTCCACGGATTTTGCTCTGAAGAACTAGCCGCTGACTGTTCCTAACAGGGCAAGAGGCGCATTACGTATGCATCCCTTTACTGTCCAGCTACAAAAGCCTCGCTCATTCATACCTAGGGTCTTCAGATTATGGAACAAATTGCCTGCAGATGTTTTCCCTTTCCCTCCCAACCTCCAATCCTTTAAATCCCGTGTCAATTGACCTAATTTTCCTTTTCTTCAGACGCTCACGGTCCGTTAATACTTAGGCTTGAAGTCTACGTGGGCTGCCTCAGATAAAAAAAAATTGCTATGTTGATCATCAGTCTTCCCAACCTCCAAGGGCATTGGTCTCCTGTCAGAACGCATTCAGCCAGTCTGTGCCCGTTTCTTTTAGTAACCGAAGTTTCCTAGTGTAGTAAGGCAAGTAAGCAATAATTTTTTCCATGTCCTGAAGCTTTTCTCCAGTCAGCTGTTGTTTTTTTTTCATTTTCTGACGCTTCCAAAATATGACCTTTAGAAATGTCGCAGAGAGTCTTAGGCTCATGGAACGGCCCATGCGTATGACTTGGTGGGAATTGTTAGCAAATTAGTTCTCCTACACACTTACGTGGTTTGACCTGGCACCTACATATTTATTTCAAAAATTGAGAGTATTAATGACTACTCTTAAAAAAAACCTTAAACTTTCTGAAAATATGTGAATGATAATAAAAGAAGCTCTCGTTTTCTAGACCCTATATAAACAAAAAATTGTTAAATATGCGAGTGTATAAAAATTATGCCAAATAATCTAAAAATAAAACGAAAAACAGTTTTTAAATAAAACAAAACCTTGCATAAATCCTCGATAATTACTCCCTGCGGCTTCCGTTTATTTTTCGAAATCATTTACGCTGGGCACTTAATTCATTAACACAAGTTCTGTGAAACTTTTTTATGTTTTTTTTGTTATTGCTAAAACCGATTTAATCTTATCAACAATTGGAAATTTCCATTTTTTGTGTCAATTATGATAGCAATAATAATATATGACACATCGACGGAGAATCCAGGGCAAGGATTGAAAGTCAGGGTCGTAAAGGAAAATCTGGACATTGTAAGAAAGAGTAAGAAAAATGGACACTGTAGGTGAGGTCCAAAATCTCAATTTTGGAACTGATTTTTCTCATGTTTTCTCACAGATGTGAGAAGCGAGTTCCAAAACTGACTTTATTATTGCCAAGAAGTTCATGGTGGTCATTTTGAACAACTTTTAAAGTAATATAAGAAATAAAGCTATTGAAATATTATTTCACGATTTTTAATTTTTAAAGGCTTGCCATTTAAAAACGAATTAAGAATCGGACCTCGGGTTTGCGGTAAAATGTTTGTTTTTAAAGACCTTGAAAATGAGGTACTATACCACACGGCATAGGGTTGCATTTAAAATTTTTGATCTCAACTTCCTAGCGGAACCCTCAAGGGGGTTGAAAAAGTTAAATTACATAAAAAAGTAGATTTATTAACCAATAAGATACACCCATGGATCTATTATAATAAGGATTCGATATCCGTATACTGTGAGCGTATCGAAGGTGAAGCCTTATAATTTGTTGTTTGTTATTCTCTTTGGGGAGCAGTTTACGAACTACGAACATAGTTAAGACTACGAATTACTACGTAATTGAATCAAGAATGGTAGTAGAAAGAGATAAAATAGCATTGGAGTGTTGGAGCTCAGAAGTGTTGTTGTCTGTTCTGGCTGTTTAGGAAAACGGCTGACCTCGGTCTGAACACTCGGTTACACGTACGTCTTTGTCTAATGAACTAGAAAAGAAAAAGTGCGACGTATAGATTTATATAGATTTATAAATGACTCGGAGTGACTTTAAATAAACACCTTTAGAAATAACATAACCTATAAATAATAAAACCTTCTTAACTTAAATTTATTATTATTTAGCAGAAAAATAAAATATTTTGGGGCTTTTATTACTTTTAGTAAATCTTGTGATGCTTCTAACGTATTTTTGTACAAAAATACAAGGTAAAATAAGATGTGGCCAATGTTTACAAATTGTGTTTACAGTGTCGTTTAGAATGGTTTGTTTTGGCTTCAAAGAATGTGAAATCATCCCGTATCCAGTCCTAATAAATCCATGGATACACCTAAGATTTGGTATCTCCATCTTTACTAATAGCAAAGATATATGTCCACTAAGACTTTTCGGACACTCTGTATATACATATTTCGAAATATACTATGGTTTGGTTCCACCAAAATTACTCGTTTTTTTTGTACTTAGCTGATTAATAATGGCGATAAAAGTACTGATTTAGGATCTTTAGTTTATGTTTTTTTAATATCTTTCAGATATTCCTATTCTTATTCTGTTTTTAGAAGCTTGTCTTGCCAGTAAAATTGTACTAAAGCAGGCAACAACAATAATTGAGGCGTCGGATTCTAAAACCGGACTTGCGCTCGAAAAGCGTAGAACTGTTGTCGGGGCAAAAGTGAAAGGCATGAAAAACAAATTTCAGAATTTGAATATTTAAAAAATTCTAGCGTATAGATCCATAAATTTCGCATGTTTTTTATAAATAAAATGTTTTTGTAAAGTGAATATATTTTCAAAAAAAAATTAAAAACCACTTTTTATATCTCATATTTTTTTCGCCGCGGCGCAAATATAAATTGCGATATGTCGGAAGATTTTTAACGAAATGGTTTGAAATTCAGCATACTTACTTGAAAAACTCTGCCGAAGACAATGGGATGATTAGAAATCGTTAATTTTGAATTCATTAAATACTAATTAATAAATACTAATTGCGCGTTCGAAATCGTGTTTTTCGAACTTCGAAAGAAAAAAGTCTGTGGCGAAGTTTCAGTCTCAGAAAACTTTCAACGAGAAAGTTGTTCTGTATGGTTGAAAGAAGTTTTCTGGAAAATTTCAGATTTGTTGGTATTATACTTTTCGAGATAGAGCCAGTTGAACACGCTGCGTGACCCCGTATAGTCGAGGCAATGAAGCACTAAAACAGCCAAAATCTCGGAATTTTTTGCACTAAGACGGATCGGAATGCGGTTTTTTGCATTCGCTTCCAAAAATTATATGTAAAAAATGTATCTACTTTGTATCTTATACAAACCGGAAATTGCATTGCTGCTGTCAAAAATGCATTCACAAAAATGCATTTTTTGGAGTCGCTTTAAGAAAATTAAATAACTTTGTTAATAAGACTCAGAATTGGCTCAAACCTTGTTCTCGGGGGTTTTCGGGGTCGCTGATCACGATTGTGATGTTCAAATTGACCCACAGCCGACCTGGAGCTCAGGATCGCTGATGAACGTCATCTCAGTGGGACTCTCCCAAAATTCACGCGGGGAAGGAGAGAAACTCGGCGCCCGGGGGTTTTTTGGGTTGCTGAATTCAAATATGGTATCGGCGAACACCCCCCGGACACCTGGTGGGCCGGAACCTGGACGTTTACGTCATCCCCGAGAGTTTTCCTGACAAGATCGCAAAAAACAAACCGAAAATCGTTATGGGGCGTTTTTTGGGGCGCTGAATCCAAATTTCACTTCGAAAACGACCCCCCGAATACCTGGTGCACCGGAACCTGGACGCGGACGTCATCTCCGAGGGGTTTCCAGACACGATCGCTAAAGACAAACCTAAAATCGTTATGGGGCGATTTTTGGGGCGCTGAATCCAAATTTCATGTCGAAAACGACCCCCCGAACACCTGGTGCACCGGAACCTGGACGCGGACGTCATCTCCGAGGGTTTTCCAGACTCGATCGTTAAAAACAAACCGAAAATCGTTATGGGGCATTTTTTTGGGCGCTGAATCCAAATTTCTCATCGAAAACGACCCCCCCCCCCAATACCTGGTGCACCGGAACCTGGACGCGGACGTCATCTCCGAGGGTTTTCCAAACACGATCGCCAAAAACTAAACGAAAATCGTCTCATAATTTGACACATTCATTGATGTGTAATTCTCGCCTGGTGCCCACTAAGACATTAAAACATCAGGTTTGATTGACATTCATGGGAATGACATCGATGTCAAGATAAAGGTTCCGGTGCATTAGATAGTTGGAGTATGGTCGCGGATGCTGGATTCGAGGAGGGTAGCTAAAAACCCCTTGATGTGAATTTCATTTCATGTTTTGCAAATGTGACACCTGGAGATGACTTTCAGGTCCAGGTTCCGGTGCACCAGGTGTTGGGGGGGGGGGGTCGTTTTCGAAGTGAAAGTTGGATTCAGTGCCCCAAAAAACGCCCACACAACCATTTTCGGTTTGTTTTTTCCGATCTTGTCAGGAAAACTCTCGGGGATGACGTCCACGTCCAGGTTCCGGCGCACCAGGTGTCCGGGGGTGTTCGCCGATGGCATATTTGAATTCAGCAACCCAAAAAACCCCCCGGGCGCCGAGTTTCTCTCCTTCCCCGCGTGAATTTTGGGAGAGTCCCACGGAGAGCACGGAGAGGACGTTCATCAGCGATCCTGAGCTCCAGGTCGGCTGTGGGTCAATTTGAACATCATAATCGTGATCAGCGACCCCGAAAACCCCCGGGAACCCGGTTTGAGCCAATTCTGAGTCTTATTATCAAAGTTATTTAATTTTCTTAAAGCGACTTCAAAAAATGAATTTTTGTGAATGCATTTTTGACAGCAGCAATGCAATTTCCGGTTTGTATAAGATACAAAGTAGATACATTTTTTACAAATAATTTTTGGAAGCGAATGCAAAAAACCGCAGTCCGATTAGTCTTAGTGCAAAAAATTCCGAGGTTGAGTGCTTCATTGCCTCGACTATAGTAGTAATGTTTTTGTATCTACGCGCTGACATAGGCCAGCGCGATGAAACTATGTAAGAAAAGAAAATTGCGTATATTTATGATGTTTACAGCAATTTTTAAATTGTATTCGAAAAAAAGTTGCAGTTTACTATAATGTGCAACACTTCTTCGACTGTAAAACGTTATTCACACGACATACCATTGAAATTAGCAGAAACAAAACACGATAGCAACAATCGGCGGTTCGATCATGTTAGAAAATCATACATGTCTATTTCTGCTGTACGTCACTTCTGTGCTTCTAAATCTTTATTTTTAACAAGTATTTAAATGTAATAAACAAGTCTATTTATTAAAAATGTCTTCGGAAGATTGTGTAGATTTTTTGTTTTTGTGTTCTGTGCAGTAGTTTTTTTAAAATAAATAACAATGCCGTGATTTTTAATTTTATGAAAAATTCATGTCAAAAGTGCAACATTGTGCAATGAATTGTTAACCCGTTTTAAAAAGCAAAGTATAATATTTTGTTTTGTGAATTACATTTATATTAGTTAACGTATTGTATAAATTATCATTCAATGTCTCTTGTGATGTGTAAATGAGTTCAAAATATGATGACCAACATTATGAATAAAATGTTTAATAACGGGAATGTACGCAATTGTCTTTTGTTACATACTTTTGTAGCGCTGGCCATAGGCGCAACTAGGGGGGGTCTAGGGGGGGCTTAGCCCCCCCAAACTCGATATTAGCCCCCCCCTAGACCGATTGTTGATCCATAAAAACAAAAAATTCAAATTAACTTTCTCTTAAGGATTAGGGCTTAAGCCCCCCCAAAAGACACTGTCTAGTTGCGCCACTGGCGCTGGCCTATGTCAGCGCGTAGATACACATTACGGGGTCGCGCAGCGTGTTCAACTCGCTCTATCTCGAAAAGTATAATACCAACAAATCCGAAATTTTCCAGAAAACTTCTTTCAACCATGCAGAACAACTTTCTCGCTGAAAGTTTTCTGAGACTGAAACTTCGCCTCTGACTTTTTTCTTTCGAAGTTCGAAAAACACGATTTCGAACGCGCAATTAGTATTTATTAATTAGCATTTAATCAATTCAAAATTAACGATTGCTAATCATCCCATCGTCTTCGGGAGAGTTTTTAAAGTATGTATGCTGAATTTCAAACCATTTCGTTAAAAATCTTCCGACATATTACAATGTGTATTTGGGCCGCGGCGAACAAACTCCGAGATATAAAAAGTGGTTTTTAATTTTTTTTGGAAAAAATATTCACTTTACAAAAAAAATTTATTTACAAAAAACATGCGCAATTTATGGCTCTATAAGCTAGCATTTTTTAAAAATTAAAATTCTGAAAAACAAATTTTCATGCCTTTCCCTTTTGCCCGGCCAACTTCTATGGCATTTCGAGCGCAAGTCCGGTTTTAGAATCCGACGCCTCAATTGAAGTAAAAAGTTACTAAAAATTCCCCAAAAAATTGACGAAAAATATAACAAGTTCTACTCTCATCAATAACTTGATCAAGTTACTTGAGCGAAAACTTGATAGAAAAGTAACCAAGCCACTTGCAGAAGCACTTGTTCAAGTAATTATATTGATCAATAACTTGTTAAGTGTAAAACCCGCTTTACTGAGGCAGGAGTAGTATAGGCTTGGATGGATATTTTATTAAACATACAATAATTTTGTTTTAAGAAAAATGTAGACGACAGCATCCTGTTTATAGAAGTAATTCTCATTTTATAAACAGAACTAGCACGTGAATGTTATAAAATGAAATGTCTTTTAAATGTTTTATTTAATTTAGGCTAAAACTAATTTGCAACTCCAAAGAACTTAAACCAGATAAAAAATTTATGATGTAAACACTATGGTTCGTTATAAATTTACTTGGCTTTACCAAAGTTTACAGAATATATAATAGATTCTTTAAACTGTGGCCTTACCCAGTTATATTGTCTGTCTTGTTTATATCAGTCTATTCGTTAATTAAATTGCCAATAAATTTTAGTGTCCGTGTTTAAATACTCCTCCTGGATTTATAGACAGAAGTAAATTTACGTGTGGATTTTTTGCTGTTTAACTGCGAATTTAAAAGAGGTATCAATTAATTTGGCATTTTATGGGGGAGTTGAGACTTTCCTGATATTTTTACGGAAAGTTGTGTTTATTTTCGCGCAAGTGTTCAGGATGTAAACGTCCATTAAAACCCCGTGAGTTTCTGTAAAAATTTAGTAAAAATAAACGTTGATTTTATTAATAATTTTATATGTACTCGCATAATGTAGTTACCATAAAAATTGCAACACCTAAAAAGAACGCACCTACCTTAATGAAAATTTGTATATTTACATAAATTGCCACACAGTAAAAGTTTAGAGTTAAGCGAAACACGAGAAGTCGTTAAAATCTCAATAAGTAGTACTTTTAACCGTTTCGAGAATTTACACTGTCAGCACTTGTCCAATGCAAAATATGCCTAAGTTATAAATTTTTCCCATTTTAATGTCGACATAGCATCTCAGCTCGGGAAAAAAAAAGTTCAATTCAATGCTAGAAGTGCATAGGGAATGATACTATAGGAATATGCATATAACCCAACCTGAAATTAAATTATTTTTTCCTGACCGTGTTTGGCAAATATTCTTGAGTTTTTCTGGGTTTATCGTTGAATTGGTTTAGAATTAAAAAAATATTCTGTTTACGTTTCGGTTTATTTTAATTTTTAAACGATCTTCAGAACTGTAAATTTTTTTTCTACTACCTTACTAGAAAACTTAATTTTCAACCCCTGAGCGAGGGAGGAAAATGCCTCTTTTCCTCCCGGGGAAAAATTAACGGCTTAAATTAGTAGAAAAAATTTCTAATTAAGTAATGATAAACAATCTGACACCTTACTGTTATGTTTGTATTACTAAAAATATCATAGCAACAAAGCGTAGTAAACATAATGACGGCGACGCAACAACTACTTGATATTTTGTCATATAGCCCCATACCGGGTTAGTAAAAAGAGCCGAAACACGTAAAATGTCTCTTAAACCGTTAAAAGTTTAATTGTTCAATTTCGAATACAAAAAAACTTCCAGATACCCATTTTTGTAAGCACAACTTTAATAATTTTGAAGATATTTAAGCGTTCCAGTAATTTTTACTAACCCAGTATTATAGTCTGACAACTTTCTAGTAAGCTAGTAGAAAAAATTATATACATACCTCAGGGGGAAAATGCGTTTCCTCCCTTGGATATTTAATGCCCTCCGCTTCGCGTCGGGCATCAAACTATCCGCGGGAAGAAAAGCACTATTTTCCTCCCTTGGTATGTAAATAGCTATGTAGATATACATATAGTTATTTGTCAGTTTAATAGTAAAGAGTAAGAAAAGTATAAAATAAGGTATGTTTTTACTCTTTACTGTTAAACTGACAATTAACTATATGTATAAAAATATTTTACAGTTCTGAAAATGGTTTAAAAATTAAAATAAACCGAAACGTAAACAGAATAGTTTTTTAATTCTAAACCAATTGACCGATAAACCCAGGAAAACTCAAGACCTGAACCTGAAATATTTTTTTATATTCTCTACTTAAATGTTTATGGCGGTTGCTGTTATCCATTTATTTTAGTCTTTAATAACAAAAAAAAAGGATTTTCGCGCGAATTTCGAAACTTGTAAAACGTGATCCCATTGGCTGTGTCATGAAAAGTGAATTTATGACTCACAATGAGTACATGGCGGATTCCAGTGTTGTAGGGTTATCGAAAAATCAATATCAATCAATCATATCAGTTAATAACATTAATGCGGAAAATACAATATTTTGTTAGAAGAAATTTTAAAAATCCTATGCAAAAAGAGTAAGTTTATTCTTTCTTTCTTTCTCTCTGAGCTGCAGTAGTTAAATCCAACACATGAGGAAGTGCATATCATGTAATTCTATTTCATTCCTTAACGCTACCAATATATGTGACGGATTTGACAGTCTGTTGTCATTTAGAACAATGTAATAAACTTTATTTTTTTGACCTTCCAACTCTCCTGACCTTTCCCCAGTAGACTGCCCAACCAAGCAGAGTTAAGGTGTGAAATGCAAGTTGCTTAAAATGCACTACCCCAAGATGACCCACTACGCCCTGACGAATGGTATAAGTTCCAAACGATTTACGTATGGACATGTATCCATTATTAACTAGTTCAAGGGTTTTCGTGTTTCTTTTGTTATTAATAGGGCGCGAATTATTCTTTAAATACAATGTTTTATTTGGTTCTAATCAAAGGTAAGTAAATAAAAAATACTTTATTAGTTTGAACTTTATAATATATTTTTTAAAACGACAAGGAACACAACTCAAAACATAATGCCAACTTGTAGTTAATGGGATTAATGACATAACAGAACACGCCACACATGATGTAGAAGTGCTCGTAAATTTAAAATAAGTTTAAATCGATTTTTAAAGCACCTTTACCACCAGAGAAGATTCGTATTTAAAAAAAAATTTTTAATCGTATATAGCTTCTATTTAGAAACCATTCTTTTAAATACAATTGTGAAACCAACCTATTAACTACATTATTTATATCCAGTGGAAAAATATGATAAATATATTCAACGTGTGTGTCTTTAATAGCCTACAAATTAGACATCTTCCGCATCTAAGTTGGCCATACTCCAAAAGAAATGATGGCAGAAATGGTGGCAGTGCAGAGGAAGCAAAAATAAGATGTTTAAGCTATTTTCAGAAAAATCCTGAAGCAAAGCTGATAGTGAAAGTGAACTATTAATAGTCACAGAAGTCATATTAATAACTTGGTTGACGCTAAATATTTTAATGATGATGACGATGTCTATATTTATGGACAATTTTAATTGAATGATGGATGTACAGATTTAATTAATTTCCCATGTACCTATTTCCCTATTTGTCATTTAATGTGACATGTGTGTAAAATAAAATCCTTTTTATTTAACTTGGACTACTTTCTGAATTTTCAGTCAAGTATAGTGCACATAAAAACGTGCACTACGTGCATTATAGTGCACATAGGTTTTACATTGTACATACTGTTTACCTACTAATAAAAATAACCTGTTTTATCCTGAAACAAGTAGGTAATTAATAATTATTTAAGCCTAATATACTGGCCGGGCATTAGAGACTTCATTAAAAATAAGCTTGGGGTTTTCTTATAATTGCACGAGTACTAGTTACCACTAAAATACAAAACCTTTTAAATACATTTTATCACGTGACCTCTCCAAACATTAGAATGTAAACATTTAAGTTTTCTTGTAAACGTCAGGTTTGGACTCAAAACCAAGATTGATGTTGTGAAATGAAAGCCTGGTGTTACTTTATGATACCGATGTCAGACCTAGTTGTATTTTTGACAAGGAAGAAGCTTTTAAAGATTTTATCTTTTGAAGTATCTGATGTGTTATTGAAAAAGAAAAACAAACGTTTCTTTTTAAAACAGACATATCATATTTACATAGGTATGTATATGTTTGGAAATTTTCTCTCTCGTAATAAACGATTTATAAATTATAAAAATTAAATATAAACTACATATTATGTACGAAAAAATGCTCAAATGGCCTCGACCTAAAATAATGGGCCTAAAGTAACTAGTACCTAAAGATATGTTTTAAACAGCGTACTTAGTTCTGAAATAAAGCAAATAAAGTGTATAATAACACAAGTTTTTTACTCAAAGCATCAAGTAGTATAAACATACATATTTCATCTAAAAAAACTTTGTCCAAAATTTATACCAAGTATTATTAACCTCTTATATCAACTTTAAACGGTATAGCCAATTATATAATAAACACAGACAAGAATTAATAATTGAAAACGATTCCCGCTCAAATCGTCCAAGCACAACAGAAGATAATGTTTTTAATACTAGGACTAAATTATTCATTTTAGCAACACGTCCCAAGATCAAAAAAAAATTAGAACACAAGCAAATCGTTAAAACAATACAATGACGCATACGTTTTTAATGACGGCTTACTAACAATGATACGACCAACACTTTCCCAAACCTAATTGAACAACTAGAAGATCTAAATTTAAACCGATACTAGGTTATGACGTTTCTAGTGAATTCTGAAGTTATAGAACTATAAATTACAAGCTTATCTTAAACTGATCATAATTTGGGACACTCGGTATAAATTTGAGCCCTCTTAATTTCTTTTCTTGAAATGGATTGTAGATATCCCTAAAAATCCAAAGATAGTATAATTTTTGACTTATTCTTGTCTTAAATTAGCTAATTTGTAATCAGTAATTTTTGTTACTGAGTATTATACAGTAAGCAGACAAAAAGTCTTGAGATTTCGACAAGCTTCGATACACTGACTGCTATAACGTAATGAGAAGAAAATTTGTTACAAAAAAACCTAAATTTTTTATATTGTTTTTTTTCCACTGTGTGTAATAAAAAATTGTTCCAAAAATTCGCCCCCCCCCACTGAATCTACTTGAAATAAGCTTTAAAATACGAAAAACAGAGATTTTTTAGTCACAGAGTATTATTTTAAAATGCTCCTAAAATATTTCACTATTCTTATTGACGAGCGCCATCTTCACAGGTCCACACAATTAAAATATTTTATGGTCCTTATTTAGTTATGCATATGTATGTATGTATGTATGTTATAGTGTTGATTGCAAAAATGTCTATGTCAACTATTTTTATGTACATATGATTTTTTAAAACTTTAAAATAAAGGAAAAATGTATTTATAATTATTATTAAAAATTTATTATTAATACAAAAACTAGAAAAATGCAAAATTACACCTTGTCACTCCTACTTCGAAAGACATCTTCGTCGTTTTGTCTGAAAACTGTGAAGCTGGAACTACCAAGGGCCAACACCAGCCCCGGCCGTACCCCGGTCCCAAAGCGCCGGTCGTAATGCCGCACTGGACTTCCCTGAATAGGGGTCGTAGTGCGAGGTACTTATTAAGATTTTTCAAAGTCTTTTCACCGAATACCTACTGTAGCGTTTGTTGAGAAAATCAGACAATATTCTTCAGTCGTTCACACATTTCATCATCCTTGGTGGACGTGTTCATCTTGCTACTCGCTAATTACATCAAAAATTTCCGGGATATACTTTAAATGCAAATAAAGAAAATGCTCCTTTGAAGTCATATTGCACCCTAAAATTTCAACATTTTCTAAAAATCCTGGACGCGAGTGAGGCAAAACAGGTGTTATTTTCGTTATCAGATGGCTGGAATTACTCAGAATCAGCTGTCAATATCACTGTAGACATAATAATTTATTTTATGGATTGTGTATGTATGTGTCTGAGCTGTTACATAGGGGGGACATATCAATAATTTACTAGTTTTTTGAGTTCTTAATTTTTTTTAAAACATAAGTATTATTTATTTTGTCTGAACAGCATAATGAAAAGTTCACGACTTTTTTTAGAATTCATCATCAGAAATCATTTTCTTTTTGCCTTTTAGTTTGGAAATTTATTAGAAGTTAGTTTAGTTAGAAGAAATTACAAACAAATTATATTATAACATATTTTTGCAGATTAAAAGAATTTCGACGCCAGACAAGCTTTATAGATTATTTTTTTAAGCAGAAACATTCGCATAATTTAACGAATATCCGTTTGAATTGATTAAAAAATTAAATTGTACTGTTATAACCAGAACTTCCATTTGGCGCCGATATTTCATTTATTTATTAAAAACATAAACACTTCTGCTAATTTAAAATCAATCTACGGCTTTTAATAGGCACATTTTTTATAAATAATTTATAGATCTGTCAAATTATCAAAGAATTGTGTCTCAGACATTAATACCGTAAAAATATAAACAATTAAAAATTTTGTAAAATGTCTCGCACTCAATTTACTAAAATAAACAATAGGAGAATTCCCCGAACAAAAGTATGCGTGTTTGTTTTCATTAAGTGTCAAGAGGATCTATTCTAAACTTGATGAATTATATACAAAAAAAAAGTCTACCGGATCAGCTAAAGAAAATAATATAATAATAGAAACCTAATAACCTACATTTAAAGAAAAATGTACAAACCATGTATCAGTAGGCCTATCGGTTTATCTATCTTGACGGTGAACAGAGTGTTATGTCTGTGTTATGTCAACATTCCTAAGAATAGGTATATGTCCGCCTAACTGTACAAAAATAATATCATTGTTGCATACCTTTTCACCTTTTGTATATAACAGCTCCTGTTGTTGTCGAAGAAACCGTACATACTGAAAACGTATGAGACAATAACTACCGAAATGTCGGAAAATGTCAATTTAAATTACGTTTGTTAATATAAACACAGTAGTTAATTTTCTGCATTTACGATAATCACCACAAAATTATGGATATGTGCATTAAGAGGGAGACAGGAGTGCCAGAAAAGGTTGTTCAGGATATGTTTAGAATAACTACCCAGGAAGTATGTTTGTGGACAATATTGTAAACGCCATACACCAGATCTCAGATCAGATCTATCTTTCAATTTAAAAATCGTCAGACAATTTCTGCGAGTCAGTGAAGTGAATGGCATGGACTGCCGGTATTTAAAGTTCCATTCATAAATACATATGTTGAGTGCAACATTTGAACTCCACTATAGGCGTGATCTATGCAACAGGAACGCGTGCGTAGTATATGAATAGGCATTTTTCCGAATTCATTGACAAACCGATTCCAGTCGGTTAGCGTGCTTACCTTGGTTACATAACGCAGCTAAAGAAGGATAGTATGCTAACCATAGAAACGGATTCGTCGCCGATACATTCTGAACAACACAAGCTTCAATCTAGGCAACACGCATTTCTTGACCAGGGGATAGGCAGCCATTCTTGGTCTGCTTCGTACGGGTGACGTCATTCATAGAGTCTTTTGTCAGAAAGTGTGAGTTTTTTGCAGTAACTCAACATAAATATCTTTTGACATTCTCGTCCTTGAATGAATTGAAATTTAAGTTCTTTAATTACATTCACATGGAAAAATTTTTTTCTCTTCAGCAGCCAAAGTTTTTTTCAAACTCGTCGTTTTATTTTCTTTTAAATTTTATGGAACATATGGGTAAGAACTCCTAAAGAAAGAGTTTTGATCTCCATTTTGAAAAACGGAACGGCGCGAAGGGTGACATTGTAGGATTTTTTAAACCGTGTATGGACAACTTGGACCGCCAGATATTTTCCAGCGATCCATCTGACGATATCTGACGATAAATCGACAGGTGTATAATCAGTGGCGTATTTAGGTTCAGTGCCGCCCCGGGCTACTTAAATCTGGCTGCCCATACCGTCAGCATTTCTTCATATGTTTGCCATACAATATTAGTTATAAAAAATAATAACACATTTTTTGCAAAAATCATTAATCATTGAATTATTAAACACTGAATTACTCAAGCAATTATCTGGTAAAACTATACAACGAAAATTAAAGAATCCAATCAATTGAGAAGACTGGAAATCCCCGTATTTGGTTGTCGATAGCGCGCCTGTCCTTATCTTTAATGAATTCATCATGACAGACATTTACTTTATCTATTTTTCCTTAAAAATTAATGTACAATTAATTCTAATTATTGTTTAGCGAGTTTCATCATAAAATAAGCTTTATTTTAAGCTCAATATTTTTGAGAATCAATCAAAAATTGACTAAAAAGTGGTAATTTTCGATTCCTAGAGAATTTCCTAGGAGGAAATAGAAGTTGAGTCTAGCCTGAAAGCGCGTTCAGACTTAGTCTTTATTTACTGTTATTTTTACATCAAAATGAAGAGATATTTGCCGCCCTGTGCTATAGACCAATCAGCCCATACGTAAATATGCCCTGTGTATAATGTTAGTAAATGCTTAATATATATACCACTAGCAAGGAATATTTTGAAAGGAAAGTAGAATGCTGGAGGAAATTTCTAGAAGAGGGTGTAAAAATCAGTAGCAAGAAAACCGAATGCATGTGACTCAATGGGGAAGAAGATGGTACGTTTGAACGTTTGTGAGAACTAACTTTGAAACCATTCTAAAATTATCTTTCGCTTTTTTCCATAGCTCAACATTTCTTGGAGAAAATATCAAATTTAAAATAATAATCTATATTAGCCTCGACTAGAGCTTCTAACTTATGATTTGGTACTCGTACTCTTTCTTTAGTAAGCATTTCTCAATATTTTTAGAATTTTTTTATAATTTTAGACGATTTTTTCTTACAAATGCTTCTATAATTTCTTACACAATATTTTTAGACAGTAATTCATAATGAAGTTAAACTTAACTGTATTTTAAAGCTCATTAATTATTACTACTGTAAGCAGAACTATTTATGTAAACAGAAACACAGAAACCATTTTATTTTACATACAGAAACCGTGAACACACACTAAACATCATTATACGATAAGGGAATTATCACATTATCAGATACTCTAATACAATATTTACAAACGCGTTCAACTACCTTTTGAGCATACAGATGACGGTAAAATTACAGGCATTGCTCCATGTTAGGTGTATTATAACGGCTTCTTAAAAGATAACAATTACTGTTTATGAGGTGTGACTATTTCGTAATTTTGTAATTTTTCGATTTGTTACTTGTTGTAGTAGAGTGACAACAAAAAACAGACATGATTAAAGTCAAGGATTCCAATTTTTTTTATAGAACCCTAGGTATTTTAGCCCAAATGTAGCCGTTGTCGGCCCTTCATAAAGGAGTACTAGGATGAAACTGTTTTGTAGTAAATACAAAATATCGTAGACACAAATTGGATGGATTTGTAACTGAGGGGCGAAAGTCGTAAAGGCTTTAATATCATTTACATCACAGGGTATTCATACAAGTAAGTTTAGTGGCGCTGTAAACACTCGGTCTTTGGTACCCAGCCTTGACAGTTTTTGTTTTCCGACCAGTTTAAGGGCAGTTTTCGATAAGGCATCAAATATCAAAGTGCAACCAATATTTATTATAGCTTACTTACTGTTGATCTGCCTGTGTAACATTATTTATGTCTTGCCAATTTTGGTCGCTATTAAAAAGTTATTTACCCCTGCATCTGCATATAAAGACTCTCATGGCGCGGTACGCATTCCAGGACCAAACTTAGCCACTACCAGTTAGTGCAAACTACATAAAACAAGTGGTGACTGGTGAGTAACCAACTTTCACGGCCGTTGACATCTCAGAATTATGACGTTACGGTCGTGTGGGCTTGCAGGAATTGAGAATCTGAAATCGCGTTCTGGAACAATCATCTTGAAGATAATTTTTTTAGTGAGAAAATCGCGTAAGAAAAAAATAGCGGCTATAATGTTGCAGGAAAATAAAAACGGTTGTTATACACTGTAAAAATATTAGATATACCATAATGTCATGTAAAGTAGTAATAAAGAGCGTTTCTGTAGGTAATGCGATTATGCAGAGTTTTATTTGACCAAAAAAGTTATTTTTGTACATTTTTGGTACATAATAAAAGGGTTTTTATCAGTGTATCTGATCAGTATTAATTGTTAATGAAAATGAAGCTTTATTTTGATACACAGCGTGTCCAGAAACCATCCTAACAGATGAGAAACTTTTTATTTTTGACTTTACGGAAAAAAGTTATTCTTTATAAAAAGTTCTGCTTGTTGGGAAAATAACACACATATCAAAAATTTTTACCCAGCATATACGGGGTCTTAAAAACAGTAAAAACGATAAATGCCGTAGAAGGAAAACTATCTTTAATTTTAATTGCAAAGTACAATAACGTAAGAAAGTGTCGTCCAGAACTGAAAGGTGACCGAATATGAAATTTGACAAAATAACTTTATGGGTATTCATATTGTGTACCTACCTTTAAAAAAAAAGTGTTTTGAAATACATGTTTTTTAAATAACTTATTAACAAAATAAATAATAAAGAAATTACTGTTTTTACTTAAAATATAAAAAATATTTTCGGAATGTTTTTCATTCATGTAGTTTACCTGGAAAAGTATAAAGTAAGGCATGATACCAAATGATTTTTTCTTATGGGCTTATGAGGATTCTTAAAAAAAAGTCTATGCCTACAGACCTTTCAAAAACATAGATCATTTAGAGAGAATTATCAGGGAATCTGTCCAAGAAATTTTCCCTCAGATGGTTACAAATGCAGAGGCGAGATTTTCACGACGCACACAAGTGAATTTTTCATATTACCTGTTCAAAACCCTCTGAAGTCAGGTATAAAATTTCCCCAAACTTTTGGATGTAACTAAGAGCTTAGGTACCTGGGCGTACTAAATCGACCCTAGAAAGTTCGAGAAGTGGAGCTAGTTTAAATTTTTCAGTGGCTTGTTACTTCTGTTTTGTTGCGAGTGAGCAGTTACCTGTCACCGACGTGCGTTTTCTGTGCCGCGTGCGTCATTTGTGTGCTATCAAATTTGTATGTTACATTATGGATCCTGTATGTAATATATTATTGTTGAAAAATATAAGCAAATTTTTATTGTTTATGCACTTTAACACTTAGATATTTAGAAGGATCTATTCCAAAAAAAGGTTTCTAATTTTTGCTTAAAGGTTTAGTAACTGATCCCACGTAATCCCACCAAATATTTGTAGAAGTAAGAAAGCTTACACATTCATTATATTTACCAAATTAAAATTACCTGCTAATATGTGCGAACTTAAGAGAAAAGTTAAATCACGTAAAAGATGTCACAATGGAAGAAAATGAGTATTTTATTTTTATTATAAAATATTTATGGTAGCTGTGTATTTGCATTTCTTTTATAGGGTCAAGAGCAAGTGGTCTTTACCAGGCGCGAACTATTTGAGATACGTGGAAACTGTCCTTTCTATAATTTAAAAAAGATGCAAATATTTACCAAATGAAATTAAAATGTGAACTGGGAGTGTGGACTATTTATATTACTAATAATACTTTTTACCTAAATACACCATTATAATGCAAAAAAACCATAAGTTTTGGCAAGGTATTTTGAAAAATTCACCTGCGTGCGACATACATTAATTTGTATGGAAAGAAACGGTGGTCATGTTGAAGCTTGGTGTAGTATTTCATGAAATGTTATTGTTTTTATTTTGGTAATATGTTATTTAAAAACATGTATTTTAAAAACACTTTTTGAAAAAATTCAAAGGTACATAATATGAATTTCCATAAAATTATTTTGTCAAATTTCATATTGGATCACTTTTCAGTTCTGGACGACACTATTACGTTATTGTACTTTGCAATTAAAATTAAAGATAGTTTTCCTGCTACAGCATTTATCACTGTCGTACGTATACGCTGGGTCAAAATTTTTGATTTGAGTGTTATTTTCTCAACAAGCAGAACTTTTTATGAAGAATAACTTTTTTCCGTAAAGTCAAAAGAAATCAAGATTTCCATTGGTTAAGATGATTTCTGGACACGCATTATAGAGAGAAGAATTTTTGTAATACCTATTTGATATCATATTATAAGGTTAACAAAGTATAACCTTCCGGCAAAAAATCAAAATTCTAAATTTGTCTATAAGGCCAGAGATCTTCGTCATTATCTTACTAGCTAACTAGAGATTTGAACATTTGTTCAGAATTTTAAGTTCTATCAATAGAATATTACAGACAACAAGGAGGTGCCCTTCAAAGGAATGACAGAAATCTAGTAGCATGGCACGAGTCGGGAGTGAAGCAACTACTTCTTATTTGAACGGTGACCGTAGTAACAGAATTTTCCATTTTTAAAGCTTCATTAAATGACAAAAAATCTAAATATCTAGTTATATATACAATTATTCATTTTGATTTAATACCTTTAAATAGGTCTTTAAAAACTATAAAATTTACATTAACACACCATTTCCCTTAAAACTTTAAATACGATTATTTTAAGCTGATTAACAGTAATAATTTTTAAAAACCAGATGCAAGGAATGCGGGTAGAGCTGTTGACACCGAGTAATAATTTATAATGTTTAGGTAATCTTTTCATATCTCTATAACTATTCGTATTTATTGTTTGGGTGTATTTAAATATATTATTTTTAAATCTGCAAGATCAATAGCATTTTTTAAGAAAGTTTTGCAAGACAGACGTTAAAACCAGTTAATTTTTTAAAAATATTATAACAACAATTGATTCCGCAGGCGCAACAATAATTTTGCTTCGGAGAATCTGAACTATGCTAATGGGAAAAATTATTTGTTCACTGGATTATGGTTTGGGGTTGGTTAATAAAAAATATTGGTCTCTTGTTTGCTTCTCGAAGGTCTGTTTAGTTTGTCAATAAAATTAATTAGAATGAGAATTGTTAGAATATGACATTTATCGCGCGGTCTAATTTGACAATGAAGTTTTAAACTGTTAAGTTTAAGAATATGTAAGACAGCTAAGCTTTGTATTGTGAATTTATTTCTGAGTCTGTTTTGTAAATTTATGAAGAACGAGACGCTGAAGTATCTATTCCCCGTTGTAATAGGACGAAATTTATTTAAGCAACACGGGAAAATAAAAATCATTTAGAAACCAAGCAAATCGCTGAAATAACTCATATGTTTTAATTACGACTCACATCTAATTTCCAGCCTATGTGCCAGCTTCCTAAGAAAGCACGTTAAGAAACATTTAGACTGTGAATTAGATGTACGATTTTATGAACCACGACTAAACCACATTACGTGTACATTGTACATATAAAAAGGTGTGTCGATTACGGCTGCTTTGGCAGTCGCGAATTTTCTAGAAATCTGGCCATATTGGAGAAATAAAAAACACTTTAAATGTGACAACCTATTATTTCCTGATCTAGGAATCCTGCTTAATACAGGCCACATGAAAAAATCATAATTAAATGCCATACACACTAACAGTCGTTCGATGAAAACTAACTTTTTTTACATGCGAAAAGATTTAAATAAATAGTGGAAGCTTTGGTGTCAAAGTTTTATATTTTGTACACTCATAAAAGTTATTAAAATTTTGTGGTATGGAGGTATTAACTAGATGTTAGTTCTTTATTATTCCTAATAATGAATTGGTTCTGCTTGTCCTTTATTTTCTAATAAATTTTTAACTTGGTATTGTAAAGCACAAGGCAAAAGTTGAAAGTCTCGCTTTGCTTATTTTTATACTGTTTGATAGCTGCTTGTTAGAAGTAAATAGTAGAAAAGAGATTTTTTGATAATATTTGCTAATTTTAAAATAACACATCTTTACAGTGACACTAATAGAATTTAAAAATTGCGTTCTACAGAAATGGATATTTATTTTACATGATCCCGCAATGAGACAATTTTTATATAAAGAAAAACGTGACATATGAAATGGATGTGGGAAGGTCCTGACAAGGTCAAGAAGCTTACTCTCACATCCTCAGTTTATTTATTTTATTTATTTCCTAAGTTAAGCCGAAATCGAAAAAAATATATATAAGGAGATGACTTTTCTAAGACCCTTAAATGTTTACTTATACTTGCCATCAAAAACTAAACATTTAGTGGCGGTCATATTTTTTTACACAACTATTTCAGTGCCAGCCCATACGCACGTCCCTGATGAAGCGGTCCGCAACTTTTTAATATCAATTTTTGTAATTGCAATTGTTAAAATCTATTCGGAGATATTTTGAAAGAAGTGGAAAAACAACTTTAACTCGCTGTACCTCAGAAAGGAAACAACAGCGGTCCTGTGTTGATAGAAACTATTTTTGGGTGAGGAATCTCCCTATGAGTGATAGTACATGTTTCCTAAAACACCTTGTAATTGAATGAGTTGAAGTGATTAGTGATGCCGTGAGACGAGACGAGAGAAGGAGCGCTCTCGTCTCGCCTAGTCTCGAAGTACGCGAGAAAATTGATGTCTCGACGAGAGCTCCCTTCTCTCGCTCGAGAGGGACTTTATCTCGTCTCGTTCCTCTCGTAATACGAACGGCTATCAAATTGCAAGCATAAATAATTATTATGAGCATTAATAGGTAAGTTCAAGTTCATTAGCTACCTATACCTAAACCTAACCAAACCTACCTATACCATACCTATACTTTTTTGTGACAATGACAATGACTGAACTTGAACAAGTAAAAGACTCATCAAGTACAAACAGATCTAGCAAAGACTGAGTTTCAAAGATATATTATAATATTATGTAGATGGAGAAAGAGCTACTCGGGATACAGATACTTTAAAAGGGTGGCGGGAACGTGAGGGAGTATTACCAAATCTAGCAAAAATGGCCAGAGTTTTATTGGCTATACCTGCCACCAGTGTACCCGCTGAAAGGCTAATTTCAAAAGCCGAACTTGTAATTAGAAAATCTCGAATCCATGTTAATGCCCAAGCAAACCCAACCGAATCTGCAAGAACTCTGCTTTGTCTAAATTCCTGGTAGGTGCTCCTGCAGTCTACCAGAATTATTTAATAAATATATCCCGGCAAACTGGTAACATTTGATCGTTATTCCAGAGAGGGACTACACTTATTTAATCAAGTATTCATAACTAAGGTTGGCCAGTTTGTTCTGTTACTAGAGGCGTCGATGCCGAAAATTAAGTACGTACGTATACGGTATTTGACAAAAATAATTTAATTCATGGGCGTGATTGTGTGAAATAAAAAACCGGTCAAGTGCGAGTTCGACTCGCTCATAGAGAGTTCCGTATGGCGTGCCGCGAGCCGGGCGGCGCGGCGGCGTAACGTAATTTTCAAGACTTTTTCCATGAAGTATTGCAACATACTTTAAAAAGGTCAAAAATGCATACAATTTTACCGTCCGGGCGGGGCATAAATCGACAACCGGTAGTCGACCTCTGATGCCAATACCAGCCTGCGCAATACATGTTCGCGCACATTTTTGTTTTTGTGGGGAACTTTTTTTCCCAAGTTTTGTCAACAGAAAGAAATACGAGTACGTTTAAATCACTTTGGCCAGGTTTTTGAAAATTCGCCCATAGTGTGCTGCCATTACCATTACCACAACCTGCGTCCACATTCCTAAATAATGCTTGTACTATTTAACGTAACTATATTTCAGGGAATACATAGGATGTCAAAACTTGCGGGGATTTTGCTCTGAAGAACTAGTCACTATAATTCCTCCCTTGATTGTTCCAAGCAGGACAACAAGAGGCGCGTTGCGTATGCATGTCCAGCTACAAAAGCCTACAACATCCCACTTCTCTCGCTCATTCACACCGAGCGTATTCAGATTATGAAACAAATTACCTGCAGATGTTCTGCCTTCCCATCCCAACCTACAATCCTTTAAATCCCATGTCAGTAAGTTACATTTCCCTTCTCTTCAGACGCCCACGGTACGTTAGTACTTAGGCTTGCACGCTTGAAGTCTACGTGGGCTGTCTCAGATAAAAAAAAATTAAAACCCTTGGTTACGCTACTGTTTCACGAAAACTTGCTAAATAAGCTGGTTACACTTTAATATAAAATTTATCCCACATCATTGCCCATAAAGATGAAGGATACACAAGGCTGGTTCTTGCAAAAGGACTTGCTTTTGTTACAGGTTTTTGCAATCATAACTTAACAAAGGTTTTACGGTCGATTAAACAGAAACCGGCGAGGAAGTTGCATCTGCTTTTTGCATAGTTTTATGGTTTAGATATCTTATTTGGTGTCGATAAACTTGAAAAAAAAAAAGAATGATTACGATATAATATACATATTTCGTTACATGGACTTACCTAGAACAAACCTAAATATCTTCGAATGAATATCATCCAGCGGTAAGCTATAAGCTACAAGCTAGTGGTTTTTTATTCTCAGCGAATCAAGTTTGATCTATCGAAATGTGACCTCCAAAAAATATCAGCCTCTCGATTATTCGAAATAATTATAACGTTCCATAAATTCTCCAAAAACGGTTGGATGTGGTTGGAATGAACTATGAAATAAAAATGAATAAAGAAATAAAAAAAACATAATTTGGGATACCCTGTATATATGTACATGTTACTGCATTAAAAGGTGTATGTTTGAAATTATTTTTAGCTAACGAACTTTTTTAAAACCTGATTAAAAGTCAAAAAGACGTCCCTTCAGTTTTCAGAAAGTTTGATTATACCCAGATCGTGACTAGCTTCTACATGACTCCCTTATTCGCCAATTCCCCAAGAGAACCATAATCAGAAAGGCGTCACATCATCCAGCTACAGAGACCCAGACCATTTTCCATTCTTTCTTACCTAGAATATATGTATGGCTTATGGACCTTTTGTTTATTATTTTCCTAACCTCTGTTTAGAACAGTTGTCCTCAACCGGGTTGGGGGGGGGTCCCACCGGTAGGTGGTCTATATGACCTTTGCTTAGAAGAACTAGCATCTATTAATTCTATTTGTTCTGTCTGTTCTTAACAGCTACAGAAGGCATGATTCTATTTTTCCCACTCTTTTGTACCTAGATTTGACAACCTCATACCTGCAAAGATTTTCCTTTCCATCCCCTAACCCTAACCTTCAGTTCTTAAAAAAATCAGTATTAATTGATTTTAACTCCCTTCCCTCCAAACACTTACGGTAACATTATCACGATTTTTAAAACCTTATTTCCATCCAATGGTATATTCTTGGAGATGCCATTATTGAGATTTTTCTTCTGAAAAATTGTGAGAATCTTTTTAGAAAAAACATCCTGTTACTTTAAAAACATATGATTATTAAAATATAAACACTTATTGACACATTTAGCAACCACAAATGATTTACTTGAGGCTTGTCTACGACCTATAAATTATCTATAATAAAAATAGGGAATTATAAACAGCCGATTTATTTCTGGGCAAGTCAAATGTTCCCGAAACAGTTGAGACTACCTATTATTTATTTTTGTCACATTAAATTAGCAATTTTTTTTCTCTTTTCAAATTAATAATACGGCTTCTGTGTTAATACCAAGTGAAAAATTACAGTTATCAGAAAGAAATTCATTAGTAGGACATTATTTATATTGTGTACTTATACTAACAGTATTAATAATGAATCACCAAGTCATAGTATAATTTTATTGTTTCAAGCAATGTGCTGTCATCAAGCAACTTCCTGTTTTTTTACTTTTCGGAATTACAAAGACCAAAAGGTTTAAAAAAGTTCATGAGTAGGGTTTCCAGACGTCCCGGACAGTCCCGATTTCTAAGGGTTTGTGCCGCGTCCCGACACACTTTAAATCGGGACGCGATTTGCCCCGATTTTTAAAATTTTATAATTTTTTTTAACTCAATTTAAATTATTTAACCATACATTTAGGATGTATATAGTTTTTAGACCATTTACCATATTTTTTACGTTTGAATTTCATAAAAGTTTATATTTTTGCTTATTTTATGCTTTTTCTGTTCATTTATTAAATACTAGTGCAAAAAAATTGCGTCCCGATGGTTTGCCCCAAGTCCCGATTTCTAAGAAGCTTTTATATGCTGATACTCGATTTTTAAGGTGTTGGATCTGGCAATCCTATTAATGAGTTGTGAGAGGTTTATTTTTTTTTTTGTTATCCATGGAACACTAACGATCAATCCATTTTCAACAATTTTTAAGTCCGAGTATAGTAAAACAATCAAATTTGACCTATGTATACAGTTTTTTTTTGGACAGACATACAGTTAAAATATTTAATTTTGTTTTGTTCAAAATAATATACTTCAAGATTTCTTATAAGCGACTTGTTGTTCAAGTACCTACTTGAAAAGTGGAAAAGACTGGCTAACTGGACTTACGACTATTTCTGACACTAAATTTGCGAAAGAACAACATGTATATTGTTTTGTGTACCGTTTATTTTGTTCAACAATAATAAATTACTGTTACTGTGAAAAAACTTCCTACTTAGTGTGACAATGGTCCTTGTAAATTTTGTTCGTGGTCGTTACGTAAATTAACTAATTGACTTGTTACAAACCCACTAGAACGGTACATCAGTAGCAAAGAACAACATGTGCGGATACGAAATAATTATGGTAACTGTAATGTTATAATTAAATACTTTTTTTGAATCTGGAAAATTTGATTTTACAGTTATACAAAATGCCATCAATCATAAATTTTTATGTTCAATCAGGTATATTTATTTTTTTAATAGAAATTTGTTGCTGCAGATACTTTACCCATGCACAAAGAAGAAATGTTGATGATTGCTTTTAGTTTAAAACGCGAAACGTGGAAATCATTGCTTAAAAATTAATTTAACATACATATACACACTGTTTTAATTTTTACATACAATTTTGCAACTGATTTCCGCGCTAACAAGAAATAATAGTTTCCTTTTTTTTTAGTTTAAAAGGCTAATAACAATTTTTAACAACTGATTTCTTGACTAACAGCAAAAGGAACTATTACCATGTTAAGTTTCTTTAGTTACAGATCATCTATTCGAAATATGATTTCGTGCCAGCCACTGGTACTGTGCAGAATAATTGTTTTTTTAATTTTTGTTAACATAAGTATACAATTTTGACCATAAAATGGCGCAAGGTATAAAACAATTTAAGAGATTAAAAATTTTCTTAGTTACGTGAAAATAAATCATCTTGTGTATATAAGAACCTCAACCTAGAAACAAAGAAGCATATGACCTCCCGCGTAGAGGATGCGCCTCTGGATAAAAGTAGTTTAAAAACACTTTAAAGTAGTAACAACTTTAAATGTGACGGCATTTCTTTGTAACACTAATCATAATTAATGGTCGGCAAATCCTTTTTCGTGTTGGCGTATAATTTTTAATTAGCAGCAAAAATTTAATAATATTGATAATAATTAGCAAAACAAGCGAAGCCTTACCGCTTAAACTTTAGATACCCTGACACACTAAATTAATTACCAACTATGTTTACTTTTGTATTTAATACAAATTATAATTAATTTTGTTGACCTGCATGACCTGAGTTATTAAAAATCTCGATAAAAATAATGATCTGCTGTATAATTTAAATGTTCTTTCTAAATTTGAAATTAATTTATAGTTTCAGTACAAAACTTAACTGTCTTTTTGTCAATTTGAACACCCAAACTATCAAATTACACCAGTTTTAAAGATAAAGCGCGACAGTGACTGGGCGGGAGAAATTCGGGTTTAAAATTCAGATTTATAACTATAACATAACAATCAATATCTCAAAAAATGCAGTTTTTAGCGTTTCTACTTTCAAAACACATGTACTAACGTAACTGTATTTCTTTAGAGTAACTCATTCTAATAAAAAATCATTCATACACAAATTTTAGGATTTCCTATAAAATGTTAGAACTACCATGATTAGGATGATGGTACTTCCTGCTGTAACACCTCTTAATTATAAAAACCAAAAAACAGCCGCCAGGAAGCAGATTCGACATTGACAAAAGACCCGTGAAAAACGACTTAACCCTCAATTCAGGTCTTAACCCCCCCATATCAAATTGAAAGAAGCGGATATATTAACATAGCTTCAGTTTTCACCCTCCTAACAAGATTTTAATTAGATGCGCGTTCTAGAAAACTAAGAAAGTATTACCATTGGCGTAACAGTTTTGTTTTTGACAATGATATTTCCTAATTTATTCAATATATTACCAATATTCATTCATTTATTTACATTACTTCCATTGTAAAAACAACGTATTAACTTGTAATTATACAGTGAGAACGGAAAAGTTGGAATAAATTCGTTTAAATTACAGGAATTTGTTTCTTAGAAAAAGGCTCGGACACGTCAAGTTTTGATTTTAGGTGCACCTTGTTTAAACTAAATTTAATGTATACAGGGTGACCCAAAATGAAGATATCATGTCACATTTATTTATTTTTTATCTTATTTTTAAATTCTGCGTAAAATTTCAATCATTTCATGCATCATACCCTATATTATCTAAATTGAACCATTTTTGAAAAAAATACAGTTTTTTATACTCGCCCGGTGCGTGAATATCTAAATATAGTTTTTCCTGGGCGATCCTGGATCGACGGGGTCCAATACAATGGTCATCTAGATCACACGATTTAACCCCGCTAGATTACTTTCTGTGGGGCTACCTCAAATCCAAAATGTACGTCAATAGACCAAATAATACTGACGACCTGAGAAATTAGATTAATAGAACCTCAAGTAGTTCAAATGTTCTGCAAGAATTCGAATATCGTCTCGGGTATTGCCAGGATGTTGGTGCAGGTCAGTACCAACATTATTTGTTGAAATCATTTTTCACAAGTTTTTGCCACTTTATTGTTATTTTTAAAGGCAAGCTGTGTTTTTTAAAAAGATTCAGTTTCGATATATTATTTATATTAATTTTGTCTCTTTTTAACTTCCTAAAGCGCGTATGCTTATTTCTCTCTTAGTTTTAATGCATTTATATAGTCCATATAAACCTATGAGGTCAATTTAAAATACGACCGAGCCCGGAGCAAGCTTGGGTATCTTTCGACTATGGCTTGGCTTGATTCTTTCTTGGGGAGTTTTCGCATGGAACTTGCACTTTTTTGAAAGAAGAGATTGGTTTTAAAAAATAAATTATTAGGTGTATCATTGAAAATAAATTTAGGTGGGTCATTGACCAAATGACCTTATGGACGATCCGAGCCTGGAAATTATTATTATATGATAAACACTGCGTTTAGGCAACAGCTGATTGTAAACTACATAGATCTAATAAAAATAAACAGATTCACATTTATTTCTTGGTTAATACCTTTCTCCTTCGCAAAACTTAAATAAAATTATTTTAAAAGACAACTGGGAACGAAAAACAGTAAAAAGTTTGACACAACTCCGAGCGCACTCTTTCTTATAGGTGAGGAGCCGGTGACACTGAAAGTACCGTCATCGCGGAATCAAAAATTTTTTATGTAAATTAATAGTTAATAGTCATACGAACAAGATGAGCTCGGTACGCCGGGATTCATTAAGCCGAAAGTATTTTTAAAACAATTAATTATTATAAAAAAGCAAAAATGTTTTTTTTATCCAGGGTGTTTTCTAATTGAATGTCAATATTTAAGGGGCGATTTTTGGGTCCATTCTAAAAAGAAAACTTCATATGAACGTATGTCCTAAACGTCTTAACTTTTGAGATACAGGGTGGTAAAGTTTTCAAAAATAAATAGTTTTTTATTAAAATCTGTAATACCACTTTAGATATTTTAATTAAATTTGGCATACATGTACTATGTATCAAGAGGCATTATTTAGTGTAGCACAATTTTTTTTTCATTAAACCAGTGGCGTTCGTACGGAATTTCACCTGCCTATTTTGGCAGATATTGATGGTACGCCACTGATTTCTCGTAAAATTAAAATCATTCCTGAAATTCCCAATCATTTCTAAGCAAATTTGATCTCTTGCATTTTTTTAATCCGATACACGGTTTTCGCTTAAAAAAATAAAAACCTTTTCTCTGTATGATCATAACAATATCGTTCATATAGCGGAGAAAAGGTTTTTATTTTTTTAAGCGAAAACCGTGCATCGGATTGAAAAAATGCAAGAGATCAAATTTGCTTAGAAATGATTGGGAATTTCAGGAATGATTTTAATTTTACGAGAAATCAGTGGCGTACCATCAATATCTGCCAAAATAGGCAGGTGAAATTCCGTACGAACGCCACTGGTTTAAAGAAAAAAAAATTGTGGTACACTAAATAATGCCTCTTGATACATAGTACATGTATGCCAAATTTAATTAAAATATCTAAAGTGGTATTACAGATTTTAATAAAAAACTATTTATTTTTGAAAACTTTACCACCCTGTATCTCAAAAGTTAAGACGTTTAGGACATACGTTCATATGAAGTTTTCTTTTTAGAATGGACCCAAAAATCGCCCCTTAAATATTGACATTCAATTAGAAAACATCCTGGGTAAAAAAACATTTTTGTTTTTTTATAATAATTAATTGTTTTAAAAATACTTTCGGCTTAATGAATCCCGGCGTACCGAGCTCATTTTGTTCGTATGACTATTAACTATCAATTTACATAAAAAATTTTTGATTCCGCGATGACGGTACTTTCAGTGTCACCGGCTCCCGACCTATTATTTTATTACACCCTGAGAAAAAATGTTACTTAAAAGAAATTGGTTCATATCTTCTGCGTAAGACTTTCTTAAATTTTTTCCGAAATTTTTTAACGCATCTAGAATGTACACATAACTTGTATAAAAGGAGCAGACCAGTGTATAGGCATGACTTGTGGAGTACCACAGGGCTCTGTGGACCTACCCTCTGGAATTTCTATTAGAAGGAAGGAAGGAAGGAAGGCACAACACTTGTGGGATAAGCTGATGGTCGTCTGAGGTAAGGACAGAGAAAATCGAATGGAAAATCACGTGAACCATTCAAAACATAGAATGCTGGATGATGAAAAAGGGTCTCCAACTGGCCCCTTATAAAACAGAATCGGTAGTATTAGTAGGCAGAAGAACGCTAAAGACCGTCACATTTTGGGCAGAAAATATAGAAATCGGTAAAGTACCTAGGAATTCATATAGGACACAACATGAATATGGGACTACACATTCAGGGCGCAGCTAGAAAATCCGAAAAATTGACAGCTTCACTAGGAAGATTAATGACGAACCTAAATCGGGAAGAAGAAAATTACTGGGCAGTGTTGTAAATTTAATAATCATTTACGGGGCACCGGTCTGGAAGGAATGGATATTAAAACCAAAGTACCAAAGAATTGTAGGTAGGGTACAATGAAGGATTTCAATTAGAATCGCAAGCGCATACAGAACGGTGGCAACAAAGGCAATACAGGTAATAGCGGTGACCATACACTATCTAATAAACGAACACACTTACAACCAAGGGGAGAACAGGATGTAACAGAAGAAAGAGCTCGTGAAAATACAATTACAGCAAGAAGAATGGAACCAGGAAACAAGAACATCACAACGGACAAAAAGAGTAATACCGGAAATAGAACCCTTGGTAGTAATATAGTTATATTGCCTGTGGTAGTAAGAAAACACGGAGAAGTAATCCTACTGTAGTATCCACTACATAACACAATGTATATCTGGACATGGACGCTTTAAAGCATATCTGTACCGAATGACAATAACTGACAATGACCGATGTGACTACTGTGGTGAAGAGGATACTGCAGAGCATGCGGTCATGATATGCCCAAGATGGACTGACATAAGAAACCAGCTAGCAATGGCCATAGGAGAGCAGTTAACAATAAATAACATATTAAAACTTATGCTAGATATCGAGAATAACTAGAAACTTATCAAAAGAGGAATAATACACTAAAAGAGAAAGAAGAATAACGAATAAGGTAAACCGGACAGAATAGGATAGGGTGCAGTGAAGTAATTCCGCTGCACTTTTATAGAGACCAGGGGAGGAGGCTTTTTAGACGGCAAGCGTATCCCTAGAGGGAACGAATCTAACACACCCGGCCACGTAAGAACATCGGTCGGGTATGTTACGAAGATTTTGCCAACCCCCCCCTTCCCCAAAGATACCTTTATGAACGTCCTTGCTGAGACTGATAATGTTAATGACAAATTAAATAATTAATGTCATTTTTGACTTTTAAATTCCATGTTATAAATTTTAATTTTACGGATTGGATGTGATTGTGTTGGATTAAATTTTGTATTAGACACGTGACTTATTACATATAAGTAACTTAGAACAGTATCCCTTTTTCTTACGTGACTTATATGTAACATAACTCACTTGTATGATAAATAATTATTATATATATTGGCAAAGGCTTTTTGTGACATTTATACCGAAAAGGTGCTATAAATTGATTTTATTAATTCTGCACTTGAACAGTGCTTACTTTATTTCCATCGTGATGCCATTGAAACTGGGTAAGTCCTTGTTTAACGTCAAAAAATGCATTGATTGTAAATTCACACGAGACGTGCCTCGAGTTGTCTGTTCGGATTAGGCTGAGTTTCAATGTCCAATTTATATATTAAGTAATAAAATTACTACATTAATAAATCAAAGAGAATATTCCCTTTTTCTACGGCGCTGTAAACTTCCTCTTTTACCATCCACCATCTATCCTGACGCATAAATCAGTTTCTCCCCATTCAAGAACAAACAGAGCAGCTTTTATTCGGTGTCGTTTAAGTTTCGATTTGAATGGACGAATGTATGAATAAAATGAATGCAGAAGTAAGATAAACAACCGTCATACAATACCCTATAAGATTTCCGAACATTTTCAGAAAGAGCTTTTGTTCATTGAACTGTTGAGTTTAGATGACGGATCGGGCTGTTAATGTGACGAATCGCACTAAGGGGGAACAGACAAAAACACTCCAATTGTGGAAATGCATATATAGGGGCATGATTGTGGATACAAATACTGAATTAGAATTCCTTTTTGTTTGAAGTATTTTCCCAGGAGGGTAATATTTCAAAGTAATGTACGCCAGCCCGTCAATACGTGTTGATGATCATCAGTATAAATAATGTTATTTCCTGATAATCAGTTTCAGCTATAACTGCTTGCGAGTTGGTGACGATCTATAAGCTCTTTGCCAGCCAGATGGGCGATATATTTTCGCAAAGTGATTTGCACTGTATTAAGCAATGATAGGTAAAGCTTTCTTCAAGCTCTTTCGTTGACCTATTGCCTGCAATAAACTATTATCGATACCAGCTGTAATAAAACCCGGTAAATTTGCAAGAACTGTAAACACGGCCGGCCCTAACAAAATAACAGGTAAAGGTAATTGTTATATGATCAGTAAAGGGTGTGATTAAAGTATTTTTTTATCTCGTTTAATAATTTCGAAATATTTTAGTTTAGTTCCTATCCGTTTGGTAAACCATGCAGTTGTTTTATGATTTCGATCGAATTTTTAGTCATTCCGAACGTGCTAAAAAATGTGGCGTCCTTCGAAAGACATTGATCATATTGCCTCGGGTAGGGATTTAAAAAGAAAACATTTATCGCCCGATGCCAAGTAAATTGTTAAAAATGAAATGTGTATTGTGTATGTTTCTCTATTGAACAGGGGGTTTAATGTAAATGCAGCTGCGGCAGAAACGTCTTTATTAACGAGACCTCCTTTTTCTACAGTTAATGAACTGCAACAAAGCAAAAAAATATATATGTATATTGTGTGAACTGATAAATTTACAGACCAAACTTGGCAAGTTTTCAAGCGTCTCAATATTGCTCTTTAAGGAAAACTTGCCAAGTTATGATCTGTAAATTTATCAGTTCACACAATATTTTTCTGTGCTTTATCAAAACACTGCTAATAACGTGTAGGCAAGGAACATACTTTTTACATTTCAGTTATTTTTTTCAGATAACAAAACACACAGTCCTGACGAGAACTTGGCCTGTTTTTTTACATGTATGTTTATGGTGGGATTTCATAACTTTTTGTTCAGATACCAAATGATATTTATTTATTAGTATATGTGAATACACAAGAACGGTATTTTTTCCAAGCAAAAATTTCAATAATACCCTTTTGTCAATCGGGTTGCATGCATTCCCGGTATTTCTATTTGTTGCGATTATCATAAAATAGACTAATAGAGGTATTTGAAAGTAAATTAGAAATAAAAAAAAATAATTTGTTTCCGCCCGGGATCGAACCGGGGACCTTCCGCGTGTTAGACTTACTAAGATTTTTATTATTTAATAATATGTTCATAACATCACCTAACTACAATTAATTATTAATATGTACACGACTACATGTACACATTCACAAGACCCACATTACGACCCCCATTCAAGGGAAGTCCAATGCGGCAACGCGACCAGAGTGCGGCCGGGGCTGGTGGTGGCCCTTGCTAGCCACGGTGACGTGGAGATGAGGGGAATAGGGGACTCTTTCCGCAAGAAGCTTACAGAATCAGTGAGAGTTTGTATGCTACAGGAGTTTGAAGAGCGTTGTTGAAATTTTGTTAGATTAAAGTTTAGATGTGATAACCACTACGCTACGTATCCACATAATTTTCTAACGCAAGAAGTCCTACCTATTTCGTGTCAGATTGAATTTTCCATGTTGGATTTTCCGCGTTGGATTTTTATTGATTTTTGATTTTTCTCGTAATTATCACCGTAAACGCTATTTATGTTCCAAATTTCAAAGCTCTATTCGATTTGAAGTAGAAGTACCCTAGATTTATGATGATCTATCAGTCAGTCAGTGAGTGCCCGAAATTGTGATTTCTGGACACTCGTATCTTGGACAATATTCCACCTAGACGAATGAAAGTTAGAATACTGCAACAACCCCTCCCCCCTCCCCGACGAACATCCTAGACATACAAAAATTTAAAAAGTGCACCACTAACTAAATAAATCCACCGAATTGCATTATTCACCCCCCCCCCCCCCCCCAAGACAAATCAGCCCCCCGCCAAGACAAAATCCTGGGTGCGCCCATGACCCACGCACGCGAACTACGTCCACTTATAAATCGCATTTAGTTTTAGTACATCTAAATAATAAAAGCTTATTTTTAAAAAGTATTTTTTACAAGATTTTATTTCATTTACTAATAACATAGAGCCAATTAATTGTTTTTAATGTACCTAGATGAAAATGACAGACAGCGAAACCGAGTTAAATCTGTAATTAAATTTAAGTAATAATTTTTTATTGTACAAATATGTAAATCGAATGACATAAATCAATAAACAATGTTTAAATATCATTTTTATTTAACAAGGTTTTGTTTTTCCCAGAATTATTCCGAATTTAAGCCACTTCGACTGTGGCGCCTTTTAAGAATATTTAAATATTTATATTTTCATTTATTGAGGTACTTACTTGTCAAAAGGCTACGAAAGAGTTTTAAATGAGCTTTACTGTTTTAGTTGTAACTAAAAGTGCTAAAAGAGCTGCCGTGTGTAGCTATTTGTGTTTTTACAAATTGAAAATGATGCAAAGTATTTTCAATTTGTTTTATAGGAATTGAATACCAATTTTTTTTAGATCACCTCAATTAACCTTGAGGTCTACATTTTTACAACATCCTTACCTATAGTATAAATGCGAAAATCTGTGTGTTGCTTATTATTTAATCACGTCTCAAGAAAGAATTCTTTTTTTTTTTCAGGGATCTAAGACCACAAAGCACAGAAAAAAGTCAAGAAAGAATACGTCTATACCTGTACGAAGCATATGCATGGGGAGTCCCACTTATTATAGTGTTTATCGGAGCGGTGTCAGACTTAGTACCCCATGCTCCAGATGACTACGAGTTCCTGCGACCAAGATTTGCTGCAAACAAGTGTTGGTTTGCTGGTAAGTGCCAAACTTTCATTATAATTTAGGTGATATAAAAATTGTAGACGCTTCAAATAAATGCGTTGTCAACAAGATGGTTTTGTTTATTTATCGAAAAATATTGGAAAATTAACCAGGCGCGGATTTAGAGGGGGGGGGCAGGGGTGCCCCCTTAGAGCCTTGTACAAAAGGGATTTCAATAGCGAATTTTATAAAAATAAATATTAGTAACTATTCGTACATGTTCTACAAAATATTATAAGCAAAAAGAAACATTTGCCGTCTGCTTTTTTTTCGAAGAACATCTTTTTTGAGAACAATTCTTTTTGGAAAAACAGCTTTTTCGAAAACGGATTTACGAAATTTTTCGAAAATATTTTCGAAAGTCGTCTTTTTCGAAAATATTTTCGAAAGTCGTCTTTTTCAAAAATATCTTAACAGCTTTTTCAAAAGATGCTCTTTTAAAAACGAATTTATGGAATTCTCCAAAACACACTGATATTTCGAAAATACATTTTTTCAAAAATGACTTTAAAGAAATAATTTTTAAAAATAGGTATACAATTTCAGAAAATGTATTTTTTTGAAAACAGTATTAGGCTATAATCTCTACTAGCTTGGAAAATGTTAAATAAAAAAGACGAAAATCGATCCTGAACAAACCCAAACGAACCTTTTTTGAGTTCAATCAAGTTTCCTTAGGTTTGGTGCGTTACTTTCTCGTAAATCACTTTTTCCAAAAGACGTTGTTTTAGAAAATTAATATTCGAAAAGGGTTTTCGAAAAATTTTAATTTTGAAAAAACATTAAAAAATGTGTTTTCGAAAAGTTTTTCTATATCAGTGCAAATAGACAAAATGTATAAATAACAAAATGCTAGAATATTTGTAAGTTAAAATGACAAACCGTTCTATTTTAGCAAGAACAGATTTAGATTTTTCGTCAATTATGAAATAGTGTTCATTTTTTAGAACCCTAAACAATAAAAAAATAATGTCGCACTTGCCCATTTTTTTTTGGTCTATGCTTTTGTGTAGCTTGCTGTGTTGTAGCCCCCTAGACGAAATTCTAAATCCGACCCTGAAGTTAACAAGGTATTAATAATTATTTGAATTAAAAATATAAATTCGAACTGATAAAGAGTAAATTCAAATAGTATACTTATATTGCCTGTGGTAAAATTCGTGTTTTCTTTTTAAAGATAATTTATACCCACATTCAGTAACCACATATTTTAGTAACAAAAACCTATTTTCACGTTTTTGATATTTCATTCAGTTTAGTTTTTAGAACCAATTTACCAACTCAATGCCTCTACGCAGTTTCTAAGTCAAGATCAGAATTCTAGTAGGGACCATGAATTTTCCTATTTTAAATAAATTGCAACTGAAATAAAGTTTCTTTATAAATATGTCATCTTTGAATCATTAAACTAAACTTGTTTCATGGCCCACTAATTAATTAGAACACTGATATTTACTGGAAAACTGCATAAAAGCATTCAGTCGGAAAACTGGTCATAAATACTAAACCGAATGACATATTTAAAAATGTTAAAAGGATTTTTTTGCTATAGAGTTATGAGGTTTTAGGATGTGTATACTAATTTATCTAAAAGGAAGAAAGAATTTTCGCAAGTGGTTTAAAAAAAACTTGTTCATTTAAAGTGCCCTCTATAATAACCATGGATTTATTAAGAAAGGATTCGATGTCCGTATACTGTGAGCGCATCGAACGTGAAGCCTTATATTTGTTGATTGTTATGAAAACATTTCCCCTAGAGGTAGAGTTTACGAACTTTAAGGAAATACGTAATTGAATCAAGAATGGTAGTAGAAAGAGATAAAATAGCATTGGAGTGTTGGAGCTCAGAAGTGTTCCTGTCTCTGCTGGCTGCTTAGGAAATCCGTCTGAGCACTCGGTTACACGTACGTCTTTGTCTAATGAACTAGGAAAGAAAAAGTGCGACTTATAGACTTATAAATGACTCGGAGCGACTTTAAATAAACCTTTAAAAATAATATAACCTATAAATAATAAAACCTTTTTAACTTAAATTTATTATTATTTAGCAGAAAAATAAAATATATTAGGCCATTTATTACTTTTAGTAAATCTTGATGCTTCTAACGTATTTTTTGTACAAAAATACAAGGTAAAATAAGATGTGGCCAATGTTTACAAATTGTGTTTACAATGTCGCTTAGAATGGTTTGTTTTGGCTTCAAAGAAGGGTAAATCATCCCGTACCCATTCTTAATAAATCCATGATAATAACATAATTTACCTCGCTCGTTTTGGTTCTCTTTGAGAACCTATAAACCTGAAAAGATTTTCTAAAAATGAGGTAAAACAATAATAAAAAAATAAAACGTTCGGCGAACAAGCAAAATATGGTCACTCTTTTGGCCCACCATGTAGTATCCAGAGTTAAATGTTGTGCCTGCAAAAAAAATCGACACTCGGGCTTAAGCGGCCCTCAAGCGATCGATCAGATTGATAGTATTTTTATTACTGACCGTATTACTGATCGTACGAGGACAAATACTAATGGACAGTCAGTATTACTGATGGACTTTCAGAAGTCAAAATTTGCCAAGGTGATAGTAATTAGTAAGGGCTTTTGCTATATCTATAATAATCAATATAAAATTTATAACAGCAGTAGACAAAATTAGAGACACTAGTCTGACTAAAGGAATACTAATAGAAATATTGATCTTATGACGTCTGTAGTCAGTATACTGATGAACCGAAGTACTGACAGTATACTGATCGTCTAGGGACCGCTTTTGTAAAAGAAGAATAGCTCCTTTAAGTTTCTATTCTTTTTGTGGTAGGGCTATTAGCTGCTGCATTTTGGAGTTCCAGACTCAAAGCGGCGCCAGCGTGAGATTTTTCTCATCTCCCATGCCAAGTCCTGCACTGTTGGATGAGCCTATATTAAAAAAAGTAACATAAGATGGTGCAGTGCTCCGTCATCAATATGAAAAATCTGTTTTTCCTAAGTGGTACCTTTATTTTATTTCCCGCCTCATTTACCAGACATGTTACGAGCAAAAACATCATAATAAACTGAATCATCAACAGTGAAAAGTAATACAAAGGACTTAAAATCAGGGCATCTATTTTTGGCACAATATAATGTTTAAATTAGCGCTTCCAGAAGTTTGCAGAAGATACACATGGCACCATCATCATAATAATTTTATTGCAGCTTGGAAAGCTCAAATTACTTTACGACTTCTGAAACATAAATCTGTCATTTAGATACAGTTTTCCAGGGTATAAATTTCACAACACGCAAGTAAATATTAGGGTCGTTTGCTGTTCATTTGTGTGATTTAACAGTTAACGTAAAAATTATTTGTGATTGTTGATAGATATGTTAATAGCAGTAGCGTGCCTGATGTTCCCGTGGTTTATATTACAGAAGGTGAATTTTACCTAATTTTAAAAATTAAGGTAGTGTCACAGATTACTCCTACAATCTGTGATACAATTCGGTGGCTGGAGGTAAACAAAATTCTTTTTCTTATCGCCAATTGAGATTTTTAGTAAAAATTTGTCAAGGAAATCTGCTTGGTTGGTAAATGACAGTCGAGGTTCTACAGGTAACAGTTTTAAAAAATAACTAGCTTGAGGGTGGTACACATTTTAAGGATAAAAAATACCTTTTTGTAGATTTCTTTGAGAATATGATAAAGTAGAAGAGGATCGTGGGTTCAGCATGTTATTACTCACATTTTTGATTAGTTTCCAATAGGTTCCATTCAATTTTTATTATATTAATTAGTATATTATATATTAATACATTATAAATATTATAATTAAAGTTATGCAAACGGGGGTAAATCCAGAGACGGCTCTAACCTAGTTGGAAATAAAATTAGGATTCGATGTGAAAATAAAATATAAATATTTATTTACCCACATTGTGTTATTTGAAAGTGCGAAATACGAAAATACCATACAGGGTGTCTGAAAAGTCTTAGCATAGGCAAATATCTTTACTATTAATTAAGATAGAGACACCAAATTTTAGATTTATCTTATTGGTTAATAAATCTACTTTTTTATGTAATTTGACTTCTACAATCCCCTTGAGGGGTTACGCTAGGGAGTTGAGGTCAAAAATTTTAAATGCAACCCTATGCCGTATGGTACCTCATTTTAAAGGTCTTTTCTCAGATGTTACTTCTTGGCAGAGTTCCAAAACGGACTTTATTACTGCCAAGAAGTTCATGGTGGCCATTCTAAACAACTTTTAACGTAATAAGTAAGGCAGTCACTGTTGGTCTGTTACCAGAGGCGTCGATGCCGAAAATAAGTACATACGGTATTTGACAGAATAATTTAATTGATGGGCGTTGCCGTGATTGTGTAAAATAAAAAAAAAAAGGTTGAGTGCAAGTTCGACTCGCGCATAGAGGGTTCCGTGAGACATACAGTATTGTGAATTTCTCAAGGACGCAAAAGTCTCAATAACTATGGTAAGACTAATGCTTGAATAAATAAGAAGAGGTGGCCATGCCGGAAATAAGTCAGTGCGTAATATAACTGATTAGTAAGGCTGGCACGGTTGGTCACAATGTCACATAGTTAAGAATGTTCAAAAAAGTGAGACGTCATACAATCGTAAAAATATGTTAAATACGTAGTTGTAGTTTTACTATTGGAGATATATTCTTGAAAGTGGGTAGGTTTGAATGTAGACACCAAAGTGCATCCCCTGAAAATTTCGTGCGCATGTCTAGCCCTCTTAGTTTGCGCGTGGTACGCATTTTAGTCCACTGCGCAGATGGCAATGAACGAAAAATAAAGTCTAAATAAACTTGGGAAAAAGTTATAAAGATAAATACGTAGTGGTACGTTGACTTTTGGGAATACATATATTCTTAAAAGTGAATGGGTTCAAATGCAGACACCAATGTCCATCTCCTGAAATTCCGTGCGCATGTCCAGCACGCTCGGTTTGCGCGTGGTACGCATTTTGGTCTACTGCGCAGATGGCAAAAAACGAAAAATAAAGTCGAAAAGAACTTGGGAAAAAGTTATAAAGTTAACTACGTAGTGGTACCTTGACTATTGGGGATATATTCTTAAAAGTGAATGGGTTCGAATGTAGACACCCAGGTACATCTCCCGAAATTGCGTACGCATGTCTAGCACGCTCGGTTTGCGCGAGGTACGCATTTTGGTCTACTTCGCAGATGGCAAATAACGAAAAATAAAGTCGAAAAAAACTTGGTGAAAAAGTTATAAAGGTAAATACGTAGTGGTACCTTGACTATTGGGGATATATTCTTCAAAGTAAATGGTTTCGAATGTAGACACCCAAGTACATGTCCTGAAATTGCGTACGCATGTCTAACAGGCTCGGCTTGCGCGAGGTACGCAGTTTAGTCTACTGCGCAGGTGACAAATAACGAAAAATAAAGTCGAAGAAAACTTGCTGAAAAAGTCATAAAGTTAAATACGTAGTGGTACTTTGACTATTGGGGATATATTCTTAAAAGTCAATGGGTTCGAATGTAGACACCCAAATCTCCTGAAATTGCGTACGCATGTCTAGCACGCTCGGTTTCCGCGTGGTACGCATTTGGGTCTAATGCGCAGATGTCAAAAAACAAAAAATATAAAAACCACAAATGAAGAAGTAAAGTTGGAAAAAGTTAGAAAAAAAGTGCCCCACAAAACAAAAAATAGCAGCGCAGACTGGTACTGTATGGCACAAGAGGTCGACTAATGGTCGACTTGTGCCCCGCCCGTATATACGATTTACGATTTATAATTTTTATAGGCTTGCCATTTAAAAATGCATTAAAATACGGGAGTTGCGGTAAAATGTTTCTTTTTTGAAGACTTTTAAAAGAAGAGGCCACCCGGCATAGGTTTGCATTCAAAATTTTTGACCTCAACTCCCTAGCGTAACCCCCCAAGGGGGTTGAAAAAGTCAAATTACATAAAAAAGTAGATTTATTAACCAATAAGAGACAACTAAAATTTGGTGTCTCTATCTTTATTAATCGTAAACATATTTGCCCATGCTAAGACTTTTCAGACACCCTGTATGGTATTTTCTTATCTCGCACTTTCAAATAACACAATGTGGGTAAATAAATATTTGTATTTTATTTGCACATCGAATCCTGATTTTATTTCTAACTAAGTTAGAGCCGTCTCTGGATTTACTGCTGTTTGCAAAGCTTTAATTATAATATACATAACATATTATAAATATTATATATATAAATAGGTGGTTATGAAGTTCTTAACAGTCAAGTGGATGTCTCTTCAAAAAAGAAGTCCTTACGGTCGTCTCAAAATCTCTGGCCTGTTTTATTGGAAACCTAAAAATCCGTCATTCTGTTAAACTATCGTTGAGCGTAACCGTTTTTCTTTTTTTAGTTTTTGACAAAATGGAGGCCACTTCAACGGGCAGGTATGGTTTTTACATCAAAATTTACATCAAAATTTTTGCAGTCAGGGTCCCTGTACCTATATAAATTTTCAAAATAAAAAAGGCCACTTCAATTACGAAAACGTTTGTAAAAAAGTAATTTCGATAAAAACGCGATTGAAGTTTCAATCGAGGTTTCAACTTCATACTTATTTTATATACATAGGTACCTACATATTATGTTAACTTAAACTTAACCGTTATCTACTGTACCAACGACGAACTGTAGTTCCCATATATACATATCTGAAAAAATTATAAAAATTGCCCATATCATGGGTATTATAGTATATGCAAAAGGTAGCGTACGCTCAAGAATGAGTATGACACTTGCAGCAACCCATTAATGGGTTACTCTTTACTTGAAGTAGAACATACAATCGGTCAGAGCAGCGGCTAGCCCGCTATAGCCGTAAATCGATTCTTTAATCGTCAGTGTGGGTACTGTGGGTACCCCCTTGCAGTTAATTATAAATTCCTTGTTTTTCTGGAAATACACTGGGTGTGGGAAGCCTTAGATTTTTATTATTAAAGGCTCCTGTTGTAAAATAACTTTTTTGCTTTTATTACTATTTACTCCTCAGCTGCACAATTTTATGCCAAGTCAAATTGTGTATGGGTCTACTTTGATCACTGAATTTTAATTTAAGCCTATTATAAAATTGCTGAAAACAATTTAAATATTCATTTTCTTTATGCAACCGCCTATTCTTGTTTATCCAAAACTAGCAGTTAACAGTAAAATAGCCTGAGAGGCCTTAGAATAGAGCGTGGGTTGCTATTGCACCGTCTTACTAAAACACCTGCATTATATATAGTTAATTTTCTCCCTCCATCCTAGAAAAGTAAACTAATAGTCAGAAAAATGACTTCATACTCAGTATCTACTTCAAAGGTGGATAATTTTATAAATTAAAAGTCATTTTTTATGAATTAAATTGATTTAGTTTCTTTTCCGTCATTATTGTGGTATCTTGATGGAATTCCTTTGTAAATTGCTTACAATAGCGACGATACCTTGAATTTTACTTCTTTGATGTGACCTTCAACGAGTTCCACCCGAGTTATGACCGCCACGCATGTTGTTGTTCATAACATAATGCAGCGACGTACCCAATTGTTTTCTAAAAATAATTTTTTTCACAAACTTTTACAGAAATTCATACAAGGTAAAGTTTTTCCCCTGTATTTAAAGAGTATTTTACCCAGCTATTTAGACGGATACTGTAGTAGTACTGTAGAACTTTTAGCTTCCTAATGGTAGCTATTCACCTACAGTCTACCTGCAGTCCAGAACTGCAGTTTACTTAGCGACATACACACACAGGCAGATGACAGCCTGCAGTTCAGTGAAACTGTCAAAAAACTGTGGGCGTATGTGTGTAAATAGGTAAGATCTGACTGCAGTACAGAACTTTAAATAAAATTAGTATTCCCGCATAAATAAGTGTTTTTATTAACAAATCTTCTGTATCTGAAGTATCTCCTATAATACCAACTTTTGAACTAAGTAAATTTAGCTAAATCATTATAATAATTATTTGTAGTCAGAAATTCACTGTTGCTCCATTACTTTTTAACCAGACTTATTTAATTGCATAGGAAATTTCAAATACGATTTTCTCGAAAACGGTTACTCCTAGCGACTTCAATAAAGTATACCTTTTTGACGTAAAAGAAGTAGGATAATTATAATCGACTATTTTAATAGTCAGATCGATATACTAAGCTTAAAAAAAGTTGCCATTTAAAAGAAGTGAGATATGCCGTAGGTGCCCCCTCTACAAGTGACATCAAAAGTATGGACGAATTTGAATTCCTCGCCTCAAAAAACCCCAAATCCCTAATTTCGTGTTGCTATGTCATATTGTTGAGAAATTATTGAGAAAAATCGAAAAGAAAATTAAAACTTTGACACCCTGTATCTTGGTCATTATCAACTTTGGAACTAGGCAAGTTTGAATAAATTGCATTATTTCGACATAAGGAATCTGCTGTTGCTCTGTGTCCCATTACTTTTGGACCACCCTGTATATATTTTGCTGCTTGAACTCAAAAACGATGCGGTTAACAAATTATATCTATATCACGCTCAGAATTTAACGTCGTTACAAATAATGGCACTTCTGATTCCCCAAATACAGAGTGGACAAGTTCAAAAATTATATTTTTATTTGAACTGAAGTACCTACTATCAGAGACTATAAAGAATATAGACAAATTCTCGAATACACCGAAATGGGACCGAAAGCGGGTCTCCCTTGAAACATTTGGGTGGGTTTACTGGTTTATGGTTTAAGAATGTGTCCTAAGCCATAAACCTGTAAACCACCAAAATGTCTCAAGGGAGACACGCTTTTTGGTCCATTTTATCTTAGACCAATATTATTTATTCACTAGTTGTAATTTGCATAAGCAGGCTTGTTACAATATTTATGCAGCGAGGTGCGCTTCCAAGCAGGGTGTGCACTTTTAAATAGTATTTTTTTGCTGATTTAATACTAGAACTAAAGTTTGATAGAAGTATGTTGGACATCCATGTCTATAAAACTTTCAGATACAATTTAGATTTTTCATACAGTATACAGGCTGAAGAGTAGAAAAAAAATCGATTGATTTAATGATTTAAATTTTTACAAAGGGTCGGAGATTAAATCAAAATTAATTATATTACTGTGAATGTGCTTTGACTGCTTTAATAGTACCTAAACATTTGTTAGAACTGACTACACCGAACTGACTTACATGTTTATGTTGACGAAATACATAGTGTACATATTAATACATGTTCAAATTTTATTATACTGATCTTTATTTAATGAGGGAAGTTCCGTGTAATGACTTTTGACGTATTGTGATTTAGTGGTTTTATAGGTGCACAGACGATTTTTGTTACGTTAAGACGTATTTATTTACACTCCTAGCTGGCAGACGGAGTCAATAATTTTTGCTAAATAAACTTTAACTGCGGCTATGACTGGTTTAAAGAACCGGCCTACTCTAATCAACCAGAATAATTTTAATCAAGACCAAATGTAATTTGTATCTGTCCTCTTACCTCTTAAGTAGAGGTACATACATCTAGTGTTGTTATCTAGAATCTAATCTAAAGGTTAATTTTAAAAATAGAAATTTCGCACGCAATATGCAACAAGAATGATTGTTGCTTCGATTTAGAAGATACGAGTATTAACAATAAACCATGAGAAAACCTGCGGCTATCGATGCAATAGTCGTAATTCTTTATTGTTTTTATTGCTTCCGATCTCAATGCTGTTGTTTGTGTACCTTGCTTGTGGCGCTTTTGGAAACTTATTATCATTTCAAAACCATAATAAGCCTGCAGCGTCATAAATTTTAATCTGGTAGAAGGATCGCAACTGCATACTTAAAATATAAAAAAATGAGGTTGCATATCATTTACAACTTCGTAAAATTGTTGTCCGACAATCTTTCTGAGAAATTCTATTATCTTTGTGTATAAAAATCAATTTCATTTTTTTATACGGGGGTAATGCCAAAAGTTTGTTGTGAAATTCTTGATATTGGGAAATGTCACCGAAAAATGTCTAAAGTCGGTATATGCATACTATAAGATCCCGTTTTTTGGCCAGCTTACGCCAGGCACCTAGTTGGTGGATAAAAGTGCCAAAAATCAGTGTTTGGCCATTTTCTCAGATTCTTTTCATTTAGTGTCAAAATTAGTTTTATGCAAAATTGAAGATACTTAAATTATTTATGAGGAAAGTCCTATAGATAGTTCAGATTCGTATTTGTCTCAAAAATGACCACCTATAGTTGAACCAAGTTGGGCGACTTTCACTCTGATATCTTTGACAACAATTTCTGCAAATTTAGTTTTTACACATTGGATGTAAAAAAAGTGGCAACTGTTTTATTTAGTGATAATAAGAATAAAATTAGGTCGCAAGTTGAAAGTCGCGCACCGAGGGTCCCGATAATACTTATAGTGCAATACTTTTGTTTATATGCTATTCTATGCGAGTTATCTAAAGAATTATTTAGAGTGAATGTGGATACAGAGGACCAAGAGGGTACAGTGAACCGAGTTAGTTTTCGGTTAAAAGAAACATACCTATTTGTTGTGTCTACCACTCAATAATCCTTATTTGGCGTTGATTCGTCCACTCTAGTCGGTGGACATCGAGCGTTAAGGAGTTATATACAGTTAGAATTTTCAAAAAATGAACTTTTTAATTTCATTTTCGTAATGTACATATATTCAAGTACACACACAGAAAATTTCAAGGCAATCCGGCGATTATTTTCGAAGTTACACGCATATTTGTAAAGACGTGTCAGAGCGATTGTACATGTAAAGTGCTTTTGAAACTTTAAACGCGTTTTTCTCAAAACTGTGTTTTTAAAGTCGGTGACGAAGATTTCTCGGAAACGGCTGAACCGATCAGTCTCAAATTTTAACACAAGATTCTTAAGTATGTTTTTTACTAATTAATGGAAGGTTTTTCTCACCGATAAATATTTTTTTATAAACAATTTAAAGCCAAAATTTTGGTCAAAAATCGTTTTTTTTTTTTTTTTGAGAAGCCGCTATTTTGTCAAAAAATTTTATTTTTCTTATTGCTTCGATTAATTAGACGATTATACATTACTTTAACGAAATCCGTTTGGTTTTTTCATATTAGATGATCCAGTCCAGAGATATCGTTGTCACCGCAAGATGCCTTTTTTGAGAGAAACTTCTGGAGATCAGCTATAGCAGCTTTCAAAATTATTATTTTTACAAATACAAAAATCTTAAAATACAGCTAAAAGTTACCATAATATGTGTACACATTTTTACATTAATAAATTTAAAAGTCTTCTCAGGAAAAATTCTTCAAAAATCGCTTTTTTTAGGCCTCCTGACTGTATATAACCCCTTAAGGGTAAACGCGTTAGACGTATTTGTAGTGTTGTGTCGCATATTTCCGACATTAACAATTAACATGTTCAGACTGTCGAAATAAATGCCCAGAATATTAAGATAACAAACTATTTATTTAAATCAAAGAACTAGATTGATCACTTGACAACTTTTTAATCTTTGAATTAGCAGTAAATATGTTTTAATTCAATATTTATTTATTTTTAATAAACCCGAAAACCGTGGTGATTCAACTAACCAATACCAAAGGTTTTAATCAAAACACTTTCAGAATTTAAATTTAAACAAAATATTATATCAATATTTTAACTGTTAAACGAAGAATTAGTAGTTGCTTTAAAATCGTATTAGCTATATTTTCTTTTAATAGTTTTTTAGTCGAATTAACAAATTTGGAGTTAACATTTACGCAACCTGTTGATCCAATTATTTTAATTTTATCAGTGTAGAAATCCATTTGGTTCTGGTTGGGTTTGGGTGGTTCATGTAGAAAATGTAATAAGTTTTGGAAATCTAAGGTTTCATGTTAAACAAAGACATTCCGGTGAGTGAACCATACTTAAAATTCATTAACGAGTTCAATAATCACAACTACCAACTAGTTTTGTGCCATTATAATTTAATTTTCGTGTAATTTTTTTTTAAATTGAAGTTTCGGTGAATACTTAGCTATGATTATAATATAATATATTTTCGGTGTTGTGTGTCGTCTCTCTACATGTAAAAATTCGTGCCATGCTACATTCCAGGTTTTTATTTTTTCGGCTATTTTCTTCTAAAAACTAGATCATCCATCGATTTTTTTTGAAGTGCTCCAAAGAAGGTAATCTTTCCTTTACCTATTCGAAAATTTCCGTCATACCTTAAGCGCACAAGACCCCTTGTGCTAATAATGGCTTTAACGGTGCAAGGAACTGTTGCATGTGCATAAGTTAAAAAAAAAGTAACAGCAGAAACGCAATTTTAGTATTTTATGTTGTTTGCGGTGTTTATGTGTAGGTAAATAATCTCTTGACAGAACTAGGCACATTATTAAAAAAAGGGTATTTTGCTTGTTCCGTTGATATCACTAGTTGACAACAAAATTTGCCCCACCTGTAAAAAAACTTACGGGCCGCGCCTGTAATCCATAAAAATTGTATTTTTAAATTATTTTGGGAAAGTTCATTGATATGTTTGTTACTAACTTAAATAATCCGTTTTAAGGTTGCCTAAGGAGTTGCTGTTTTTTTACTTAAAGACTGACATTGTTGACATTGATGTCAAAATAAATAAAGAAAATAGTTTATTACGTATCTTTTATTGAATGCTTTTTTTGAGAATCAACCACTGTCCCTCTATTGAGCCACTGTATACTTGCATGTGATTCACTGTGTCCACCATTGTGTACACAGTGGCTAAAGAGGTTTTCTTTATATAAAAAAAAAGCTTCTACCTTTTAATTCTTTAAAATTAAAACGCTCGTGTATTAAGTAAACAATATTATTATTTAAAGCAAATTTATTTATAGAATAAATATCCCTTAAGGAAGGTAATGATAATTAATTACATACTCCACTATTCCCACATTGACTCTATACAGCTTGCTGCTGAAATCTGTTGCAACTTGATGGCACTAAGTGAACCAATGAAAAAGAATTAAATTTAAATCCTGCAAACAGCGGGTAATTTAAAAACACTTAAGCAACAGTTTATAGTAATCCACTTTCTGTTTCTGTTTATTATTTTAATATGCCATTTATAAATATAAGTATATATTAAGAGCTCTAATCGCTGATAAAGTCTCCAGCAATTTAATAACGCTAAATGAGTCGATAATATAAAAAGTGCTAAATTTAATTTGTGCGAGAAGTGGGCAATGAAGCATTTACTCTTTTTCGAAAATGTAAATTTAAATCAGTTTCGTTTATAAATTACCTCACATGAATATGATTCTTTTTACACAGTTTTTAAAACACCACCACTCAACAGGCGCGGCCCGTGGAATTTTAAAGTTGTATATCTCTGTTGCTACTTATGTGACCCATGCCAAGTTCAAGTTTTTTAATGAGCCTACTAGGAATGTTTTGGTAAAGAAAAAAAATTGTAATTTTCGAAAAAAGTTGAATTTTTGAATTGGCCCACCTGGGAAAAAATTAAAAAAGGGTATTTTTTTTCTAAGCAACTTTTACATCATTTTGTGGACAATTCTTAAATTTTAAAAGAAAAAAATGTGTTAATAGAAAGTTATAGTCATTTGAATTTTTTTAAACCCAAATATTATTTTAAAAAAAATTCAAATGACTATAACTTTCTACTAACACATTTTTTCTTTTAAAATATAAGAATTGTCGACAAAATGATGTAAAATTTGTTTAGAAAAAATAATAACTAAAATACCTAAGTGTGTTAATTTTTTCCCAGGTGGGTCAATTCAAAAATTCAACTTTTTTTCGCAAATTACAAAATATTTTTTCTTTACCAGAACATTCCTAGTAGGCTCACTATTAAAAAACCTGAACTTGGAATGGGTCCCATAAGTAGCAACAGAAATATACTACTTTAAAATTTCACTTGCCACGCCTGCTCATTAACGATGTTAGCATGACCCGTAGATGATTAAAACCTCCGATGTTGCTAACATGGTTAGTGAAATGCTCGAGTGTAAAAATTTTGTTTTGGTATGTGGTAGAGGTTCCAGAATTTCAACTTCTTTCATGTTTGAATGAAATGCTAACATTTCATTTTGAGATAGTACTCGCATTACACCTTACTCCAAAAGTTAATAAATGCTAGTCTTTGTTGTTTGTCCAAAATATTTTATTGCAAAATTAAAACTAATAAATTCGAACATATTACATTAAACGTAAAACAACTCGGAACTGAACATATTCGAAAACTTATAAGCTAGCAATGCTAGCATTATGAAATATTTTTGAAAATCTTATTATAAGTCTATTCTAGAACTAACTAGAAATAATTTAATTCAGAGATTCTTACTTGAGGCTAGATAAGTAAAAAATACGTCGCTCTTAAATTGCCGCGTAGTTATACTAAAATGGAAAATTTAAACAAGTATTATAACAATTGTAATTTAGGCAGGAGGCCGTTTTTACTGTATTTTAATGTTAAAATTAAAGTCCCGTCTTACAACAGCAAATAAACTTACAAACTAAAAAGTTCACAAAACAAATTGTTATACAACATAACAAAATTAAGTTATGATTCACAAACTCACTACTTTCTTTTTCTGATAATCTGTCAATAGAAAAGTGACAAAGAAATTATACACACATTTCCGCCTAAATTACCAGTTTTAAATCATTTTTAATTTTTAACAAGAAACTTGTATTTTTTACTTGAGTTTGATTTACGGTTTTGATTTTTTCTATTCGACAGGCTTAGCTCAAACTCTGTATGGGTGTCTTGGATATGGCGTACCCATTCGGCTGGTGTTGTAAAAGATTTGTCACATAGATCGCACTGTAGTTCCGGATAACTGGCATTTTCATCTTCTTCCTAAGAAAATATATTTTAAAATATTTATCAATCAACATGGTTTTCATTTCATTCGGCCTGTCTGTAATGGGCTTTTTCACTATAACCGGATTACCTATTATATTTAAAACATTTCTCATATTTAGGAAATATTTACGTGAATAAGCATAATACCTCCCCGTATTTATAATATAATGTATATGATATATATAAATAAATATATATATTTATATATATCATATACATATATATATATATATATAGCGACACAAATTAAAGAAGTCAGCTTCCATCAGCTGATTTTTAACGGGGACAAAGGGCTCACTAGACGGCAAAATTGACAACGATGAAAAATAACACGATAATGAAGACAAAGACGAAACGAAAACATTCCCCGTTATAGTAGTTAGCGAATAGGTTGAAAAGGGCGTCACGTTCTTAATTTGAGTCGCCAATTGGATCATTATAAATGAATATCTCATTCAGAACGACAGCAATTTAAATCTTAAGAAAATAGACAGTATTGTTTTGTTGTCTTTCCCATGACCGAATGATGTATAGTAGAAGGAATCGGTCCGTTTTTATACGATGATGTTTCTAATTTTCTCCCGGAACAAATTTTTAAGTATCGAAAACTAACAACGTATGTAGTGAATGCCACCACGATCAAGTTTGCTCAAGTTTGTTAAAATACAATAAAAAAATTGTAGATGACTTTCGAATTTTAAAATTTTCCAGAAAAATTGTTAGATGACTTTTTTTGAAATTTTCCAGGTATGTCCATATCTTTACACTTAATTCTACAAACTTACATCTGGACTGTCTCGTCTTCTTCGTTTAGCTGGCAACATGTCGGTATGCGTCTGTACATGCTTAACCCATTCTCCTGGAATTGTAAATGTCTCGGTGCATAATTCACAAGTTAGCGGGGTGTAGATTTCTGTATTAGAACCTTTAATAAAAAACAGAACTTATAAATTGGCTTACCTATTACATACATTTTAAAACAATACTGAGTAGATTTAGTGTATCAGTTTGTTATACATACGTAATGGTTTTCTTTGTTATTAAAAATATTATTCTACAGACATTCTGTTTTATTATTTATTAACACCCTGTATATTTTCTTAATTTCACAAAATATCCATTGTCAAAGTCGGATTCGAACTGATTATCGGTGGTAAAGATAGCACTGTACCAACCTGGCCACCTTAGAGCCCTTTATTTAAAAAAATCATAACATAAAAGGTAGTAGCAACGGTATTTCTTATGTTAAGAACTATTTTGGAATGTAGGTATCTTTTGTTGTTTTTAAAGAAACTAGAGAAATTTTATCCAAACATGGTATATTTTTAACTTATGTACAGTTTGATATTATCATTATTTATCATTAAGTTATCTTACTCAACTTCACCGCATAAGAAGTATCTTATATACTTATAATTTGTAATGTTGCAGCATTAGGTCTTCACCTTTTTTTTGTTTTCTATTTAATTATAGTATTTTTTATGATCTCAAAAAAGTACTAAAACTGACATTAATGCAGTGGCGTTGCATTAGAGGTGGATTGACTTGAGTGACATCCAGAATTTGAGCTGCCCACTGGTGTCAATTAATTTAACCCTTCAGTGCGTTGTGTAGTGATATTGTCACAAATTTCTCTAAATATAACAAATATGTATAGATACATTTCATATTAAGGGCTTTTTATAATGAAGCAACAGAAGCAAGCCTTGCTGATCTTAGGGATGTCACTGCACTAATAAGTAAAACAGCTTATACAGAATAACAATTTTTTTCTTGATGTTTATTCTTGACACCAAATAATATCCTAATACACTTTAAGTCTCTAGAACTTTATCACATTTTAAATAATACAGATATTGTTTATTTTAAAACAACAAAAACAAATTATAATTAAATCAGTCTACATCAAAATATATTCTATATAATAATTTTTAGGAATTTTTCTGAATAAATATAATTACCAATATTTAATATTCAAATTTAAATAGTTAAAAAAATTACCCTTTTCAGTTATCAATTTTTAAAACAAAAAAAAATGGGATATTTTTAACATCTTAAGTCGTAAGACAGCATTGTCTACCAAATGCACCCAGGAAGATAATTTATAAAAGCTGCAACTTAAACACAAACTACTTTAAAAATTAAACCAGGGCTGAAGAGATACGTCATCAATGACATTCGATTTGTCCACAATCTTGTTTGTTACTTATTAATATAAGTCAAACTTTTAAGTCATCTGGTATGATTAATTATTATTAAATTTGTTTGTGTTGGGTTTAAAAATCAAATTGTCAAATTGGGGGCAATTTACGGCTTCTGAGAAATCTCAGAGTTACTGAACCACCTGATAAATGTTAGTTGTCTATATGTCCAGTATCAAAACATGAGCAAACCAGTGCTCGTGGACCTTTTAGCTTAAGACATCGTTCATAAAAGCAATCTGCGGATCTGACGCAGTGCGATATTTAAAAATTTCCCATTGAATAAGATACCATATATGCTCACACTCATAGGGATATTTTAATTTAAATACTTGATAAAACTTAAAACAGAAATATAACGCCTCTAAAACTGAGGAACATTTGTATTGATGATCATATACGATTACTAAGGCTTCTGTGATATCTTGTAACTCCGGACCAATCACAATTATATACGGATTTGTTGGAAAACCTTTGCTAGCTTTCAATTCAATTCTGTTTTTCATTGTGTCTATAACATCTTCACGGGTATTTAAATGTATCATAAATCCACATCGAGATTCCAACACTGAGGGTTTCCAGTGGACTTTTCCTAGGAACATTCTGCCTCTTGCAGGGATAAAGCCAGGAAGTAAATACAGCTGTATTGCAATTTTTGAATCTAAAAAAAATATATATATCTAATCAGTTTTTTTTTTCAAAGAACTAACATCGTTTAAATCTATGATCTAAGATGACGGTCAAGTGGGGTTATCAAGAAGAAATTAGTTATGTTTACTAAGTCACCAAATATTAATAGTAAAACGAACCAAATACAAATTTGAAGAATTACACTACACTTTATTACACCACTTAATTTTTAAACTGATTAGTAAATATTAAGTTGTCAATAATTTACCTGTCGTCAAACCATCTTGAAGGAGCTCAAAAACGGAGTGATCTGCAGCGTTAAGAGAAAATAGTCTACTGTTACACACTCTTGTGAAAAGGGCATTAAATTTCATTTCCAAGTTAAAATCTTCGCTGAGTTTCCAAATATTCTCAAAATCTTGAGCTATCTAAAATGCACATAATGTAGTCACATTAGATATATTATTATAATTTTATTTAATTTTTTGTTCATTTTATTGATATGTACTAATTTTGGTGTATCTTTTTCATATGTACTAATTTTGGTGTAACTTTTTCAAATTAAATAATTTGTGAATCTTGATAAGTTGTAAAAACCATAAGAATGACGAAATGTAATATGTTTATTTTCTGTAAAGCAATAGGTACATATACGTACCAGTGGAAGAGCTAATGTCGTTTTTAAAATTGGCCACTCTTCAAAAATTGTTGAAACGTCTGAATCCACAGTTCTCCTAATTATAGACGATTCATGCCAGTGTTTAAAAACATCACTGTCTGGTTCGGTATTAGTTTTAAGCCATGTTTGGCTTTCTGTAACACTGTTTGGAAAACTTTGCTGGCTATCAGTCTCTAAAATGTAATATTTTTATCATCAAAAATGATTTTAAAATTGTATTGCATAGATTTAGTATAAGGAACGTATTTCCATCATACCTTCTAACTCCACGTTAGAGCCCCTTAATTTTTTGACTTGGCCTGATAGTGTTTTAATTAAGTGTTTCAGATTTCTGTACTTGTCTGTTAACTTTCCCCTTGCAGGTTCAGATTTTCCCTTCTTGGATTTATCTTTATGAACAGGGGAAATAAAATACGTCGTGCTCTTTTCATATGGCACATATAACTCTATAAGTTTACCCAGAGTTTTTAACTGATTCATCTCTATGTGACCCTCAAATTTATTCAAAAAATGTGTCACGATTAAATCAGCTAATCTATCTCTGTCTGAATTGTTAAGAACATTTCGATGTGCTCTTTTTAACAGCGCCTGACCCAGAAGATCTTGATTAATAAGACCAATTAAATCGAAGTGTCTTAGTTCCGTATCACAATCAAATTGATCCATTATACTATCATTTATATCAGAAATATCCGGGTTTATATCTAGTTTTATTTTCTTAAATGGGGGTATCTCCATAAATGTATCATCACAGGAATCCTAAAACATTTTTTCCAAAATTATAACAATACATATGATATTTATACCTATACAGCAACAATTTTTTAAATCTGTTAATGAAAATGATATAGTGTATCGTTTATAAGGCATTTCTTTAAACTGAAGAAATATAATTCCTTCTCTCCCCTCCTGAATACCCTTAAGGCTTTTTAAAATTAGAATAAAGCAAACGCAGGTTAATTTTATACATAATTATTACTATACTTACATTTAGAAGCTCCCGTACGTCATACCCTCTACAGATGTTGGGATCTAAAATATAAAATTTTAATGAAAAGTATACAATTTAAAAACAAAAACGTAAGTTGCGTGACCTTGTAAATTAATAAAAAAAATATTACCAACTAAAGGATCTGTGGTTGTAGAATGCTTCTTAGATTTGACCAGACCCAAAGTTGCTCTTATCAGGTGTAAACGGTTTCTACATTTATCCATTAATTTTCCCCTGGCCGGTTCAGACTTTCCTTTAGCAGATTTTCCTTTGCCAACAGGATCAACAAAATATGTTGTACTTTTTTCATTTGGTATCTGCTCAAAACGCTTGGCTAAGATCTTTAACTGCTTCATGTTTAAATTGCCATATTTATTCGTGAAGTGTGTTACTACTAAATCAGCTAGTCTGTCTCTATCTGTATTACCAAGCATACCTTTATAGGCTCTTTGCAGTAATGATCTACCTATCATATCTTGATGTATAAAGGAAACCAAATCAAATTGTTTAAGCTCAGTTAAATTAAGTACTGGTCGTCTAGAAATCGGAGAATCGGAGTCGGAATCGTATGATTCAGAGAAAGCACTCAAGGTATTTACATTTGAAATTGTTGGCGTTACAGGTTTGCTGCAACTAGTGGAGGGTTCAATTATTTTAATGTCTTCGTCTTCAGACACGGTATTGGGGGCTGGTCGTGTTTCAGATGCATCTGCTGCTTCAATAAAAACCACATCATCATCATCATCATCATCGACAGAATGTGTTATAGTCGCTTTACTTTCATATACTGTAGATTCTACATCTTGAATTGTAGTCTCCTGATCATGAACTACAGACTCTACAGTGTGTGCTGCGGAATCTGCGTCAGATTGTGTTGACTCTACTCTAGGTTTGTTTGGTTGATTTGATGTCTGAGTATTTTTTTCTTTTAGGATAAGAGCTGGGATATCTATTATCTCAGCTACACTTTGTGCAGTGTCTTCTGCAGAAATGTTCAAGTTCACAGATGGCGGTAATCCATCTATACTGAATGGCCTGTTGGTTTCCTACAATTTGAAACAAGTTTGTTTTGAGAGATACTCACATACTTTCAATGAGAATTTATTACAAAAATGAATTAAGGGTTATAAACATGTATAACGTTTATATTACAAGACATGCGTGCAGTTCAAGTGTGCATTAATAAGGATAGAATAGGGAATATGCAAATAACCCAAATAAATCTAAAATATATTTTTTAAATTGCCTACATACGTTAAATATTTGTGGTGTTTGTTTTTATCAATTTATTTGTCTGCTAACTAAAAAAAAAACAGGTTTTTCTACTGCAAATTTTCGCGCGAATTTCGAAACGTGTAAAACGTGGTCCCATTGGCTGTGACGTCAAAAATGTTATAACAAGTAATAAGGGTCATCGAAAAATCAATAAAAATGCGTAACTCATCCAATGAAATATCCCTGCACTTAAAGTAGAAGGTTCCTAAAATCTTATTTATGTATATTTCAGGCGAAAATCTGTCCAGGAACCTTCTAATCTTCCAACAAAAACTTTTTTGCGAAATTTTGACACATCATATTTGAATAATTTCGACGTAAATAAACTGTAATTCTTTGTTTTCATATCAATGGTCGAAAATTTAAGTTTCAAATTTTGCATGTCCTCGATGCAAATAAACCTATTTATTTATAACTTAAACGAAATGATAAGCGATTTAAATTAGTTGGAGGTATTCTTAGATAATTAACGGATAAAATAAACCCAAGAAGAATCACCAAACAGAAAAAATAGTGTAGAATTATGTCGGTTAAAAATAGGATTTGTTGGAAACAATCAAGAATCAATCAGTTTTTACCCCTTAAATACGCTCCTGGTTGGCGCATTCTGTATTAATTTTAAAGTCTTATTATCCTCTGTAAGATAGCGTTGAAAAATTGGAAAGTTTTTACCCCTTAAATACGCTCCTGGTTGGCCCATTCTGTATTAATTTTAAAGTCTTATTATCCTCTGTAAGATAGCGTTGAAAAATTGGAAAAAAATTAGATAGGAAAAAATACGAAGTGATTTAAAGATACCGATGTCGAGTGCAAAAAAGTAAAAAAATCGAAATTTAATCGGCGATTGCTCCCTTCCTATAAAGAATGAAGAAACTAAATATCATGTATTTCGACGAGCTCTTTCCGATGAAGTATATTGGATTTTAATTTGGATCCATTTTGACCCCGAAAAAAAAAACGTGAAAAATTTAGGTGAAAAATCTAAATTTTCAGTTTTTCCCAAATATATCCATTTTCCAGTGGTTTGAGGTTGGGTAAATGTATTATAAAAAGAAAGTATTTAGGATTTTAAACGTTTCGATTTCGAGTTATTTGGTACCAAAGACAATGACGTTTTTCGACCTAAAAAAATTCCAAAAATTCCATTTTCCGGTCCTCATCAGTTTCAATAGGGTTCTGAACAACCTCCTCTACAACCTCAATCGATTTTAATTCACTTTTGCGACCTGTACCCGATCTCAACGGAAATCGCAGAAATTTCGACTTCGACGTTTAATAACTCCGAAACGATACATCCTGAATAACTGAATTTTTTACCGAAGCTAGTTGCACTAACCCTCTATTAACCCAGAAAATTCGATTGCTCCCCCTCTGACTGTTTCCGAGAAAAATGAGCTTGTTCGACTTTAGGTTAAGCTTTACGTTATTTTTGCTGATCTCCTGACGTCACTTTGCACTGCCAGAGGTCAATTTGCACTGAGGGCAAATGACTGCTTTTTAAATTTTAATAAATTATATCGAAAAGTAACAAAATTTTCTATATATATATATATATATATATATATATATATATATATATATATATATATATATATATACATGTGTACTATATATAAATATAATGGTGGACAAACACATTTCTAAACCATAACCCAGTTAACCCACCCAAATGTTTCAAGGGAGACCCGCTTTCGGTCCCATTGCGGTGTAATTGAGAATTTGTCTATATTCTTTATAATCTCTGCTAACATTAACCAAAAATATCCGTTATATTCTTGATATCAATATCCTTTTATACCTATAATGTATGTTAAACAATTTTTATAAGAAGATTTTAAAATGACGTGTAAAATATACTTTTGTCTTTTCTGTTTGCACTATAAATAAAAAAAAAACGATTTGTGAGGTTTTCCACTTGTAATTGAAAGGCTGTATAGTCGAGATACGTAAATTAGCTTGATATGAGGTTACTTACATTTTCTGTATTTATGATGTGATCTTTTTCTGTAGCCAGCTCACTAGTATTCGCCCCTAAAAAATACAATCACTTAAGCTCTTTATATTAAAATTATGTACTATTTTTTTATATTAAAAGCAAGAGTATTTCGTTTATCACTACAAATATTTATTAAAATATTCGACCTCGTTGAAAACCCTAACATCAAATCTATCAACAGATTGGTACGCGATCAAACGAATTTTTTTAACTCCAAAATATAGATTTAAAATATTTTTCCTGCAAGATGTGAGATGCAAAAAGGTTAGTAGAATTTTCAATTGAAAAATGTTTGTTAGGCGGGTATTACACTATAAAAGATATTTGACAAATATATTGTATAAAATGTAGCATTTCTTTTTACAAAAGTTTCTGAGCAGTATTACACTGTTAAAGAACTTTGTAAATTTTTAAGGGAATTTGGACGCTAACAGTAATTGTTCAAAATGAATGAAAGATAAGCTTGTGCAGTTGCGATGAGTGCTGCCGTCGTTACAATGAGTTTATTGTTAAAAAAGAAAAAACAGTACTGGTCGACTTTGGGTAAGGCGTAGTTTAAGAGATATCCACCATAATTTACTTCAAGAGTTACAATCTGAAGATATTAGGAGTTACAAAAACTATTTACGAATGGATGAGAAAACATTTAAGTTTATTGTTTCGAAGATAGTATCATTTATATCCCGACAGAATACACATTTAAGGAATGCTATCAGCGTTAAGGAACGCCTTATGGTTACCCTGTCATTTTCTGGCAACAGGAGAGACTTATGACAGCCTACAGTACAGCAGTCCTATACCTTAATGTACCCGTTCAGGTATATTATTGGCTTCTTAACCCATTTAACTTTTTCTTTATATATATTAGATATATATATATATATATATATATATATATATATATATATATATATATATATATATATATATATATATAGTCTTTTGTTTCGGTTTTTATGATCTGGCATATAACATTTCGTAACACTCATATTCAGGGATTACCCCAATTTTGTTGCCGAAACGCACGAAGCAAACTTGTCTCCCGCCATATTGTTTTGAAACTGTAAAATCTTTTATCAAAGATAATCGCCTGTTCTTATTTCTTATAAAATATCTTAGTCAAGTACCTTTTATAGTGTAGTACCCGCCTTAATCTTAAACGAACTGAAACTAACATAGCCTTATTGTTATGTTCAAAAGCAAAATTATCACATAATATATTTAAACTAATTTTGTTCTGAAGTTTCTAAACAAAGGTGATAAAAAATTCGAACTATAAATTCCGATGCAGCAAGTCATATAAATACTTTGTTCTAAAAAGAAAAAGTTTGTTTTACAAATCTAAAGTGAACAATTTTACACCCGCTTACACACTATCAACACATGTATGTATATGACAGAGATATCAAAATTATTTCCAAGTAATTGTGATAACAAAAAATATTCGATACTTCGTCTATGAATGTAATATTGTAAAAAATCCTGTATGCGGTGCATTATGTTCCCTTGTTTTGTTGACTTAAAAATGCCTGTTGTGGAAATTATTAAATAAATATATTTTTTTTCTTTACACTATTTATAAATCTTCAGGTTCACCTATATAGTTATGTTATTATAACAATCGACTGTGAACATACATATAAACAAACAAATGTTGTTTGAAAATTGAAATTTGAAAATTATATTGTACCTGACAAGTATCTAAAAATTTAATAACAGGTTATGAATTGAAACCATTTTAGAGGGAAAGGTTTTTTTTAAATAAAAAAAAGGTAAATTATTTTTGTACTATTTTATTAGGAGAAGCCAATACATAATTACATATAATTAAATTTAAAGTATCAAACACTGTTCTTAAAGAATACTGTTAACAGCTGATAAATGATAATTAACTAACGTACCAATTAAGCTGGTTTAGCAATAGCATAATATATCATTTAAATTTCCACTTTACAGGTATTGAAACCAACACACCACACAGCAAGAAAAAAAAACAAGAGTACATAATCCAACATCATATGCATATAGGATTTCTTAAAAAATTACAGAAATTAAACTTATACCTACCTTGATTGTCATGCTTTCTTTTTCTTCCTATTCACCAACCACCATCACATCACCATTCCACATATTAGTTTAGTTATGAAAATGTAAAAGTAGAAGAGAGTGGAGAAGCATTAGACCACAACACAAGCCGTTAATAAAGCATATACATTTTTTATTCGCGGTTAAAAATGCAGTTTGTTAAGGTGGCTTCAAGCGCTGCCCGAAATTAAACCATCGACCTTTTCTGCAAATCCTCCCTAAACTAAACTGTTGACTCTCTTTTTACAAAGTAAAAATAGCCAAATTTCTCAGTTTCCGCTTCTAGATTTCGAGAACCCACTTACTCTTATTGAGACCACGAGCCTGATTTCATGTTCCAATTTTTTATGTGCAGATCAAAACCAGAACCTATTCGCGTGTTGATTTAATTCTAGAACCTGTAAAGCTATCTGCGTTTCCTGCCTTTCAATTTAACTTATTAATTCTCAAGGTATAGAAAAATCTTGAGTTGTAACAAGTAAATGTATTTTTTAATTAGAAATTTGAATGTAACTTTTATTCAGTTCAAACAAGTTTCCTTTTTAAGTATAGAGTATATTTCGATGACATGTCGATTTATTCGATATTAAACGTTTCTGAAACACGTAAGGCTCGAATGGTTCATGTGCTTTCTTTTTATTAAAGTTCAATATATTACGGTAAAACTTCATTAATTCTATAAGGCTGCTGCATGCATGCAACTTTTTGTAATAAGAGTCGTAAAGAATGGTTACTAGCAAACTCTATACACTGAAAAAGCAATTCATTCATGTCCCGATTCTTGTATATACGCTATAAATTCAGTGGCGTGCCGTGCCTTTAGGAGCGGAGGGGGCACAACGATTTGGGGACGCCAAATTATTTTCCTTTTATTGAAGAGTATGTCGTCATAGTAGGCACTGAATCTCCGTGGGGGCTCCGTTACTTTCGGGGGGGGGGGGGGGGGGGTGTCACTTAATAAATTATTAAAGTTCGTTAAAGAATATTTATCTCTATCTATATTTTCGTTTTTGGTACAAAAACTTGAAATCTGGAACAGCTTAGTCTAAAATATATGTATGTTTTTAATTAGAGCCTAGTATTTTTCTGCGTATTTACAAGAATAATAGTTTTTACTCAAATACTTTTTTGGTGTACCTACGTAGGTTGATTTTTGTTGTAATCGATGCAATTACCGATGTTAATGAATTAAATACATGAGTTAGTTTGTCTTTGTTATTAATATTATGCATTCTTTAAACATTAAAAGAGCAACATCGCGTAACAGTTAAAACTTTGTCATATAAAAGAGGTATGCAAGCTTGATCCCTTTTCCCGGCCACATATTAAAAAATGATGATACTACATACCCTTACCTTCGTTCGAAGTAGAATCATAACTCTCAGTCTTCACCGATTCTTCTGGATAAACCTCCTTTTCGTCAACAATTTCCATTTCTGCCTCTGTCCATTCTAGAGGTTCGTCTTTAATTACGAGATAGGATAAGTTGTCAGTTTTTCCACTTTCAGTTTTTATCGTTACTGTCGTGCTGTCGGAAGAGTTCTGGGATTCTGCGTCGGCCGAGGTGATCGTATGGGGTTTGTCAGATTGTTGCGAGACCTTTAATAAAATACGTTTATATATTTTTAAAAAAAATGCACAGGTTAACCGACAATTAGAGTTTACCAGTTAAAAAAATATCTTCAAGAATTATTCCACCCATATGATAAAAATAACAAAATTTAGACACATCTAATTAAGACTTTACAACAAATAGTTTTAAACAGGAGGCAGCGAAATCTGCCTAATTCCCAATTAATAAAACCGAACGTAATACCTGTAGGCTTTGAAATCGTCTATGGATACCTGTCATAATTTTTATAATTCAAATATAACATAGTTTCAGGAACCCTACATCCTACATACCTTTTGATTTAATATAATAGTCCGTTTTGGCGAAGCGTTTTCCTTTTCCATGGTTCCATTAAAATTTGTCATTGTAAAGTTTAGTACTCGTGGCCCTCCATACTGCTTAACGCCTGATGGAGGCGTTGTCGGCGGTTGTTTTTCTTGCATTCTGTTTTGGAGTTTGGATTGTAACAGTTTATTCTGTTGGACCTTTTGAACTTCTTTGGTCTTTGCTGCTTCATTTTGTGACTGGATAATTTTCTGGTTTAAAGAACTACAGAAAGATATTTTTATATTTAATACTTACAAAAAATATATAAAGCTAATAAGTAAGTCTTTAGTTTTGAAACCAATTCCTCCATTAGAGACAGAACTACAGTACCTTGAAACAACCAATGGTGGGGGATTTTTGGAAACCGGCTGGCTTTCCGGGGCCGATTTTAAATCCTTTGGCTTTTGGGTTTGAAATTCAGGATTGGGGACTTGAGTACCAGGCTTCGCCCCTTTTTGCATCTTATTTTGTTCATCTTGTTCTTCGCGGTAAAGACCTTTAATCTTTAGGATATCTCCTGCTTTAAGTACCACGTTTAAAATATCTTTTGTTACTGTAGCTTCCCCGCTGTACATGTATTTAACAAGAATTTTTAAGGCCTTGTAGGTTATGCTTTGTGGAAGCACAATCATAATAGGCAAAGCTGTGGTGACTTTAGGTTGGAAACGTAAGGCCTTGTTAAAATACTGGCTGGCGTATGATAATACAAACCGATGAGCCATTATTTTATGACCATCCATGGTCACCAAGGCTACGTCGGCAAATGAATCCTCGGTTACTAGAGAGGACGCTATACAGGAGTGTATGTATGAAGTGTAGGAGCTCCATTTTAGTTGATAATTTTCGCAGATTTCTGCTGGGGGTTCCATTATGCCCTAAAATTGGTATTCTTAAAATCTAATCAAATTTTAAGGGTTGATGTAATAGTATAAAAGAAAAAGAGCGTTATAAAAATTATACAATTTATTGGTGTCTGAATCAGATAGGTACCTTACACATTTGCACTCGGTTTTATTTTTAAGTTCACATTAATAATGTTTTTGACATTTTTTCATTAGTGACACTAACAGCATGTAAAAATTTGTTACCAATTTAAATAACAACAACAAGATATTGTTTAATAGCAAAGTAATACTTATATTTGAATTTCAGATTATATGGCCGTCTGCCGTGTTTAGAAAAATATGCGAATAAACAGAAAATTGTTTGATTTTTTTGCTTGCTGAAATAAGTAGAACTTTGCTATGAAACCAGGTCTACTCTTTAAAATGGTAACAAGTTTTATGAACCTGAAGCTAGCGGCCAGCGGCCAGCGGCTGGCTGACGAAACCTTTGATGCGGAATGTACCTTCGCGGTATTGGAAATCAAATAATTAAATACATACCATAAGCCAATCATGCTCTTTAATGGTAAAATTTTTATCTGCACTTGGTGAGGAGGCTTGAAATTTTCCAAATTACCAAAATTACTAACAAAAATCAAAAAAGTAGCGACTACAGGGCTCACCCGAAAAATTCTCAATTAAAACTTTTAAAAATACAAGCATATTTTAGTTCACATTTATACTTGGTGGGTAGATTTAGAATAAGGCAAAAAATAACATACATAAAAGATTTGGCAAAAATCAGAGGCTACGGGGTCGTTTCAAAAGTTTTAAATTTTCGTCATTTTATTAAATATAGCAGTATATTTTAGTTCAGATTTATACTTGGTGGGCAGATGAAGAATAAGGCAAAAAATAACATATATAAAGGATTTGACAAAAATCAGAGGCTACGGGGTCGGTTCAAAAGTTTCAAATCCTCGTCATTTTATTAAATATAGCAGCGTATTTTAGTTCACATTCATACTTGGTGGGTAGATTTAGAATAAGGCAAAAAATATCACATATAAAGGATTTGGCAAAAATCAGAGTCTACGAGGTCGTTTCAAAAGTTTCAAATTTTCGTCATTTTATTAAATATAGCAGCATATTTTAGTTCACATTTATACTTGGTGGGTAGAGTTAGAATAAGGCAAAAAATTACATACATAAAGGATTTGGCAAAAATCAGAGGCTACGGGGTCGTTTCAAAAGTTTCAAATTTTCGTCATTTTATTAAATATAGCAGCATATTTTAGTTCAGATTTATACTTGGTGGGCAGATTTAGAATAAGGCAAAAAATAACATACATAAAGGATTTGACAAAAATCAGAGGCTACGGGGTCGGTTCAAAAGTTTCAAATTTTCGTCATTTTATTAAATATAGCAGCATATTTTAGTTCACATTTTTACTTGGTGGGTAGATTTAGAAAAAGGCAAAAAATAACATACATAAAGGATTTCACAAAAATCAGAGGCTACGGGGTCGATTCAAAAGTTTCAAATTCTCGTCATTTTATTAATTATAGCAGTATATTTTAGTTCAGATTTATACTTGGTGGGCAGATGAAGAATAAGGCAAGAAATAACATACCTAAAGGATTTGACAAAAATCAGAGGCTACGGGGTCGGTTCAAAAGTTTAAAATTTTCGTCATTTTATTAAATATATCAGTATATTTTAGTTCAGATTTATACTTGGTGGGCAGATGAAGAATAAGGCAAAAAATAACATACATAAAGGATTTGACGAAAATCAGAGGCTACGGGGTCGGTTCAAAAGTTTCAAATTCTCGCCATTTTATTAAATATAGCAGCGTATTTTAGTTCACATTCATACTTGGTGGGTTGATTCAGAATAAGGCAAAAAATAACATATATAAAGGATTTGGCAAAAATCAGAGGCTACGGGGTCGTTTCAAAAGTTTCAAATTTTCGTCATTTTATTAAATATAGCAGCATATTTTAGTTCACATTTTTACTTGGTGGGTAGATTTAGAAAAAGGCAAAAAATAACATACATAAAGGATTTCACAAAAATCAGAGGCTACGGGGTCGATTCAAAAGTTTCAAATTTTCGTCATTTTATTAAATATAGCAGCATATTTTAGTTCACATTTATACTTGGTGGGCAGATTTAAAAATAGGCAAAAAATAACATACATAAAGGATTTGACAAAAATCAGAGGCTACGGGGTCGGTTCAAAAGTTTCAAATTTTCGTCATTATATTAAATATAGCAGCATATTTTAGTTCAGATTTATACTTGGTGTGCAGATTTAGAATAAGGCAAAAAATAACATACATAAAGGATTTGACAAAAATCAGAGGCTACGGGGTCGATTCAAAAGTTTCAAATTGTCGTTATTTTTTGCCTTATTCTAAATGTACCCACCAAGTATGAATGTGAACTAAAATACGCCGCTGTATTTAATAAAATGACGAAAATTTGAAACTTTTGAACCGACCCCGTAGCCTCTGATTTTTGTCAAATCCTTTATGTATGTTATTTTTTGCCTTATTCTTCATCTGCCCACTAAGTATAAATCTGAACTAAAATATACTGCTATATTTAATAAAATGACGAAAATTTTAAACTTTTCAAACGACCCCGTAGCCTCTGATTTTTGCCAAATCCTTTATATATGTTATTTTTTGCCTTATTCTAAATGTACCCACCAAGTATGAATGTGAACTAAAATATGCTGCTATATTTAATAAAATGACGAAAATTTGAAACTTTTGAACCGACCCCGTAGCCTCTGATTTTTGCCAAATCCATTATATATGTTATTTTTTGCCTTATTCTAAATCTGCCCACCAAGTATGAATGTGAACTAAAATACGCCGCTGTATTTAATAAAATGACGAAAATTTGAAACTTTTGAACCGACCCCGTAGCCTCTGATTTTTGTCAAATCCTTTATGTATGTTATTTTTTGCCGTATTCTTCATCTGCCCACCAAGTATAAATCTGAACTAAAATATACTGCTATATTTAATAAAATGACGAAAATTTAAAACTTTTGAAACGACCCCGTAGCCTCTGATTTTTGCCAAATCCTTTGTGTATGTTATTTTTTGCCTTATTCTAAATCTGCCCACCAAGTATAAATCTGAACTAAAATATGCTGCTGTATTTAATAAAATGACGAAAATTTGAAACTTTTGAACCGACCCCGTAGCCTCTGATTTTTGTCAAATCCTTTATGTATGTTATTTTTTGCCTTATTCTTCATCTGCCCACCAAGTATAAATCTGAACTAAAATATACTGCTATATTTAATAAAATGACGAAAATTTGAAACTTTTCAAACGACCCCGTAGCCTCTGATTTTTGCCAAATCCTTTATATATGTTATTTTTTGCCTTATTCTAAATGTACCCACCAAGTATGAATGTGAACTAAAATATGCTGCTATATTTAATAAAATGACGAAAATTTGAAACTTTTGAACCGACCCCGTAGCCTCTGATTTTTGCCAAATCCTTTATATATGTTATTTTTTGCCTTATTCTATATCTGCCCACCAAGTATGAATGTGAACTAAAATACGCCGCTGTATTTAATAAAATGACGAAAATTTGAAACTTTTGAACCGACCCCGCAGCCTCTGATTTTTGTCAAATCCTTTATGTATGTTATTTTTTGCCTTATTCTTCATCTGCCCACCAAGTATAAATCTGAACTAAAATATACTGCTATATTTAATAAAATGACGAAAATTTAAAACTTTTGAAACGACCCCGTAGCCTCTGATTTTTGCCAAATCCTTTGTGTATGTTATTTTTTGCCTTATTCTAAATCTGCCCACCAAGTATAAATCTGAACTAAAATATGCTGCTGTATTTAATAAAATGACGAAAATTTGAAACTTTTGAACCGACCCCGTAGCCTCTGATTTTTGTCAAATCCTTTATGTATGTTATTTTTTGCCTTATTCTTCATCTGCCCACCAAGTATAAATCTGAACTAAAATATACTGCTATATTTAATAAAATGACGAAAATTTGAAACTTTTCAAACGACCCCGTAGCCTCTGATTTTTGCCAAATCCTTTATATATGTTATTTTTTGCCTTATTCTAAATGTACCCACCAAGTATGAATGTGAACTAAAATATGCTGCTATATTTAATAAAATGACGAAAATTTGAAACTTTTGAACCGACCCCGTAGCCTCTGATTTTTGCCAAATCCTTTATATATGTTATTTTTTGCCTTATTCTATATCTGCCCACCAAGTATGAATGTGAACTAAAATACGTCGCTGTATTTAATAAAATGACGAAAATTTTAAACTTTTGAACCGACCCCGCAGCCTCTGATTTTTGTCAAATCCTTTATGTATGATATTTTTTGCCTTATTCTTCATCTGCCCACCAAGTATAAATCTGAACTAAAATATACTGCTATATTTAATAAAATGACGAAAATTTAAAACTTTTGAAACGACCCCGTAGCCTCTGATTTTTGCCAAATCCTTTGTGTATGTTATTTTTTGCCTTATTCTAAATCTGCCCACCAAGTATAAATCTGAACTAAAATATGCTGCTATATTTAATAAAATGACGAAAATTTTAAACTTTTGAACCGACCCCGTAGCCTCTGCTTTTTGTCAAATCCTTTATGTATGTTAATTTTTGCCTTATTCTAAATCTGCCCACCAAGTATAAATGTGAACTAAAATATGCTGCTATATTTAATAAAATGACGAAAATTTGAAACTTTTGAAACGACCCCGTAGCCTCTGATTTTTGCCAAATCCTTTATATATGTTATTTTTTGCCTTATTCTGAATCTACCCACCAAGTATGAATGTGAACTAAAATACGCTGCTATATTTAATAAAATGGCGAGAATTTGAAACTTTTGAACCGACCGCGTAGCCTCTGATTTTCGTCAAATCCTTTATGTATGTTATTTTTTGCCTTATTCTTCATCTGCCCACCAAGTATAAATCTGAACTAAAATATACTGCTATATTTAATAAAATGACGAAAATTTAAAACTTTTCAAACGACCCCGTAGCCTCTGATTTTTGCCAAATCCTTTATATATGTTATTTTTTGCCTTATTCTAAATGTACCCACCAAGTATGAATGTGAACTAAAATATGCTGCTATATTTAATAAAATGACGAAAATTTGAAACTTTTGAACCGACCCCGTAGCCTCTGATTTTTGCCAAATCCTTTATATATGTTATTTTTTGCCTTATTCTAAATCTGCCCACCAAGTATGAATGTGAACTAAAATACGCCGCTGTATTTAATAAAATGACGAAAATTTGAAACTTTTGAACCGACCCCGTAGCCTCTGATTTTTGTCAAATCCTTTATGTATGGTATTTTTTGCCTTATTCTTCATCTGCCCACCAAGTATAAATATGAACTAAAATATGCTGCTATATTTAATAAAATGACGAAAATTTGAAACTTTTGAACCGACCCCGTAGCCTCTGATTTTTGTCAAATCCTTTATGTATGTTATTTTTTGCCTTATTCTTCATCTGCCCACCAAGTATAAATATGAACTAAAATATTCTGCTATATTTAATAAAATGACGAAAATTTAAAACTTTTGAAACGACCCCGTAGCCTCTGATTTTTGCCAAATCCTTTGTGTATGTTATTTTTTGCCTTACTCTAAATCTGCCCACCAAGTATAAATTTGAACTAAAATATGCTGCTATATTTAATAAAATGACGAAAATTTGAAACTTTTGAACCGACCCCGTAGCCTCTGATTTTTGTCAAATCCTTTATGCATGTTATTTTTTGCCTTTTTCTAAATCTACCCACCAAGTATAAATGTGAACTAAAATATGCTGCTATATTTAATAAAATGACGAAAATTTGAAACTCTTGAACCGACCCCGTAGCCTCTGATTTTTGTCAAATCCTTTATGTATGTTATTTTTTGCCTTATTCTAAATCTGCTCACCAAGTATAAATCTGAACTAAAATATGCTGCTATATTTAATAAAATGACGAAAATTTGAAACTTTTGAAACGACCCCGTAGCCTCTGATTTTTGCCAAATCCTTTATGTATGTAATTTTTTGCCTAATTCTATATCTACCCACCAATTATAAATGTGAACTAAAATATGCTGCTATATTTAATAAAATGACGAAAATTTGAAACTTTTGAACCGACCCCGTAGCCTCTGATTTTTGTCAAATCATTTATGTATGTTAATTTTTGCCTTATTCTAAATCTGCCCACCAAGTATAAATGTGAACTAAAATATGCTGCTATATTTAATAAAATGACGAAAATTTGAAACTTTTGAAACGACCCCGTAGCCTCTGATTTTTGCCAAATCCTTTATATATGTTATTTTTTGCCTTATTCTGAATCTACCCACCAAGTATGAATGTGAACTAAAATACGCTGCTATATTTAATAAAATGGCGAGAATTTGAAACTTTTGAACCGACCGCGTAGCCTCTGATTTTCGTCAAATCCTTTATGTATGTTATTTTTTGCCTTATTCTTCATCTGCCCACCAAGTATAAATCTGAACTAAAATATACTGCTATATTTAATAAAATGACGAAAATTTAAAACTTTTCAAACGACCCCGTAGCCTCTGATTTTTGCCAAATCCTTTATATATGTTATTTTTTGCCTTATTCTAAATGTACCCACCAAGTATGAATGTGAACTAAAATATGCTGCTATATTTAATAAAATGACGAAAATTTGAAACTTTTGAACCGACCCCGTAGCCTCTGATTTTTGCCAAATCCTTTATATATGTTATTTTTTGCCTTATTCTAAATCTGCCCACCAAGTATGAATGTGAACTAAAATACGCCGCTGTATTTAATAAAATGACGAAAATTTGAAACTTTTGAACCGACCCCGTAGCCTCTGATTTTTGTCAAATCCTTTATGTATGGTATTTTTTGCCTTATTCTTCATCTGCCCACCAAGTATAAATATGAACTAAAATATGCTGCTATATTTAATAAAATGACGAAAATTTGAAACTTTTGAACCGACCCCGTAGCCTCTGATTTTTGTCAAATCCTTTATGTATGTTATTTTTTGCCTTATTCTTCATCTGCCCACCAAGTATAAATATGAACTAAAATATACTGCTATATTTAATAAAATGACGAAAATTTAAAACTTTTGAAACGACCCCGTAGCCTCTGATTTTTGCCAAATCCTTTGTGTATGTTATTTTTTGCCTTACTCTAAATCTGCCCACCAAGTATAAATTTGAACTAAAATATGCTGCTATATTTAATAAAATGACGAAAATTTGAAACTTTTGAACCGACCCCGTAGCCTCTGATTTTTGTCAAATCCTTTATGCATGTTATTTTTTGCCTTTTTCTAAATCTACCCACCAAGTATAAATGTGAACTAAAATATGCTGCTATATTTAATAAAATGACGAAAATTTGAAACTCTTGAACCGACCCCGTAGCCTCTGATTTTTGTCAAATCCTTTATGTATGTTATTTTTTGCCTTATTCTAAATCTGCTCACCAAGTATAAATCTGAACTAAAATATGCTGCTATATTTAATAAAATGACGAAAATTTGAAACTTTTGAAACGACCCCGTAGCCTCTGATTTTTGCCAAATCCTTTATGTATGTAATTTTTTGCCTAATTCTATATCTACCCACCAATTATAAATGTGAACTAAAATATGCTGCTATATTTAATAAAATGACGAAAATTTGAAACTTTTGAACCGACCCCGTAGCCTCTGATTTTTGTCAAATCATTTATGTATGTTAATTTTTGCCTTATTCTAAATCTGCCCACCAAGTATAAATGTGAACTAAAATATGCTGCTATATTTAATAAAATGACGAAAATTTGAAACTTTTGAAACGACCCCGTAGCCTCTGATTTTTGCCAAATCCTTTATGTATGTAATTTTTTGCCTAATTCTATATCTACCCACCAATTATAAATGTGAACTAAAATATGCTGCTATATTTAATAAAATGACGAAAATTTTAAACTTTTGAACCGACCCCGTAGCCTCTGATTTTTGTCAAATCATTTATGTATGTTAATTTTTGCCTTATTCTAAATCTGCCCACCAAGTATAAATCTGAACTAAAATATGCTGCTATATTTAATAAAATGACGAAAATTTGAAACTTTTGAAACGACCCCGTAGCCTCTGATTTTTGCCAAATCCTTTATGTATGTAATTTTTTGCCTAATTCTATATCTACCCACCAATTATAAATGTGAACTAAAATATGCTGCTATATTTAATAAAATGACGAAAATTTGAAACTTTTGAACCGACCCCGTAGCCTCTGCTTTTTGTCAAATCATTTATGTATGTTAATTTTTGCCTTATTCTAAATCTGCCCACCAAGTATAAATGTGAACTAAAATATGCTGCTATATTTAATAAAATGACGAAAATTTGAAACTTTTGAAACGACCCCGTAGCCTCTGATTTTTGCCAAATCCTTTATATATGTTATTTTTTGCCTTATTCTGAATCTACCCACCAAGTATGAATGTGAACTAAAATACGCTGCTATATTTAATAAAATGACGAGAATTTGAAACTTTTGAACCGACCCCGTAGCCTCTGATTTTCGTCAAATCCTTTATGCATGTTATTTTTTGCCTTATTCTTCATCTGCCCACCAAGTATAAATCTGAACTAAAATATACTGCTATATTTAATAAAATGACGAAAATTTAAAACTTTTGAAATGACCCCCTAGCCTCTGATTTTTGCCAAATCCTTTATGTATGTTATTTTTTGCCTTATTCTAAATCTACCCACCAAGTATAAATGTGAACTAAAATATGCTCGTATTTTTAAAAGTTTTAATTGAGAATTTTTCGGGTGAGCCCTGTAGTCGCTACTTTTTTGATTTTTTTTAGTAATTTTGGTAATTTTTAAAATTTCAAGCCTCCTCACCAAGTGCAGATAAAAATTTTACCATTAAAGAGCATGATTGGCTTATGGTATGTATTTAATTATTTGATTTCCAATACCGCGAAGGTACATTCCGCATCAAAGATTTCGTCAGCCAGCCGCTGGCCGCTGGCCGCTAGCTTCAGATTCATACAAGTTTTTATATCCATTATGGTTCTTCTCGGAAAAATGCCAATGAACTCAAAGAAACCTATTTTTTCTAAAATATTTTATATTAAGAAAAAGATTCTCGTTAAAACCTAGCCTATACAGATAATCCCCATTACCATTAATAATATTTTTTAATTTAACAAGTATTAAAAAAACTTGCAGTTGCCACCAAACTTTTTACATTTCTTGCACAATGTAAGGCAAAACAATTATTATAGGAATACATTTTTCATAAATAACTAGCTTCGCCCGCGACTTCGTCCGCGGTATGACAATTTTACTCCACTACAAACTTTGATCTCCCATTTCACCCCCTTAGGGATTGATTTATTAAAAACACCAATTTTTAAGCGTTTTTCCCAAAAAATGTTTTAAAAAAATGCATAAAAAATATATCATATATATTGTTGAATTCGTGCTTCAATAAGCTTCATTTAACACCCCCAATTTTTTTTCATTTCTCAATTTAGCCCCTGAAATTAACCCCCAGAATCAAAATTCAACTTTTTATAATTCTCGTCTATAATTGGGCCGTCACACTCTATCTCCGTGTCAAATTTCAAATTTTTACGTCGAATAGTTTCAGAAAAAATCGTCTGTGATAGACGGACGGACGGACACCGAAGTGATTTCATAAGTGTTTCTATTTACACAACACTTAAAACGACAAATTTTAACTTTTTTTTTTAAATTAGGGTATTTAATATTTGTACTTTTTACGTTTTCAGCAACAAAAAAGAACAAAATAGGCAATAGTCGGTAACCGCTCCTAATCCAGGAAAGAGGGGGGATATGGGACTATTATTACCTCCCAACTGATCTTTTTTTACCTACATATATTTTTGAATAAATACCCGATACCTCTCCTGGCTCCACCCCTCGTCAATTTTTCGATAACCATTGTTTAGCCCCCATAAGCCCAAAATCATGGTAAATGTAACGTTAAGCAAAACTGCAAACATCGATTTACAACTATGTAACTACTAATTTCTGAAGAATCAAAAATGTGATATATTGTACTGAAAAATTTCTAAAAGAATCCAGTACTTTTTTATTAGGGAGAATAACCCATTAATATTGTAAAACATTTTTGTCGCAATACTTCTAAGATAAGGGTTTTTACTGTTTCATTTTATTGATTTTAAGATAAAAAAAATTTGTATTGATATTTTGTTATTCTCCGTATCATCAAACTCGGTTAACAGCAGCTCCCGCCACATTTCCCCACTGCACTGCAATGAAAATACAAGCCGCGTGACTAGACTGTCTCGCATCGCAGGCCGTTCGCTCGGTGAACTCTCGATCGAAGTCAAGGATTTTTAGCTGGAGAACAATCAAGTTTACTCATATTAAGTAAATAAATCGTTACCACAAATATTTATTTCTTTAATAAGTACGTACATAATATATTTGTAGATAAATAGTTACGTATATTATAAGAATTCTTACCCAGCCACGTGAAGAATCACCTCAGTGCCTGTAATATAAGCGACGCGAACGGTGAAATGCACTCTCAACAAAGACTGCTTGAATCAAACTGAACGAGAAATGGCGTTGCCTAAGTTGCCTTGTTCGCTGTGGCTCGGACATAGTCGGTAACCGCTCTTGGGTTCTCGGCTGAAGCGGTGCGTTTTTAATTTGAGAAAATGTAAATATTAACGGAATGTTGATTTACTTATATTGGTTTAACATTTGAATGCTTTAGTTTTAGCTAACGGTCATTTAGATTATATTAAGATTATCTATACTTCGGTGAAGCAGTTGGTAAGGAGCAGTGGCGCACCCAGGATTTTGTCTTGGGGGGGGGGGGGCTGTATAGTGCAATTCGGTGGATTTTTCAATTAGTAGTGCACTTTTTTAATTTTTGTGTGTCTAGGATGTTGGTCTGGGGGGGCTGCAGCCCCCCAGCCTCCCCCCTGGTTGTGCCTCTGGTAAGGAGTAATGCGTAAACAGTATAAAATGAATTATGCCCGGTTCTCGCGGTGCACAGTGGTTCCGACTATATGGAGAGTGCGGTCATAATTATTGCAATTAATGTTTTTAGAACATCATTAACAGAAAATGCATTTTTGTACTTAAAAAGAGTTATTGTAGACAAACCATACAAAAAAAAATGGTGATGTGCGAGTCCAGCTAGCTTGATAAGTGTTTCTTAATACAACTTCTTATTATTATAATTTTTATGCTGTGTGCATCATTATACAAACCCTTGATTTTTGTCAGATTTGTTCTATTCTGATTTTACAAAGTGTAAGAAAGGGACGACAGTTTTTATAACTTTGTTTCAAATTTACTAAACAGCCGTTATATTAAAGAAGCAAATTTTATATATTCGTAATCTCTATTTTGCGAGCTTTAATTTGATACCCCGGACACTGAGCTTGAAAGCAGAAAAAAGGGGTCACTCTTTTACCCCCAAAAAAAAAAAACCTCTAAAATTTTGAATTTTTTTTTGTATATTAAATCTGCTTTTATTCTATGACCTATACCTATGCTAAATATCAGCTCTTAACGTTTAACGGTCTTGAAGAAAGAGGACTGTGACAGGCAGACACCGAGTTGATTTCATGTGTTCCGTTTGTTTGGTGCAAAATAGTAAAAATTAACCACAAACAGAAAAGGCCGTTAAAAAGTCAAACTCTTAAGTCATACTAATTTAACTATTATTTTCTATAAAACATGTTTACTAAAAATATTATTCTAATTAATATATAATTAATATTACTAATACACACGAGACAGGTTGATAAGTTAGTGAATAATCTTAAAAATCACAGCTGTTTTTTAAAAACATTTATGATAATTTTTGTTACAGGACCTAAAACAAAAAAAAATTAATGTCCCGAATCTCAAGATCATTTAAGTTTCCACACAATGTAAAAATAAAATTTGAGAAAAAAATATTTAGCTTTCTTTCCCACCCCGTATATCAACATGTGGTTCCTATTAGATTGAAGCGATCCTCGTAGCTACCTTTCAGTAATTTTTGTTTTGTTTAAATTGTTTAAAATATACCAATTATTGAAAGAATAAAATATTTTATTTCTTAATGTCATTAGCTGAAATGAAACAAAACTGATATGAAAACTGCTTATTAACAAAAATAAAAGTGTTATCCTCCTATATTTGTCTTGGGCTAAAACAAAATTAATTTAACTGTAAATTCGGAATAATGTGGCCAAGTAATTAAACGTTTAGTATAAGAAAGAAATTAACAGCCAGATTCTCCAACGCTCGTCCGGTCTAATTTGACAACCAAAAGTTTTAAACTGACAAGTGTAAGAATAACACAACTAAATTTTATACTTTGAACTTATTTCGGAGCTTTTTCGCAAATTTATCAAGAAAATGACAATTTTAGTACGTACTTTCAACAATAATAGAACTAAATTCATTACAACAACTCGATCCAAGATGAATATCATTTGGAAACGAAGTAAATCGCTAAAATATCGCAATAATTCATAAGTTTTTAATGACGACTTATTAACAATGACAGGACAAGAACCTGTCAAAACATAACTGATCAACTATAAGATCTTAATTTAAACCAGTACTAAATCTTAAACTTTCTTAGTGAATCTGAACGTAAAAGACTAATCAATACTGCGTATCAGTAGACTTAGGTTACCGTCGTTTCAAAATATACCGCTGACCTATTATTGACTGCAGTAAAGCCTTCTTGATACCTAATACCTAATGTCATAAAACTTTCTAAATTTCCAAGTACCTAGTGAACGGCTGGAACCCAAAACCCAATATTTTAGTAGAGGAATAGCTGCGACTATGCGAACCCTGGGGCGAATATATATAATACGTTTTCAAATGCCGCGTAAATTAAATGTCAAATATTAGTTTGAATATTTTTGTACAAATAAGTCAAGTTGACAGTGATGTAAGTGAGTTATATTTCTAGAGCCAAAGGGTTTTATTTTACCGTTCGTAGTCATACCTACATTAATCTTACAGTAGTTCCAAAAGTATCAGTTTCAATGTTTGTTTTAATAGAAAATTAAACTGTTTTAAACCATGATTGTACAGGGATAACTTGTTTATTTTTATCTTTAAGGATGGAAAAAAATGTTAAATATGAAAGCTTTGGGGATTTTTATGGATCATACATATATCTTATCAGCAAAAAAATTGAGCATTGAATAAAAAAATCCAAAAATATGATAAAAACCATACCATCCAATTTAAAATAAGCGAGAAAATCGATAGATATATGAACGATTCATAAAAATCCCCAAAACTTTCACATTTAACATTTTTTCTCATCTTTAAAATAAAAAAGTTACAAGGCCTCTTCACTTTTATTTGGATATCCCTGTACTGTACAGGGATATCCATATTAAACGTGTTACGGCCCTATAATTAAAACGAGGAAAATGTGACGCACATTCTTCTATTTTTTATTTAATTGAGTCTGGGATTGGGGTGAGGGTTGCCAGATCTTGATTTGTGAAAATCTGCACACATGGACCATTTTCTGACTCATTTATAAAAAAAAATGTCTGTTTTATATAATACTCTGTGTTTAAAAACATCCACAAAAAAGGAAAAAATATATATTTATTTACAAACACGGTGTGGTATCTACTTACCAATCTGAAATTAACTTTATTTAACTTTTTCTTAGTTTATAACTCAATAAAAAGTCTTTTTCTTAGAAATTATGCACGACTGGCTGAAAATTGTGACGATTTTCTCGTCATATTTCAAAAAGTGGGACATTTTTACCTTAAGTCACAAAAATCGGCATTTTGTGCTATAAAATCGGGACGCGGAATAAATCGGAACACGGTTGGCAACCCTAATCCCAGATCGTCTGCCAATGCAGAATTTAATGCATGTGGAACAGAATTTGCTTTAAGTTAACATTGATTGACTACAGTAATAACCCAGATAATAACAGTAAGCCCTAATGGATTAACGAATAGTTTATTCTCCTTTCTTTTGCACGTAACGGTCCACATTCATTAAGCAATTTTGTCTTTTCGTTTCGCATTAGCTTTAATAAAGTTTTATTTAAGCCGGAAGACAGACATTGTCAGCAACCCACGCCAAAACGTCTTTTGTAAATTTAATTTAATCAGTTAAACACGTGTTTTATTTAGTTAAATTCTTATTAATGTTAAGACGTCTTGTGGCGACGCGACATTCTAAATATATTATCCAAAGAAATATATACGCAACAACAAATTTATATTTCTGAAGTAGTCGTTAATTAATTTTTATAACGTCGGCAGATACAACTATAGTAAGTTTATTATGTAGTGTTAGCAATTAATAAACAATAATTGCTCTTTATTTCTCTCTCTACAATAATAATAACAAAACAAAAAAAAATAATTGGACCATAACTCTCTCTTAAGATATATTTTTTTCTTGACGACAAAAGTTATAATTACCTCAGTATTTGAAATTTGGGTTTGAATTTTGTTAGTTGTCAAAATGGTTCGCGAAAAATCGTTATCTTAGGATGTGCGAAATTCCATTCTTGTCGCTCACCAAAAGGAAGTTAGTGGGCACCAAATTGCAAAAAATGTAAGCATTGCTCAAGGAACTATCAGAAACATTATTGCGCAGTATGATAAAAGGAAATATTCAGATTCTCGAATATTACAAAAGGAGATGAGCGAGTTCTTCGTGCGCTTATCAAGGAAGATAGCCAAGCTCCGTCGAGGAAATTAGCTGTAAAATGGTCAGATGCGTTTCAAAAGGCACTTGTTTGAGGAAAATGAAAAAAATGAGATAAGGGTTCTGCAAAATAAGTTTTTTAAATAAATAAAAAAAAATCAAAGTTAACCATTTTTTTAGTTTAGGCGAAAGAAAAACCATTTCTCTCTCAAAAACAAAAAGTAACCGTCTTTTGTGGGCCCAGGCCAAGGAGCATAAAAACTGGACTGAACGTCAATGGGATTCAATTACGAGTAAAAGTGGTTTTTCTTTCGCCTAAAATAAAAAAATGGTTAACTTTGATTGTTTTATCTTTTTTTATACGTGAACACAACCGTTTTTTTTTTTGGTACGAGTTTCTAATAGCGAACTCGTACTCTAATTAGATAACTCGAGCATCCACGGGGGGAAGCTCCCCCCACATATGTCCGCCCCTGTTCATACATTTGCTTTTGGAAATTCCAGTCTATCTATTCAAATAAAATAGTCAGTCCATGTCAGGTTTTAAAAAAATTAGGTACACTGTATATTTGATCCCAAAGTCCATTATATTTCTTAACTGTTAAGTAGGTAATTTTGGAGGTTTCGTATTAGCGAACTGGCACACAAATATACTCATATTTTTCGATCTCGATAGGCAATTTCACCATTATCACCATTTAATAGGTACTTTTTTTTAGAGAAGAAAATAAAAATTTCGTGTATTTCTTTTGTATAATTTGTTTATGTCTTTGACTCACCTGCACCGGTCAGAAAACTTAGATTGTCAGTTCGATTTAATTTTAAATGCTCTTTAATAAACCGTTACCTAGATTTATACATGGTGTCCGAAAAATGCATCAGGATACTTGAACCGGCGATTGCACGTGGTAAAATAAAGGTAGTAAGCCACATAACAAATATTCTAAAACTCAATATTTTCCGAATTACACCCTATCAAAGTTCAATGTTTTTCTTCTTATTTTTAACATATTTCGATTAGTTATTAATTACTCAAATTGATATTTGGCACAGGGACTTAGCTTGGTGATTTATAGCATTCTGTTACAAAAATGCTTCTCTGCTGTGCCACCAGAGGGCAAAACGAGCATGTCATTTCAAAGATAATAAAATACCAAACAAAAAGGTACTCTTCATCCGAGTCGGGTAAACCTCGTCGTTTAGTATCGGATTTTCAAATGAAAGCAAAAAATCAAGTTACCATGAAAAAAAAAACAATCGAAATGTTATTGAACAGATGAAAAATAGAAAGTCGTGCAAGCTATACTTGCACAATTAGTGTTCCGTGCCGTCAGCCCACTTAACCTGAGCAAACCTCGGCCACCTGATCTCCGTCCATCTGCGGCGCTACCCGCCGCCGACGGCACCAACGGCGTATCACACCACGTATGCGCGGAGCTGAGTGGGCCAAATTAAAAATTTTGAAAAACGTGTAAGAGAAAAAGTTGTTCCTTACATCGTGAGAAATATGTTTTACCCAAAAACATTTTCTCTAAAACCAATGATTCAGCAGTTATAAGGAAATAAACAATTAAATTGTTTATAACAATTGACTAGAATTTTTCAATCCTACACCTAATTCTCAATGTTCATGATTTTTTTCAGATTTTTCTGAGCGATCCTTCTGGTGATAAGGGTGGGGGACAGCAGTTTTTAAGCATTTTTCCCGAAAAGTGTTTAAAAAAACGCAATAAAAAATACATCATATATATCGTTGAATTCGTGCTTTAATAAGGCAATTAATACATTTTGTACTACGAATGTATTTCTGAATTTTTTCATAAATTTCTGAAGGGGCAATTTAAGGATGAGTTTCCCTCAATAATAGAACTAAACTTATTTTAGTAACAGTTTTTAAGATAAAAGTAATTGGAAAACCAAGAATAATAGAATAACTCATAAGTTTTTAAAGATGACGTATTAATAAGGACAGAACAAAAACTTGTTCCAGGTAACTGAACAACTAGAAGATTTTAATTAAACTATAAGAAAGTAAAATTGCTGTAAAATCATTGTGATGGAACCCCCATATTGTGTACATCCTTTCACATCAATAAAGAACAGGTACTTTATTACAAAAGGTACCACATCAGCACCGAACTGACCTTTTATTTTTGCTAAAAGTATAATCGAGGAATATTGAACTACAGAAATTGTAGATTAATTTAATAGCACTGGTACCATCAGAAGGCTTCACTATCAATTTTAACAATCGTATAACCGCATATTATACCAATTTAACCAGATAACCAATTACATCAATAAGTACCTAGAACGAACTGACCATAATATCGCATCAAGATCACTAACGGAACAGAAATTTTGCCGCATATAAAAAAATATAAATATAGTATAAAATAATAAAAAGCATAAAAAATACTACATCCGTATCATATCTCGGCAAGAATGCTTAGATTAATGATTTTAATGAATTAAAAAAAAAACTGGTCGTATATCAAATTTATTTTTTAAATGTATTAAGTATATACAGTGTATTCTGCTTTTCATAGCAGGGTTGCTCTGATTTAAATCACGTGATTTTTCTTATAAAAATTACACAGCCCCACAAAAAAAAAATAGGTACTCCTATCGAGACAACTATATCCCTATGTAATTTTCGACGCTGAATCCGAATCCGAGGTCAAAAAAATCGTACTCCCCCAAAATCAACCCCTAGCGCTAAAAAACACCTCAGCAGGGTAAAAATGACTTAACGCTCCACGAATAGTCTTAAATCTCAATAAATCGAAGTAAATATAAACATTCAAGTATATAACGCATAAATACAGAGTTAACACTACTTTTCATTGAAAATCACCCCCATGAGTGGGTGAAAACTACCCCTCATACAACAGGAAACTTGTGAGTAACTGCATTAGTTCCGATGCGATGCTCAAAGTCTACCCCCACAGAGAGGCGGAAACCACCCCTAGATTAAAATTGGAAGGAAAATCGGGCATAAAATTTTGTCATCGTGATTTCTATTTTAATCGATGCTAAAATTGGCTAAAGATATGCAGCAGTGCAGTTTGGAGGTGAATACTTACACATTGCACCAAAGTCATTCAGTGACATCCCCATGAGAGGGTGAAAATTACTCCTCATATAATTATATAATAAATTCAAAAACTAGTTGCAGTAGCTTTTAGAAAAGGTCAAAACATCTGCATTTTGTTATTTAAGAAGAATCTTTGACAACGTACTTGAAAAGTACCCATATTATGAAGTAGCAAAAATTTACCCGTAGTCTTAATTCAATTAAATTTATTCTTTCTTTTTGTAATATCTTTTGTATTTGTTTTCGAATGATCTTCTGACCGACTGCCGTTTATGCTTTTCAGACTCTCAGACTCTTTTTAAGGACCAACAGCAACTGAAATTTAAATTTATTGGTGGTTTCCGCCACTTTATGCGAGTAGTTTTTGAGCATCCCATCGAGACTTAGGGTACGGCCAAATCAGCGACTTTGTCGCTGCGACGAAAACGCTGCGACAAATTTTTATGTCGCAGGAATATTTACATGTCTGGCCAAATCAAACGACTGTCAGTTTGTTTTACAATGGACGCGGAAGAAGAGGCATTGTTGGCGACTGCAGTTTCTAGATATCTCAGGCGAAAGAAATTGAATAATAAAAGATTTGCAGTTCATCCTATAAATATGAAGAGAAAGAAACCAAATCCAAATCCTGGAAGTACTTTATTGGCTACTTCTAGCCATAACTTCATTTTTACATCTCTGTTTGAATAGTCACTGACTTGTAAATCATATAATGCAGACCGTGATTCGATTTCGGAAATAAACTGTTCTGTGTCAAACATCTTTACTGCTTGAAATTCAATCCATTACTTGACTATCTGAGCAGGTCGCAATGTGTAGCCCGACGCTAATCTGGCCACTTGCATTAAAAACAACGGAGAGCGTTTTTGTCGCCGCCGCAGAAAGTCGCTCTCGTTCGCGACAGTGCTGCTGTCGGTGCACATGAAACGCTAGATTTGGCCAGGCCTGTTTAGTTACATTTGTTGTCCAGCTGCGACTGAGTCGCAGCGTTTTCGTCGCAGCGACAAAGTCGCTGATTTGGCCGTACCCTAATTCAGTTACATACTGTTTCTAAAATAACTGAGCATCGTAAGCTTTTTTTGCAATCACTGCAGTTTTTTTAAATTTCCTGTTGTGTGAGGGGTAGTTTTCACTCACTCATGGGGGTGATCTTCAATGGAAAGTGGTGTTAACTCTGTTTATATTAAATTCGATTTATACTCCTGCCGAAGATGAATTTCCTGTATGCAGTTGTTTGATTATTTTTATCTCTTCTTCAGTTACACAACCTTTTAATTTATGAATTGCTATCCACCAATCAATTACATCTGTAGTTTCTAAAATTTCATCAGAAAATAGCGTACCACTAAATGGGGCTGCTTTAGCATGTAACTTTATTATAGTTTGTAACAAATTAGTGTTTTTTAAAAGTTTTTGTAGTGAATGTTGATTAATTCAAATGCGAAATCTGTTTCTTCTTGAGATAGCAGCTGATCTCAAAGCATTTTTGGGCTAAGCATGTAGACAAGAAAATGTGCGAGAATCAGCGTTAGTAGCGTAGGAATAAAATACAATTCAAAAATTTATGGTGATAGAATGATTTACGAATAAACGGTTTCGTCTGTTTAATCCATGGATTTATTTAGAAAGGATTCGATGTCCGTATACTGTGAGCGTATCGAACGTGAAGCCTTATATTTGTTGTTTGGTATTCTCTTGGGGTAACAGTTTACAAACTTGAAGGAAATACGTAATTGAATCAAGAATGGTAGTAGAAAGAGATAAAATAGCATTGGATTGTTGGAGCTCAGAAGTGTTGTCTGTGCTGGTTGCTTAGGAAAACGGCTGAACCTCGGTCTGAACACTCGGTTACATACACGTACGTCTTTGTCTAATGAACTAAAAAAGGAAAAGTGCGACTTATAGATTTATAAATGACTCGGAGCGACTTTAAATAAACACCTTTAGAAATAACATAACCTATAAATAATAAAACCTTTTTAACTTAAATTTATTATTATTTAGCAGAAAAATAAAATATTTTAGGGCTTTTATTACATTTAGTAAATCTTGTGATGCTTCTAACGTATTTTTTGTACAAAAATACCATTGACTTTTATATATAGACCCCTACACCTGACAGCGTGCGCAAAGAAAAGCTAAGTTAGCAGGGTGAAATATTGTGTTTGTACGCACGGCCACCGGTCATATTTCTCGAGCCAGATCGGCGAGGGGCATGCGCACAACTCGCTTGTGGTCATCTGCTACACGTGTTGCATAACCAGCTGGAAAACAATCAGAGTCGGATCGACGCGTCCTGTCCATCATAGATGACAAATTTGCAGTGCGCATGCCCATGGCCGATCAGCTTTGTTTACATGCGCAAGGCCAGAAATTTGCCACTTTCACGATTATTGTTCGCGGATCCAGTAGGTAGTACAAATCAATGAAAAATAAAAGGTAAAATAAGATGTGGCCAATGTTTACAAATTGTGTTTACAGTGTCGTTTACAATGGTTTGTTTTGGCTTCAAAGAATGTTTAAATTATCCCGTATCCATTCTTAATAAATCCATGGTTTAATCTAAGATTAAAACTAAGCTAAAACAGGAGCCAACCGCTTCGGCATTTTCAACCATTCACGATCTTGATGTCATCTCATCTCACTCTTGACTCTGTTATTGTATTTATTTAATCTATTATTACACTTTCGTATGCTGTTTTTGGTTAGTCACATTTTTTAATTGTTGTTTTCAATAATAAGGTTTTTCAATAATAATTTTAGAAACCGTTTAGAACTGAGTCACAGCAAAAACTATTTTATTTCTACGCTTTGAATGGCATTTATGACAAAAATTAAAAATTGATTGGGTTTGATTGGGTGATTGATGTGATTTAAATCGCAATTTAAATCACTGATTTAAATCGGAGCAATCCTGGAATTAATCAACATTCACTGCAAAAACTCAAAGAACACTAATTTGTTACAAATTATAATAAAGTTAGATGCTAAAGCAGCTCCATTCAGTGGTACACTATTTTCTGAAGAAATTCTAGAAACTACAGAATCAACAGATATATAGGTAACTGATTGGTGGACAGCAATTCATAAATTAAAAGGTTGTGCAATTGAAGAAGAAATAAAAATAACCAATAAACTGCATACGGCTGCTTCATCTTCGGCAGGAATAAAACGAATTTTTTCATCTTTTAATTTAGTACACAGTGAACTGTGTATTAAGGCACTGAAAATCTGCAAAACCGTTTGCAAAAATGCTTTAATTGTTAGTTTTAATTCGCATCTAAGCCCCGTTTTTACTGTTAGTTATTTGGTTTTATTTCCTAATGCAAGTTGATTATGTTATACGTTAAGTATAATGTCTAATGTTTAAAAAATACATAGGTATGTTGAGAATAAATACGAATTTAAATTAATTACTTATATTTTTGTATTTAAATAAAAAAATCCGATTTAAATAAAAAAAAAATCGGATTTTTTTATTTATTCCACAAAAATCAAAAAAATCAGCAACCCTGGTGGGTAGTAACCACTTAGATATCTGGAAACAAGAAAATGAGGCAAACGTGACATTGCACTAGATTGTGATAAACTGAATTTTTTCCGCCTATATACCACTATGCGCCGTGGCTATGGCTTCCCGAGCAAACCTGTGACAAAACAGTTCCAGATGAAAAAATCCATTTTTCCACACATTTGGCACTGATGCACCATTTTTAAAAGTTTATGGATAAAGTCCTTGTAAGAAAAACCAAAAATCAATTAAAATTTCCCTACTACACGTATTGTCAACCTGTCAAGAACGTTACACACAAAATATAACGTCTTGACAACTGTTGAAGCAGTGAATGAACGGGACTATGGCACGTGCTACAGAAAAAACGCGACGTTGCGTTATTTTACTACAGTTTATTAATCTTAAAGTATGTCCCATAACTGAAAGCCTGGCAACACTCAACAGCCATTCCCAAAAAGGAGGGGGGACCATATAGTTGGCCAGATTAGGAGTAAAATGTAAATAATGGTATCTCCTTGTTTCTAAGTCAATAGTTACAACCATTTGTAACCAAGAGCTGTTGGTTACAACTGATTCTTAATGTACTATATGCCTAGTAACGGGAAAATTGTCAAAAATTCTTAAATTACATTTATTTTGTCATAAATTATTCGACGGCTTTGGTTATTACGCATATTATACGGCTAGTTAGCGGAATGTACACTTTCACCTATTAGCCGTAACAAATTAATATTTAAATCCGATTGAGTATTATGCTAAATTTTTTTCAAAAAATTCGAGAATAACATCCCCAATTTAAATCGATAATTACTTGCCGATATAACCGATTACCGCAATAAGGGCCCAGCCCAAACCGGCAATCGTCCCGCATCGAGACTATTGATCGATCCAAAAGCCCGCTATTTTTTGTTTTATATTTTATCCATGCAAAGCGAAAACTTTTAAAGTAACAATATGATTTCAGCCATAAGAAGTACGTTATATTCATTTATTTAATGTTAATATAAATTCCAAACCAAATGGAAAAGTAATGTTTATAAGCTTATTCGAAACACTTAAAAACACCATAATACAACAGAAACATTCTATCAGACAGTGCATAAACTTACCGATTTAGTTTTTGCAAACAATTTAAACTGTTGTCACTAATTATAACACTTGTGCAGCTGAAGAACAGGCACTTAACTTGTGGCTTTCACAGAAATGCGGTCCGGCAGTTACGGACTTACCTAAAGGTCTGTTTTTACGGGGTTGAAAATCGATAACATTGGGTCTCATGCCCATTGATTTTAGCCAACCAATGGTGTGCGCGTTTATAATATTGATCGAGTGCAAGCTCTATATTGCGCACGAAGTCGATACGATGGGCATGTTCTATTTGCAGAATCTGTGCTGATATCGATTTTCGTTTCCTAAAGGGTGTAGGGCTTGGGCTTAGTAAATTGAATAAAGCTGTTAAATTAATGTTGGTGCAACAATGCAGATAAAGGAATATTATTGCAGTTTGTTTTGGAGACAATTTTCTAATTATGAAAATATCTTTCTTTTCCTTTGTTTTATTGATATATGGAATTACTAAACTGATATTTTAAAAGCATACCTGCTTATTGATTTACTTAAAGTTGCAGTTACCTATTATGCTAATAAATAACATTGGAGTATTGTAGTTTAGCGTGCATTATACTAATTAAACAATGTGAGAGGTTTCATTTTTTGTGCGTTATACAAATAAAATTACAATCATTAAAATTACTATTTTGTGTAATAATATTTGCGTTTTGTACATTTAGTCCATCAATATTAGCATTAATAGGGAAAACAAATAAATTTTTGCCGTTTGGAGATTAAACGCACCAAGGGAAGAGTTTTCAAAATCAAAAAAGTTCCCAAGTCGCAAGTGGTTGCTTCACCCCCAAAAACCACCCCTAACACGCTCTAAGGTGGTTTTTGGCGATTTTTTCGGAAACTATTGGTCGCACAGAAAACGTTATACTTTCCAAAAATCTTCTACAAAAAATGTTTCTTTGCTATTTCAATGAAGTTCGAAAGGGTTGAAAGGATCCCAGATCGCATTCCGTATTATATCCCCGAAAAGTGATTTAGCGTTCACAGTATACACGTGACAGTTATAATATTGCAAATTATAGACAAAACATGTTTTTTCGTGAAATAGTTTTTGTTATCTTTTTATAATATTTTGACTTCCTTTTACGCTGCTGCTCGTTTCCACACCACCCATGAGGTAGGTTAACGGCGTTCTTTTTATAAGTTATTTCCCCAAGAGGCTTACGTCACTAAGCTTACTTTGATCTACATGCCAATTATGCCATCATCTCCAACGTGTATCATACTATCATGTACTACACAGCCGCATCTTGTTCCACAACGTTGTTTTCAGTTGCAAGTTATTAGCTTTGTTCGCGGAAGACATTCCGAACCGATTCAGAACGAGATCAGAACTGATTCAGGTTTGTCGTAGTGCGCATGCTTAATTATTAACCGATTCAGGATTTGTTTTTACCGCGAACGATTTCGGAACATCGGAACTAGAATTATTTGGGATTGTCTACTGTCAATGTATTTTTTTGGTTTTGACGGCAATAGGGCATGGGCATAGGGCAGTTACAATAAAATCCAAATCACCGTATGCAAAAAATCTGTTTCAGTATAAACTTTGGATTCCTAACCAAACAAACACAACCGTGAAATCATATAAATTTGATAGGGGGCGTGTCCGAACTTACGGTTCTTGTTAAATCCCTAGAACCGATAGAATCAGTTCAGAATGGATCTCGAACCGAATGTTGCTTCTCCGCGTTCGCGGAGAAGCAACATTCGGTTCTAGGGATTTAACAAGAACCGTAAGTTCGGACACGCCCCCTATCAAATTTATATGATTTCACGATTGTGTTTGTTTGGTTAGGAATCCAAAGTTTATACTGAAACAGATTTTTTGCATAAGGTGATTTGGATTTTATTGTAACTGCCCTATGCCCATGCCCTATTGCCGCCAAAACCAAAAAAATACATTGACAGTAGACAATCCCAAATAATTCTAGTTCCGATGTTCCGAAATCATTCGCGGTAACAACAAATCCTGAAACGGTTAATAATTAAGCATGCGCACTACGACAAACCTGAATCAGTTCTGATCTCGTTCTGAATCGGTTCGGAATGTCTTCCGCGAACAAAGCTAATATAATCGAAGCTGGTGCTTCATCTGTTCTGTACGTACATAGGTGACAGCGTGGTATTAATTTTCTTCCAGCCAGTCGGGTTTTAAAGGCTGTACTTGTACTTGGAGGTAAAAATACGCCGGGAATGTTGATGTGCTGCAGCCGTTGTGGGAGGTAATTTTGATAAAACTAGGGCTATTTGCAATGAAAGGCGATTGCTCAAACACACGACTCGTGGGATCGTTTTTGATGGCACTAACTTATTTATCGAACGGCAAAGTAAATCTTAAGCAAAATTGAAAATAAGGAACATACGCTTAAAACATGTATTTATTTACCACAAGAATGAAAAATGGCATCGACCCCTATGCAGCGCATATACGTTACTTTACAAGCCTGAAACGTGAAACATAACCTAATAATAGGAGTTAATAAATGAGTAATTTTATATTTTCAGAATAATTATTTTTATTAAACTTTAAAATAAATTCTATATGTTCCGATTCCGTCTTTGAAACATGTTATTATTCATTATGCATGGGGATATATCCCCTATATCCCCCCCCCCCCGTGACTACGCCGCTGCTGAGTACATGATAGACACTGGAGACGATGGCATGTAGATCAAAGTAAGCTTAGAGGAGTAGGCCTCTTGGGGAAAACACTTAAAAAAATAATTTTAGGTAATTAATAACATGTCGTACTAACATGACGGCCATTTTACTTTTGATACTTTCTATTTAATGTCTTGGTGAATATTTACTTTAAAATGGGCAATATTGGTAAAACATAAATTTGCATATGCAAATTATTTTAAAAAAAGTTTTACAAAATGATGTTGAAAAATAAAAGTTAAACAATCTTCTTGACTAAACTACCGAGTTATTTTATAAAAACAATAATCAGGGACTTCAAAATGGCGACCTACTCAAACTGAGAAAAATGCCTCCAGTGCCGCCATTTTCAAAGCAAACTACCACTTGTGATATATCATCGAAGAGGGAATTTAAAGACCTATCTAATGATCCAAAAAACTGGTAGGTTGCTATTTAAAGTAAAAAACTTAAACTCGCCTCCGGAGAAACCACAATCGATGTTCAATTGTTTTTTATGGCAAAAATGTCTTTTTGTCAACTAAAGCTTCAACCGAAAAATGAAACTTCTATTTTTAATATGAACAAAATTAGGGTATGTACCATGATTTTATTGACACCCGGTATACATATTGATATGCAGAGTTTAATTCATCTGAATATTTTAAATGTAGAAAGAATGGGGTTTGGATATTCTCTAAATAATATTCTATTGAGCAGGCTACCCAAGTGGCCCTGGTTCTAGATTACGTATAACCGGGAAACAAACACTTTGGATAGGTCATTTGCACCTTAAATGAGTATCTTTTTTAGTGCATTCCTGTTCTTACTGCCTTTTTAAGTCCTCAGGAATTATTTCTTATATAGGCATTAAATTTACATACCAGCAAACCACTTATTTTCAACTTAAATGTTTTTCATTAAAAACCACATAACAGTACTAAAATAAAAAAGAAGACAGATGCAGAATGCAAGCCGATAACCAGTTGGGTGCAGGATTTTTACATGTTTTTCGTATGGTTTCTATTTTTTTTCTTTCTCAAAAAGGATGACGGCAAATCAGGGCTGAGGTTCTGTATCGAAACAGCGTTTTTTTGGGAATAATTTTGCATTTCGGTTTTTATCGGCTGGGCAAAGATAAAATAAACAATACTTAATTGAAACGCATACAAAAGCGACAGTTTCGTAGGTTCTTTTGATGTAAACAGCATCCAATTTTTGTGTTTCGAGCACCGCTTGCTACACTGAAAAAACATGAACGAGACGTACAAAACAATGCAGCAATCGGAGCCACACTAATAAAATCGGTCAAGTACAAGCTATACTTGCACAACTAGGGTTCCGTGCCATCCGCGCCCCACTTAACTTGAGCAAAACTCGGTCGCCCACTCCGCCCATCTGTCCTTTACCCTCCGCCGACGGCACCAACGCCGTATCACATCGCGTATGCGCGGAGCTGAGCCAAATTAAAAATTTTGAAAAACGTGTAAGTGCAAAAGTTGTTCCTTACATCGTGAAAAATATTTTTTGTCCAAAAACGTTTTCTCTAAAACCAATGGTTCAGCAGTTATAAGGAAATAACAATTGACCGCGCTAGAATTTTTTAATCCCGATAATTGTCGTCGATCTACACCTAATTCTCAATGTTCATGATTTTTTTCAGATTCTTCTGAGAGATCTTTTTAGTGGTAAGGTGAGGGACAGCAATTTTTAAGCGCTTTTCTCAAAAAAAATGTTTCAAAAATGCATAAAGAAATACATCATATATATTGTTTAATTTGTTTAAGCTTTCATTTGACACCCTACACGATGCCCTTAAATATTTTTTCCATTTCCCAATTTACCTTCTGGAATTAATCCCCAGAATCGAAATTCAACTTTTTATACTTCACGCCTAAAATTGGGCCACCACACTCTATCTCTGTGCTAAATTTCAAATTTTTACGTGGAGTAGTTTCAGAGAGAATCCCCTGTGATAGACGGACGGACGGGCGGACGGACACCGAGGTGATTCCATAACAAAAATATATTACCTAAAGGTGGCCGTCCACTGAGCGGTAATGGACGGAACGCACGGCATCGGAAGCAATCGTATTTTCTTATTTATGATAACTGCATGCACTATATCCATAGACAAAATATATTTAGACCATCACAACGTATTCGCGACACCAGCCGAATCCGTCCAATGTATGGGTGAAAAAGTGCGTTTGTACGCATTGGGCGCCAGTCAGATTTTGAAACGACGGTCCTCTCGAGGCATGCGCACTCGGGACGTCTAGCAAAAGTGGTTGTTGAACTCAATGACGCAACTCGGCGATCAGAACCGGACCCAGTTGTAATCACTGAAGGAAACTCATGGAATACAGCTGTTGTAAATGCTGAAGTTGCTATTTCCATTTATTTGCAAAACTACTTTTAAGTTTTCAGTTATTAAGATTAACTCTAACCAAATAAATTTTCTAACTTTTATCTTAAATGCACTCCGGTGTTGAAGTGAACACACACACGGAGAAGTAGAAATATTTATCAGTGACGTATATTGAGTGTGGTCAAGGTGTCAGAAAGGCACTGATGGGGTGTGTGTGTATTAGGGGCATTGTATAAGGGGTAAGATGGTGTAAGAAGGTCATATATAGTGTCAATGCCTCCTTCCCCTATATTGCATAAGGGTGAGTGAGTGTCCAAAAGGCATATTTGCGCTTTCGCCAAAGGGGCACTAAGAAAACTAGTGGATTAGGGTAGAGGGGAGTATTTGAAAAGGGATGGCGAAAGAAAAAAGCTCTTTCGCCAAAGGATCGTTAAGATATCAGTGGATTAGAAGGGTGAGTGTCCAAAAGGCATATTTGCGCTTTCGCCAAAGGGGCACTAAAATACTAGTGGATTAGGGTAGAGGGGAGTATTTTAAAAGGGATGGCGAAAGAAAAAAGCGCTTTCGCCAAAGGGTCGCTAAGATATAAGTGGATTAGATTGACATGGGGCCGTAAGTAAGTAGCGCTTTCGCCAAAGGGGCCCTAAAAATACTAGTGGATTAGGGTAGAGGGGAGTATTTTAAAAGGGTTGGCGAAAGAAAAAAGCGCTTTCGCCAAAGGATCGCTAATATATCAGTGGATTAGATTGACATGGGGCCGTAAGTAAGTAGCGCTTTCTCACCAAAGTATCAAGTGCACACACTGTAAATAGGTGTAAAAATATTTACATCTTACCATAGAGCTTGGTTTGTTCAATAATTATACAGGATAGGATTCCATTCCAATAAAATATACACATAGTTTTGGTAATTTTTTTATTTACTATTTTACTTTTTAAAACAGTTGCATATTTTATTTCTATTGTTTAGAATACTATGTTTATATTTTATATCAACTTTCAATTTTGTAAATGTAACGTTTAAAAAATTAAGAGGGGGGACATTAAAGAGACGCACTGTATATGTATAAACTGAGCTATTTTCGATGAATTATCGACAGTTTTGTGTAGCAAGAAAACTCAGATTTACGCCAACAAACTATACAATTTTTGTTAAAATCTCACTAATGGTTACATTTTTATCATTAATAAAAAGAATAATTACAAGTAATATATTTAGCATTTATTACTCGATAAAAGATTCACGTCATGTGAAATAAATTTTGAAGTACGGTCCTGTCTATCACAAGGCAAACGTTCGACAAGGCGCAAGCCCGCAGAAGACCGTCTGTGTTTACGGATTCAGCTTGGTAAATTTGCCACATTCGCAAATGACATTATTTCTCTATTATATATTTTCTCTATGACTATATCTGAATTATTTAGATGGATCAAGTTTGCTCAGGTTTTGCGTAATTTTCAGTTACTTCACTGTTTCTAAAAGTCTGCAAGTAATTAATTATATCTAAATTGGTTGACGCCAAAATGTGAGAGCACGCGTAATTGTCATTGTGAAAGGTGAATTTTGTCAGTTTAATTTATTTCATGATTATATATATTAAGCAACTGACCTCACATAAAGAATTAAAAGAATATTTGCCTATATGAAAAAACAAACCTGAACCATACTTATGAAACTGCTGCCGTGCCAATAATTATATAAATGGTAAAATTATAACTAAAAACGACTAAGGTTCTTTTCTGCTGTCAGTGACTGACGTTAAGACGTCAGTACCTCAAGAGCGAAGCTAATTAAAATAAATACTTAACAAATTAGGTGTAGTTCCAGCTCGAACTACACATCATTATTCAATTACCCATACGTCTGTTAATCGGTTTTAAGTTTTAAAAATCATTATCAACTTAGCATTTACCCTTCAGGCAAAATTTATATTAAAGTAGACAAGAAAAATAATCCGTAGTGTTAAATTTGTTGTTGTTTTTGTTTCTGTCTTCGATAGATGTTTCTTGCTTAATTTACCTTTCTTTTTTTTTAGGTGACGCTGAAATATTTACTTACTTCTTTGGTCCAATTGGAACTCTGCTAGGAATCAACTTACTACTCTTTTTATTGACTGCCAGAGAACTTACTTGTGGCTTATGGAAAAGGGAACTGGTTAAATCAACAACGGAACGGTAATAATACATTTCATTACACCGCATTTTTTGACATTCTTGTTGCCTAGTTATTTGCTTCAAATAGTAACTGTCTGGTGTACACACAAAAAACATATTATAATTCATTTAAAGAAATAAACGTTCAGATTCACTAAGATGGTTTAAGATTTAGTACTGGTTTGAATTAAGATCTTATAGTTGATCAGTTATGTTTTGACAGGTTTTGACAGGACAGTCATTGTTAATAAGTCGGTATTAAAAACTTATGAATTATTCTGATATTTCAGCGATTTGCTTGGTTTCCAAATGATTTTCATCTTGAAATGAATTGCTGTAATGAATTTAGTTCTATTATTGTCGATCTTACGTACTAAAATTGCCCTTTTCGTTCTAAATTTGCGAAAAACCTCAGAAAGAAATTTATAGTATGAAACTTAGTTGTCTTATTCTTACACTTGTCAGTTTAAAACTTTTGGTTGTCAAATTAGACCGGAGTAGCGTTGGAGAATCTGACTGTAAGAGTTTATTTTGCACAAATCAAGGGCGCATTTAGCTTTCTGTCTTGGGGGGGGGGGGGCAATTTTTTTTAATCATCTGACAGCCCACGAAGATCGGTGTCTAAGTACCATGTACCGCAGGAGTACTGGAGAAGTCCGACTCGCACATCCAGAGCTGGAAACATCTGTTCTGGGATGAGTAAGATTTTTGAATCTATGCAGTATTAAAATTATTAAGAAGGAAATAATTTGATTACAGTAACTACGTCTGTTTTTTCTATCAAGCGTGTTTTCATTAAATCGTAAAGTAATAGATATACAGGGTGTCAAAAAGTCTGGGATAATGCAAATACTTCAAAAACTACTGAATATATATTTTTGAAAATTTGCAGGTCTATAAAGTTAAAAACGGCACACCATGAAATACCGTTTCTGTCACTATACTGGGTTAGTCAGAAAAAATACTATTTTTTTTTTAATTTAAATGGAACGTCCTGTATATTTTTTAAGATTTAAATAGTCCCTTAAAAACAAATTAATGATATACAGTGCAATTGATTTATTTGTTAAAATGACATATGAACACTAATTTTAAATAAATGAACAAGAACACAATGAAGCCAAGCCCGTCTAAATCCCCTTAAGACGTTGTCAAAAGTATCCCATCGAATTTCACTTATTTGGTTTCTAATACGAATCTTTAAATCACCCAACAGGCCTTTTTTGTAAATCTTAGTCTTTAAATCACCCCACAAATAAAAGTACAAAGGAGTGAAATCTGGGGATCTGGCAGGCCCACTTAATTTCGCATTTCCTTCCTATCCACTGAATAGGAAACATTTGGTGTGTACAAATTGCCCCACTTCTAAACCAACATGGGTGGATCTTGTAAGGCAGGGGCGTACCGAAAAAAGCACTATGTTGAGGGGGGGGGGGAAGGTAAAATATCCAACTATGAGGAGATCAAAATTCAAAATTGTCGAGCAATTTCCAAAAATTCAAAATTGTCGATAAAACTGTCGACGATTTTTTTATCGACCTTGCAATTTCCCAAAACTCAACTGTCGACTTTTTTTGGTACGAGGTCCTAATAGCCAAGTCGAACTCTAATTAGCCAACTCCGAGCATCCACGGGGGAAAGCTCCCCCCATCCCCCATATGTCCGCCCCTGTTGTAAGGGCGAATCTTTTCCCCTTCAAATAAATTTTCAACTGATGGTGGCACACGTTGTGATCTATCCAGGTGGCGAACGAAATACCTGCTACCTTTTTAAATTTTCTTTGTAGTTATGTCAAAGTTAATGTCAAGGTTGAGAATAATACTTTAGTCACCGTGAATTTATAGTTTTATGTTTATCCAAAATGATTCTGATTCTGATTCTAAGATCGATTCTTTTGGGGGGAGATCGACTTTCTTTTAAATAAAATATAGTGAATTTTCTAAATATTCATAAAATTAGTCGATATTTCTTGTAGATGTCACGTTAAAATTTTGTAGTTCATATTGTACACATATGGCAGATGATGCATAAATTTATAGTAAAATTTCTTTTATTGTCAAACGATTCTAAAGGACAAAATTATGAACTATAATATGTACATACCTAACTCGGAACCGTTCATACTGATAGACAGTATCTAGTTTAACTACTTATCAACCTGTGTCAACCGTCAAAACTTCTGTTATGCGAAAATAAATGTATCTTTAAATCTAAAACGCAAAGTTGTGTGTTCATCCCGCGTGCCCAATTAAAGACTAATTATCTAAATCGGTTAAAAATAGTATTTAATTAACTACTGATTTAGTTATTTATTTCAGTGCTAACGGTCTTTGCAAATAATATAAAAGCTTAGATTGCATTGATGTTAAGAGTGCATTAAATTGCATTCAACCAGTTTTTGCAAATAAATACCCACTTGTCAATAAGTGTCTATTAAGGGGTTACATATAGAATTTTCAAAAAATCGATTTTTTTTAAATTTCATTTTCGTAATGTACATTCCAGTACACACACAGAAAATTTCAAGGCAATCCGGCGATTATTCTCGAAGTTGCACGCATATTTGTAAAGACGTGTCAGAGCGATTGTACGCTATGTAAAGTGCTTTTGAAACTTTAAACGCGTTTTTCTCAAAACTGTGTTTTTAAAGTCGGTGACGGAGATTTCTCGGAAACGGCTGAACCGATCAGTCTCATATTTTAACACAAGCTTCTTAAGTATATTTTTTACTAATTAATCGAAGGTTTTTTCTCACCGATAAATATTTTTTCTTATATAAACAATTTAAGGCCAAAATTTTGGTCAATAATCGATTTTTTTTTTAGAAGCCGCCATTTTGTCAAAAAATTTTATTTTGCTTATTCCTACGATTAATTAGAGGATTATACATTACTTTAACGAAATCCGTTTGGTTTTTTCATTTTCGATGATCCAGTCCAGAGATATCGTTGTCACCGCAAGATGCCTTTTTTGAGAGGAACTCCTGGAGATCAGCTATAGCAGCTTTCAAAATTATTATTTTCACAAATACAAAAATCTTAAAATACAGTTAAAAGTTACCATAATATGTGTACAAATTTTCACATTAATAAATTTAAAAGTCTTTTTTTAGGCCTCCAACTGTATATAACCCCTTAAATATAATTTCTATATAGAAACGGGCTTATCGAAAGCACTATGTTAGGGGGGAGGGGGAATTGAGAAAAATATTCAACTATGCAAAGATAAAAATCTAAAATTGTCAGGCTTTTTTTTTCTCTCGGAACATCCGAACAAGACTGTCGACATTTTTTTAAAAATAGTCGAACTTTTTTTACGTTTGCTAGAATTAAATTTTATTGTCGACTTTTTTTTTGAATTTTCTCAAAACTCAAATATCGACGTTTTTTACTATGAGGTCCTAATAGCCAACTCGTACTTTAATTAACCAGCTCGGGTGTCTAAGAGGGGAGGAGGAATGAATACGCCCAACACTGTATAATATGTACTCGTATTATTTTTAGTTTTATTTTATTACTTATGTTTTTGTTAGTTTATGTTTATTTATGAAATAAAGGTTTTTTTTTTGTGTTTTGGTAGTAAAGTAAAATACCTAAAAGTAGTAAAACCACACCATTAAGTGAGTGAATAATATGAAAAATAACTACCTACTTATACTTTTTCGTAAGAAATTTTATAACGTCCGAATTTTGTCCGGATTTTTTTAAAAACATGTCCTGGCTAAAAATATTTGATCTGGTAACCCTAAACATAGTTGCTCTTTTAATCCATCCTCTAAATCGCATAACGTAATCAAATAAGAAAATCTTTCGTAATGTCAGAAAACAATTTTATCTAAGAAACCATCAAAACCATAAATTTTATTGAATTAATATTTTATGTCCATGCAACGCCAGCAAATGACCACTTATGCTTTTAAATGTTTCTAGGAAAGGAATGTCAAAACCGACATTTACAGCAATAATTACTATTGCCAGTATTGCGTTTTATTTCAAAGTACATTTAAGTTTAGCTGTAGACTGATTGTGGGTTAAATCACAGGCAATATACCTAACTTATATAGTTTGTGGTTCAACGTTTCATATCTGTAATCTGTACAATTACTGCGTTGCTGAATTTAGAGGCGGCATAGCTTCACCTTTAGAAAATAAAGGCTTACTACGGGCCTAGTATCACCTAGTAAAATGGCTTGGTGCATCAAATTTGCGTAGAAAACGTAATAGTAAAGAATATAGACCACGCCATTAGAAGGATCATCTAATTTTGTCATCTCAGTGGAACCTAGCTTTAACCATGTTATTGGTCAAAGATCATTTGTTTCAATGATGAAGACTTTTTTATCTGAGACATCCCAGGTAGACTTCAAGCCTAAGTACTAACGTACCGTGGGTGTCTGAAGAGAACGGAAATGTAGTCTATTGACACGGGATTTGAAGGATTGGCGGTTGGGACGGGAAGGGAAAACATCTGCAGGCAATTTGTTCCATAATCTGGAGACCCTAGGTATAAATGAGCGAGAGAAGTGGTCTGTTCTAGGCTTTTGTAGCTGGACAGTAAAGGGATGCATACGGAACGCGCCTCTTGTTGTTCTGTTAGGGACATTCAAGGGGGGAACAATACCGGCTAGTTCTTCAGGGCAAAATCCGTGGAAGTAGCGGTAGAAAAGGGATAAATCCCCTACAGCGCGGCGATGAGCGAGAGAAGCGAGTTTTCTCGTGAGGGCTTGGTCATTGATAAGTCGAATGGCTCTCTTTTGGATAGAATCAAGGATCTTAAGTGTCGATGGTGATGCCGCTCCCCAGAGGTGAGAGCAGTACTCTAGGTTAGGTCTTATTTGGGAAACATAGAGAGTGTATAAGTTGGAAGGGGAGAAGTATTTTCTGGCTCGAAAGAGAAAACTAAGCTTTTTAGCTGCCGATGTGGCTACTGAGGTAATGTGTTTGTGCCAGCTGAGATCATGTTCGCAAGCGACGCCAACGAGATCGAAGGTTTCGTTGTTTTGTAGGGCTTGGCCATTCATGTGGATGGTAAGCGTTGCCAGATTTTTTGCGTGAGAGGGAGCAAGACTGGGTTTTGGAGGCGTTGAACTAAACAAGGTTCTTGGCAACCCAGACTAAGATTAATTGAAGATCTTGGGAAAGGGATAGGTGCATAGATCTGCGTCCATTATCCAACTCCTGATTCGAAACTTGTCTGGGAAAATGAATATTGGAGTGAAGAGTACTATCGTCGGCATAACTGTGGATGGGATTAGTAGTTGAAGAGAGCAGGTCATTAATGTGAAGAAGAAACAGGGTTTGTGCCAGGACTGAACCTTGGGGGACACCAGCATTGATAGGATGGAAGTTAGATGAGTGACCGTCAATCACAACAGATATGCGCCGATTAGAGAGGAAGCTGCCGATCCAGGTACATAGTTTGGTAGGAAGACCGTAAGAAGATAGTTTGTTGAGGAGTGCGGCATGCCATACTTGGTCAAAGGCCTTGGAAAGATTGTAAATGACTGGAGAAGATTGTAAATTCAAGTGGTAAGCGAGGCTCCATCGAGGGGAGATTTTCTATTAGACGTTACTTCTAATAATGCCCTAATATTAAATATTCATTGCTGATAGTAAATTCAGTTTACGTCCCATACATGACAGATAACTTCCCATCTCGGACATTTTACCCACGATTTTCTTGTAAGTACTACGGAATTCTGATATGATTTACATAAACCAACAATACGAGAAAGCTTATTGACTTATCATAGGCAGTTTGGTTGGTTTATCCCCGAGGAGTTTCGTATCCCTCAATTGCCGAAACCGCATATCGGCACTGTGAAGTTATCTAGAATTAAGTGGAAGTTAATCTGTAGTTTTATGTGCCAACAGAGTAATATTTTCGTTTGTCTAAATATAGAAAATTTCAGCAAACTACTTACAAATTTTTAAATGTTATCTTGGCCGGGATTCCGTATCAGCAACAGAACGTTTGCCGTCCATTGCCGAATATCCTCCAAACTTTAAAGGAAAAAGAAATACATTTTTCTTACGAAGAAAAGGTAAAGTTGAGCGATGAAAACACACTTAGTAAGCATCCTATTAGGATTTTATTTAATTATATTTCACTTAGCTATATTAGCTTGAGTTTGAACTACTACTATGTACCAAAGCGCTGTGGTTTTTTTATAATTTTAAATTGAGACAAAAAGATGGCAGATCTTAAACAAATGTTAATATATAGATTAAAACTTATTAAGGGGAATTATAAAATCAACAAGAAGATATTTTGTTTTTAGTTTGGGATGTATAACTTATTAAAGCCTCAGTATAGTAAGACTGAGGAAAGAAAATAAAAAAGCTACAACAGATAACTTACTCCGATAAAAAAAAATAGAATACTAAAGTCCAAAGACTGTGTTTTCTTTTTTTTCATACTTTCCTTAGCCCGATTTCAGTGTAAGCGACGTTTAACTTCGTTGATCTGACTATTTTCCTGCTGGCCATTTGGTTTCAACCAGAGCCATTAATCAAAAAACAACAACAACAACTATTTTCCGCCCGGTCACTTAGGTTAAACGACGCCCGGCACGGTTAGTACTTGGTTGGGTGACCGCTTGGGAACGCCGTGTGTTGCCGGTCTAAACAAGGAGGTGGTAGGGAATTCATCCTCGGCCGAGGTGGTACCACCCCACACATTCCCTTAAAGGGCTGGTGAAATCCCTACGGATGCTTCCAGCTCTGGATGTGTAAGTCGGACTTCTCCAGTACACCCACGGTACATGGTACTTAGGCTTCGGTCTTCGTGGGCATTCAGAAGATAAAAAAGTTACAGATCCCCGACCAAGAATGAACAAAGAATTCTTGAAAATAGTTGAATTTAAATGCTTAATTGAAGAATAGCTTAAAAGTCCCTAAAAGTCCTCGCCAACGTTTTAAAGAAGCATTTCAATTTGTAAGCTACCAAAAAGCTTAATAGCAGTTTTATAAAATGAGTTTTGAACGTTTAATAAAGTTTTAATGCTGAAAGGTTATAGTTATATGTAATAATTAATAAATGTTATCAGCTTAAGAGCTACGATAGTTATTGTTCCTGTACTCACATCACTACTCCTACGTATTAATATTTTTTAAATGAAACCATAAATTCTTGTTTTTTTCAGGGCTGCTTTGGGCAGGGTATGTCTCAAACTGGTAGTGGTAATGGGAGTCACCTGGATCACGGACGTGATGTCTTGGGTAATTGGTGGTCCTGACTATTTGTGGTTCGTCACTGACATCATCAACTGTCTTCAAGGAGTCTTTATTTTCATAGTTGTTGGGTGCCAACCGCAGGTGAGTTAGTCTGGTTATGTTCGCACATCACACAAATTTATACAGATATTTAGTTCATATTCTAAAGTCCATTGACCCTTTTGGGGTTTTATTAAAGTTACGTCATCTATCTCAGAATTATAAATTTTACAGGAGAGATTATAAGTAATATTTGCATTTTACAGTAGAGAAGATTCATAGTCTTATTTTTATACTTTTGCAGCTTAAATACGCAGTATATCATAGTTTCCAGTACATAAACATAAGAAAACACTAGTCAGTGTTATTTAGCTGCTGAACTGTTAAAACTTCGGCTAAGAGAAACCATTTGTGTTTGTTAGTTACTAACTTATTAGTTGTCAATCACTTGAAAATATATTTTATGTGTAGGTACTCTCAGCTGTAAAACGATCGTGGTGTATGCTTAGAAACAGAGAAAGTGGTGGAATAGGAACAATGAACCATGATCACCATTCTTCCAGCTCCCAAGGTCTTCCATCTGTTGGTGGAGAAACTTTGACAAACAACAGTAGTATCACTAATACCACAAAATCCATACCTTTGGAAACAAATTGTTAGATTTATAGTGTTATTAGTGGTAAGAAGGATAGTCATGATGATGACACTGAGGAATGAAGCGCACAATAACTTTGTTGTGTGGCTTTTGAAAATAAGCAAAAGGCTAGATATGCAGGGTGATTTTTTCTTCTTTGACTAGACTTGCAGACTTGTGCATTGATCATTGATACATTTTTAATAACCAATTGTAAACTTTGTACTCAATCTAAGAGGAGGAAATTCTCAAATACATAGCTTAAATCTAAGTCATGTTTCCTCCATAAAATTATTAATATGAGTTAATGTTGATATGTTAAATATTAATTTGACATATCAACTGAGGCGTGGTCTTCTTCGGATATGTCAAATATCGATGGATTATTTAAAATAGGATATAACACACAATTTTCTAAAATATTACTCAGTATGCAGTTTTGGCGTTCTTCGTCATAAAATGAAATGCGCTTTGAGTGCATTTGCATCCTGTCTTATTTTCTACAGTTTTATGACAAAAATACATTTAATGCGCACTAACTTGACGAATGAAAAAGTTGTTAGTCGAATGGCGTGAAGACCTACTATTTTTCAGGAAAAACGGTTCTATCCGAATCGGCCCAGTAGTTGCTTGTTTAAATTTTCAAATACGATATTTTGATGACTTTTAAAATACTAAGCTGTTATTTTGCCTAAGCCGTGATATTCCGTTGTCTAGTTTGAAGCATTTAAATAACGTTAATGACAGTTAAGCAATTTATTATTAAAACATTTGAAACTTGTCCCATGACCACCGTCATCAATATCATCTAAGTGCTCGAAGGTAAATCTAAGGTAAATGTCTTAAGCCAACTCCTTTCGATTTAAAAAAATATTTGAAAACAACAACCATCTACCAGTTTATTTTGACAGAAAAGTAATATTTTGTCAGTTACAAATTTGACGGACTTAACCAATGGAAAACGATGTTAGTCTAGTAGCGTGAAAATCCACCAAGTATTTTAAAAAATTGTAGGTTAGGTCAATGAAGCCATCCATAAATTAGTAATTTTAACGCAGAAACGTGGCTCTAGTATGCAAAACTATTTTTTGTGTGGCGTAACTTACACTCCCGCAAACAGCGCATCGCGTGGGGCCCGGTTACTTAATGAGATGGTCTTTTGTTGGTCGACATTTTTATCAAGTAGGCTTGAAGGGATAGGAGCCCATTTGTATATTAGGCTTTGCTTTGGGCCCAGGTTAGATTTCACGGGAAGTGTAATGATTTTGCGCTGGCTCCACTGCTCATTTTTATATTGCTTCTTCTAATTTCAAGTACCTGAGCTTATCAATTTACTAAAATTTTACTTTTACTTTAATTTTACTAAAAATGTAGTTTTATTTATTTTTAACTTTTACCACAATGATTGTAAGTGCCAAACTAAAAATTATTAAAATATTTTATTTAATTATTTTTTAAAGTACAGTTTTAGATTTTTTGATAACTCGTACTGTTCACAATAGGGGCTTACAGAAAAAATATCCAAAATTGGTAAGTCTTATGCCCACATCGGACTCATGTGTTTTCGTTGTAGGTCTGCGAACTGTAAATTGAAAAATTACCCTGTAAATGCAACCGACAAGGAACAGAACAAATATTTTTAAAGTCTAACAAAAGGTATACTCGGATCGTAATGTTTTTTAGATTAATGTTACTTCCTATTTATGCTTTACACGAATTATGCTATTACCGATAGGTTTCTTTCTATGGTCTGGTTTTTTGAAAGTACCAATCCGTATTGAAAGACATAATCCGTATAAAACCCGGTTAAAAAGTTTTGGTCTAATAACGGTCCGACTATACCATTTTTACAATGTCCACTGCCTTCCAGTTTAAGGTCATATCCATGATTTTCCATTAGGCAGCATTTAAATGGTCTTGATCTTGCCTTAATGTAGCTTTACTTGTAGATGTATATGATACGGTACTAGCTAAGGTTATGTACAGTGTCCCATACCATTAAGACTTTTTGGATTTTTTATTATAAAGTTAACATGTAATTGCTATATTTTATATCTGTCTTCAGGATTATACCTTACGTTAGATTTGTTTCACAAACTAATTAACAACGAAATCTCACTAACATTAAAGTTTGTGAAGATTACGTCATATACCACATTAACATCAAATATTTCATCACTGAAACACGGCTTACATTTTTGTAACAAGTATGTGATTCTGTACATACATTTTTTGAGATATTAATTTCACCTATTTAAACAGCAGTCATAAACATGTTTTACGTGGAAACTTACTTTTTTTCAATATTATAATTAGCTTACTCCCAGAGAGTCCCATGGCTTTACTAAAATTTTGCATTTCTGATGTTTAAATTAGGTAAAATTAACATTTTAATAAAACTTATATTCGTTAAATAGGTAAGAATACGTATTAAAAGTCCAAAATATAATACAATCAAAGATATAAAAAAGTTTTCGAATCTTAATCTTAGAACCAAAGTTTCTTATCGTATATTTGTATTTGCTTTGTATTTGTTTATAGATTTACTATAGGTACTGAGCATAGAAATATTACATAAAAATTAAATGGCATGATTAATACTTCTTTTTTTTATATAAAAATGACGATTGGTAGTTACCAATATATAAGCATAATGAGGCTTAATTACAAATAAGTATTTAAAATTATAAAATGGACTTGTAACTTTTTACATGTCTAAATTTCCACGAACTAGTATTAAGTAAATTTCTTGTTTCTCATAATATCCGTGAGCACACGTTAAGAAATAAAGTTATAAAGGTACTCAAACAACTCAAACTTTCAGATATGGCTGTACATAGCTTCACTCCTTTCTATACCAGTTGAGATATTGTCGAATAACTTGGCAAAATTAGGTTCTTAAGCGGTCAAACAAACCTTTGACTCAACTTTTAAAAATATTCAAAATAATGTCTGAGCATCTGGAATCTGGGGACCACGAAATGGGAGTCGAGTGACACCTTATTGTGTAACTATTGAATCTAAATTCATTGGAGCTGAAGATTTTGAAATGACCATAAATTGCTTATTACTTTTTCAATAGAAGATGATAGTTAATATTTTGAAAACGGCGATGCCATTCATTTTTTTTTCTATATGCACGAAAGGATGGGCATTGACGAGTTTCTTTTTAAAGAAATATTTGAAAATTCCCGTCCGCTAATTTAATATTTGGAATTTTATAACTTTGAAAATTTTAAACGATACCTTAATAGGTACGAAAGCTCGGGTCATATTTACTGACGAAATTATGAACTAATATCTGACACTTGGAACGAATTTATATGTGAACTGTTTTGATACTTCGTACATGATGACCTTCTGAGCAAATGTTACATATCAGTTAATAACTTCATATCAAAAACATGGATTAGCATGGAAAAGGGGGACTAACTGTTGTCGTCGACAGCATGTGAAAAGTTATAAGTTTCTAAGAGCAATCTTAGAAAGTGACCTATCTGAAACAAACCGTTTTTGATAATATGCTCATTTCTGAGAGGATGAAACTTTTTGTAAAGGTAGTACTTATAATGACAGTGCTAGGCGAATTCTGTTTAGACTGCGGGGGGAGTTCCTCCTTATCAGGGTTTCCCAAGGCAACTTAGCGCATTGTCACCATAGGTACTACCTTTGCTGAAAGGTTAAGCCTTTTAGAAATGAGCATTTTACTGTCGCTCCTTGGTCTAGGGGGAGAGGCGACTATAAAAATTGGACCAATAATTATATTTTTGCCAATTTTTTATTTAAAATTTCTATATCATTGAAGCTCGATATCCAGTGTTTTAAGGTGTTTTAACATGTAAAGGTGCATTTATTTTGTAATAATAAATATTTTTATTTTTGATAGTTACATAATATCAGAGATGATATACAGTCAATCAAAAAAGTCTCCATACACTTAACATTTTCCGAAATAAATGACTTTTTTTATTAAATTGTAATTGAACTGAAATATGTCATAAAATATATTTAGTATTGTGTTAAAAAAGAAAGACACAAATAGTTTTATACAAAAATGCATTTATTTTAAAAGTAACACATAATGAATATCTTATGCAACATAATTACCCCAAAAAGTTTTCATACAATGGTATTTAAACCCATATTTTTATGGTATTTCCATTTCTAATATTTAGTAGAATTACCATTCGCCTTAATTACAGCTCTTAGCCTATTTGGTATACTTCCCACATAGCAACCAATGGATATTTATATCGTGTGGATATTCAAGTGATATGTAATGTATATAATATGTAAAGTATGTACATTTTATAAATATTCCACGTATATTGCTAGAATATAAAACTTTATTGATGCTGTGTGGGTTAGAACAAGTTTCCTGGTCGCTTCTTCAGGAATATTTTCCCATTCTTTTATGATGGTCCTTTTCAGTTTTTCTTTGCTGGAAATTTCATTTTTGCGTACACGGCGTTTCAACTCTTCCCACAACTGCTCTATCTATGGGGTTGATGTCTGGTGACTGAGGCGGTGTGTGAAGTTGTTGTCGCATATTATGAATTATCCATTCTCGTACCTTCCTAGCTGTATGCTTGGGATCTTGTTGATATACAGCCCCAATTTTTGAACACTGGGTAATAAATGTTCTTTCAAAATATTTAAATATTGGTGCTGATCCATAATGCCATTAATATAAAGGATAAATTTCCTACCCCAGCGGCAGCGGCCGACATGCATCCCCAAATTAGAACACTGCCTCCCCCATGCTTCACAGCAGGACAAAGATTTTCTACTTTCATTGCCATATCTTTTTCTCCATACCTTGGATCTTCCATCAGACCCAAAAAGATTTATTTTTGTTTCGTCACTAAATATTACTGATTCCCAAAATTCAACGGGCTTTGAAATATACTCTTTAGCAAAATCCAAACGCTTTTTCCTATTTTTTTCCGAAATTAGAGGTTTCCTTCGCGCTACTCGGCCCTTGTAGCCTGCTCTATGCGAGATATTCCTAACAGTTTGTGGATTAGTTTCTTTCGAAAACTCTTCCCGAACCTCGGCCGCTAATTTTGGAGCGCTTAACTTAGGGTGTTTTATAATTTTTCTTACCAAACTAGATTCTTCACGAACACTTAACTTTCTAGGGCGACCTGAGCGAGGTTTTATTTTGTATTACGTATTACTACTATATAGCGAACGACGAAAAAATGTTGAAGCAAAGACGTAGCCTTTGGATACAATTGCTAACCAGTCACGTGATGTACTGAACATCCCTCATAAATAACCACGTGATTTGCCCAGCCAGTGAACTCAATACTACGTACCGTCCGCTAATCAAAACACCAAATATGACAACATGGCCGCTCGCCCCTGTCATATTCAAAAGTTCAAATTTGAATCTGACAAGCCTTCGATTTCGTCGTAGCGTTATTTTGTGAATATTTAATTTATAATAAAATATCAGAAAAACCACTAAGTATTAATTATTATACACTTTAAAGTACAATATCGAAACAGAGTTGATAATATTTTAGATAGAAAATGAGATCTTGTTTCGCATGTCGACGGTCAGTTGAGAAAGACAAAGTGATTTTGCATAGGTTGGTAATTAATTATTTAAGAAGATTTTGATTCTAATTATTATAATGTATTATATAAAAATTAATGATTGCAATAAATTATTCTTACGTATTTTGAGTTTTAGTTCGAGCTTAAATAATGTGTTTTTTTAGATTTCCAAACGATGCCTCGCTTTATTTACATAATGTTCTTACCCGTTTTGCCCCAAAACCTCAAATTAAAAATTGAAAATGATGTATTCACTCTTCAGTTTACATTTTTGTGAAGAATATCCGCCGATAAAACTAAAAGTAATTTCTTCACTTCTTGCTGCTTAACACTGGCATTATCGGTACATTAGCTATGTCAATATCGTAAATAGGATAATAATTAACTTTTAATCCACTTTTCACAAATAAAAACACATTTATCTTTATTTTTGAAAGGTAAAAAGACGAAAAGGAAACCGACAAGCTCACATTTTAAACTGCTGTCAGAACTGACAGTGACAGTTTCGTCAAAAGTGCTGGTACATCACGTGGTACAAAACCAATGAAAAGCAGATTTTATCTGCTTCAAATTTTACCAACGGGTAGATTGGATGCTAACAATATACTTAGTAGTAATACGTATATGTAAGAACCAGTCGTTTTAAATTGATTAACAATACTACATAGTGGCAATACTGAATAGTGGCACGTGATTTACCAACAGTTTCTCCAATATTTGTATAGGACTTGCCCTGTTTCCATAAATCTACAATGATTTTTCGTACCAAATTTGGAATTTCACAGTTTTTATCACTCATCTTTCATAAATGGCTTTTAACACTAACACAACTTTTAAAAGTATTCTTTTAGTAGGAAGTTATTGTCAATTTCATTCCTATCAATTGTTTTGAACCTGATGCAATTCTACTTGATAAAATCTTAGTGAGTGTTTGTAATAATGTGGCATGTATGGAGACTTTTTTGGTATAATTTTTCTATGTAATTAATAATATTTGCTTCAGTTTTAACCGATTATTTCCTTGAACCGTTTTGTTAAGAAAATTATTAAACTGACTATCCATTAATACTATACTAAAAATATTTTGAGCCTCCTCCCAGTCAACACAAAACCGTCCCTGGGACGTCCCAGGGACGTAAGTCTGGGATATATCCTACATCCCAGGGACGTCCCGGAATGTCCCATAAGATCCCAAGGACGTCCCTGGGACGTCCGTTTGGAACAGGTCGGGATGTATCTGGGATCATCCCATAAAGGTTACACAGGACATATATGGGATCATCTTAGGGCCTTACTAGGACGTTATAGCGACTATATTTCGGACGTATATAAGATCATTGTTGGACATTCCCTACGCCTTAAAGGGTCTGAATTCTGGATACTTTTTATAGCATTTTCAATTTACTGCACTTCCCCTTAGAGAGGAAATTTTGGTATTTCCCATATCAAATCGTTCCAACACGGTTAGATAACAGAATACTTATTCAGAGTGCAAAGAGTAAATATTTAACAGTATTTTGTTGAATTACTGAAATAGCATGACACAGGCAGCGCCATCTCCTAGCAATTCCAAACAGTCCTAGTACTGACACAAAAAAAAACACTTTTTGGGGTAATGTAAAGTCATTATAATATAGAGTCATCAATACAATAAAGATTCCAACAGGATTTTGTTTTTACACATTATAAAAACATTTTACCAAATTAATTTTTTTTTAAATCCCATTGCGGACGTCCTTGGGACGGCAACATGAGACGTCCGTAGGCCGTCACTTTTTGACCAATTTGGGAACTTTCTAACGTCCAGGGGATGTCCCAGGGACGTCTTAGCTGGGATCATCCCACCTGGGACGTTGCGGATCAAAATGGGACGTCCTGGGGATGTTTGTTGTTTGCTGGGCTTTATGTAAAACTGGAAACTGCGTCACTTAAGTTAGAAAAGGGGAAGTGTATGGAGACTTTTTTGACTGACTGTATAAAAAAATATATAAAAATGATAATATAAACATTTCTTTAAATGTTAGTATGCATTCAATTTTTAATAGCGTACTCTTAGGTTCCTTGTTTACAAAATTATGTGTTTAGTGATCTATATAAATAACTTATGTTGTATAAAACTAGCACTGACTTATTTATGACACCTTTTGCTCCAGTATTAAATTGTTAAAATATAAAATTAATTTTGTTGTGTAATTATTTATTATTTTTTAAAGGCTGACGATTTTTCTATACTTTAAGTTATAGTCCTAAGCGTTATTTAATTCTCTTTTAAATGTTGTAAGTGTAAATGTGTACGTAGACGAATTTTTCTACAAATAAATTATTTTCGATAGTAAGAGGTAGTTTTAATTGTAAACTTTTAAAATTCTTTTTGAAAATTTCAATCTCCCAGTCTCTTTTAGTATTTCAGGCCAGGCAGGAGCTTTCTGGGCCCTCAAACCGTACAAAGGCCCCGTAAGCCAATGATATCGTCACTAAACTTTACAATCACCCAACTGTACTGGTGCTATCACACTTGTACACCTTTCGTGTTAAGTTAATTTTTTCTTGCCCAGGGCAAATCATAAGTGAGATGTTTATTTATGGAATAATTAAAATTGAAGGATATGCAAAAAGAGTGCAATGTCTTCAAAGATGGTTCATCAAAGACGGATTTTAATTTCTAGAACCACTTATATCATTAAATTGTGGACATTTCGTCAGCAAAAATGAGATAAATAATCCAGTAAAAATACAAGGAGCCGGAGGCCGAGGAAAGTCACCATCTAGATACGTGGATCACATTTTCACGAAAACAGAAGCACCATTACGAGAATGGTTTAGAGCTGCTAACGACAGGCCTATAAATTGTAACCAGTAAATTCATAATGGCCATGATACCCGAAACGGGCGAATGAATGGAAAGAAAAAGAGAAAAATCTGCCATTTTCAAAAATTTAGGTACCTATGTATTGTCAAAATTTATGATCTTTCAGAATATACAATGAAGCAAGCTTACGCTACCATTTATAGCGTGCCCAAATTTTGCTTGGTTCAGAAATAAGGTCAACAAATATGGATTATGGTCTTTGCATAGAACTTTCTTCCAAAAATGAAAATATAAAAATAAAAGTTAATGTCAGAAAGCCAAACTCTCCAAAACATTTTCAAAAACGATACTTAGGTACTCGTTCTTCATTTTAGATAAAAAGTGAACCTAGTTTTGGTAACCATAGATAGTAACCACTATCCCAAATTTCTCATGGCATCGTAAATTATTTTTTAATATGCACATGCCTTATGGTAGATCAAAACTGCTTCTTGCAAGGTAAAAATCCAAGCTATAAGCATATAAAATTTTAACTCTTCAAAGCTAATGTAAAACTAAATAATAAAAATTCATTAAAAATTAGGAAATCCTGCACAATCCGGTGACATTGCTTACAAGGGTTGCAAAATACCTCCTCGCATTTCTGATACACAACTCGAAATTTCAGATTTTTAAGATTTTTATTAGGTAACAGAAACGCCAACAAACATTATTTTCTAGTTTTAGGGAACTTCTATGCTAGTAAAGAAAAAATGCCTGAAGATTAGGAGATCTTGCACAGTCTGCAACGTTGCTTATCAGAAGTGGCACGTACCTCCTCGTATTTCTGTGGTTCTAATACAAAACTGGAATTTTCAGATTTATCAGATCTTATAGCGCCATTGGGCAAAATTGCCGTCGAGTGCCTTCCGGCGCTCCCAAAATAGCGACATTTGTCTTGCAGATCCTCCAACTATCGACGGTTGTTTTGCAAATGGTAGACCTTTTGTTGGAAACGCTCCCCGAAAGTGAACTCTGGACTTTGTAAAAATTTTCCTATACCAAAACTGTCAACGTTTTTCAGAACAAAGTTCCTTGTGACACCCGGGACTACTGTCTCACTTGCAGTGGCGGTTGGTGAAATTTCAAAGTTGTGTATCTCTGTTCATACTTACAGGACCCGTACCAAATTTAGGGGTTTTAATAGTGAGCCCACTGGGAATGTTTTGGTAAAGAAAAAAAACATTTTGTAATTTGCGAAAAAAAGTTAAATTTTTGGTGCGGCCCACCCAAGAAAAAAATGAACACGTCTAGGTATTTGCTTTCTTTTTTGTCTAAACAAATTTTACATCATTTTGTCGACAGGTTTTAAATTTTGAGAGAAAAAAATGTGTTAGGAGAAAGTTATAGTCATTTGAATTTTTTGTAAAATTATATTTTAGGCTTCAAAAAATTCAAATGACTATAACTTTCTACTAACACATTTTTTTCCCTCAAAATTTAAAACCTGTCGACAAAATGATGTAAAATTTGTTTAGAAAAAAAAAGAAATCACATACCTTCATTTTTTTCTTGGGTGGGCCGCACCAAAAATTTAACTTTTTTTCGCAAATTACAAAATGTTTTTTCTCTTTACGAAAACATTCCCAGTGGGCTCACTATTAAAACCCCTAAGTTTGGTACGGGTCCTGTAAGTATGAACAGAGATACACAACTTTAAAATTTCACCAACCGCCACTGCTCACTTGCCCTTATATACGGCACGAGCGTACACTTCCTGTATAATACTAGTAGCAGTATCCTATGTCCTACCACATGATATGGATTACGTGACTAAAACTTTGGCGTAAAACCCTCGAACCTCTTTAGTAGGTTTCAGCAACAAGCAAACTAATTTTCATATTAACATAACACACACGAGACTTATTTTCATTACAATTTATTTTGACGCCATTCCCACATATATAGAAGGGCAGTAATAATAAAACTAATAATTAGAAAAGATATTAATTATTATTATGCATCATTAAAGTATCAATCCGCACGTCTATGGTAAAAAAATCCAAAACTCGTCGAAATACAACGTACACGCTGCATATCGCTTGTTTTTTAATTTTTTTTGAACCGAGCTTGGCATCAATATAGTTTTTTTGAATAGACTCCAGCACAATTTTTTGTCTACATTTTTATCGATTGGAACACGAAGCCGTCAATTTTAAAGAAGTTACGTACCACTTGAATCCCTTTGGTCGGCGGGTGAGGAGCTTTACGCGCGGTTCCTGATGGAAGTTGTTCCGAGACAGCTTACGTCGCCATCAAGAGCTCCCCAGTGGGATAGAGTAGTTCGCGGTAGTCTTCCCTATTCTAGTAATTTTGGAGTTCGGCTAAAAGGTTACAAAATTGTCGTTTTTATGAATAGACTCAGTTATAGCGAATGTGTAGACGGCTACATAATTAATAGGATCGCAGGGGGGCTCGGGTTTGATTGACAAACAGAAGTGAACTGCGAGTCGTGAGTGAAGATTCTGCTCTTCAAGAGATTGCCTAAACATCGTCGAAGTTTAGAAGCGTGGTAGAGTTAGCCTTTGAAGACCATCGGATGTCTGGAAAGGGCTTAGGCAACCGATTTGCTGGGGTACGTCGACATCCCTTTGTTCGAACCTTGGAGAGGGGAATCGTGAAGAAAGAAGATGATATCATCGGGCAAATGGAGGAAGATAAGGAGGTAACTAATTTAATTAATTTATTTATATCCGCATTATTGTTTTTATGAGGCCAATAGATACTGCAAAAAGTTAATATAGATGATTTATTTTGTTTTATTAAAATCGGAAAACTAATGTTGGGGTCAACAATCATCTAAAATTAACTTTTTAATACTGATAAATTAGATCGAAAAAACAGCAAGATATTGATTTAAAGAAAAAATATATCTATATACCGATAAAATATCGATAAGTCAATGTATCGATATCCTGACATCGATAAGCTTGCTTCTCCTTACCGAAAATACAGGAATGATAATCAAAATTTAGGCTATGATTACTTCAGTGGCGGTTTTAGGGGGGGGGCACAGGGGGCGCTTCCCCCTAGAGCCTTGTACAAAAAGGATTTCAATAGCGACTTTTATACAAAATAACTATTGTAACATAAACGTTAACCATTTCTACAAAATATTATAAACAACAATAAACATTTTGCCGTCTGTCTAAGGTCTTTGAAATGAATTATACCAAAAAAAATATGAATAATAGATCAATACTAATATGTAATATAAAAAATGCAAGACTTTTTTGGCATTTTTGATTTACATGATCTTAGATTGATTCTGAAATCATTCCTTAAGTACACATCTCACTGCGATGTTACCAAAATTTGCGCCGGATAGTTTCTAAACGAGACAAATAACCCAATTTTTCTTTCAAAAAACATTTCTTCGGAAAGTATTTTTTTCGAAAATGAATTAACGAAATTTTTCAAAAATATTTTCCCAAAAACATATTTCCATTAAATCCATGCATATTTCAAACCATTTTTTTTTTCGAAAATGTCCCGACCGCTTTTTCAAAGATGCTTTTTAGAAAACGGATTTATGAAATATTTTGAATATATCTTTTCCGTATTTCAAAAGTACATTTTTTCAAAAATATCTCAAACAAATAATTTTTAAAACACGTACATTTTTCGAAAATATACTTTTTCGAAAATTAAATTATGAACTCTAGTAGCTTGGAAAATGGTAATGAAAATCAGACGAAAAAAGATCCTGAACCAACCCAAACGAACCTTTTTTGGTTTTGATCAGGTTTCCTTAGGTTCGGTACGTTACTTTCTCGTAAATTACTTTTTCAAAAAGCCGTTGCTTGAATAAATTAATACTATCCGAAAAAATTTAATTTGGAAAAAGATGTTCTCTGACAAAAATGTATTTTTGAAAAGTGCTTTAAAAAAGATTTGAAAAATTGGTTTTAGACAAATTGTACTTTCGTAAGTACTCGTGTATCCCCCCAAATGAGCAGAAGGCGTAAATAAAAAAAATGCTACAATATTTACACTTTCATATTAATCAAACAATTTGTCCTGTCGCGTGTAAGCTAAGATGACCAACTCTTCTAGCTGTTTATATATTTAACAAATATCTTTTTTGATATTAAATTAAGCCATTTTTTCCAAAAACAGCTTCTTCGAAAATATATATTTTTTTAAAAGAACCTATTCAAAATACATTTCCTGGAAATATATTTTTTAGAAAACATAGTTTTCCTAAATTTAAATTATGAACTATACTAACTTAAAATGTCAATGAAAAAATGACAAGAAGATCCTAAACTAACCTAAACGAATCTTTTTGTATTTGGTTAGGTTTACGCTTCCTTGTGCTATGTTACCCTGTAGTAAATTACTTTCAAAAATGTGTTGTTTTTTAATATGAATATTCGACGTCTTTTTCGAAACAATGTTTAGAAAATGATCTTTCTAAAAATATGTTTTCTTGAAAAAATTTAGTTCCAAAAAGTGGTTTAAAAAATTCGATTGGTCTCAGAAAAAAAAATGAAAACACCCCTGGTTTTCGAGTATTGGTAACATTGAAAAAGTTCTGTTTTCGAGAAAATATAGTTTCGAAAAAATGTATTTTCGAAAAATTTTAATATATGTATCATCAGTCCAAATGGACAAAAGGTATAAGTAAATTTAAAAAATGCTAGAATATTGGTAAGTTAAGATGGCAAACCGTTCTGTTTTCGCAAGAACAGATTTAGATATTTCGTCCATTATGAAATAGTGTACACATACCTATTTTAAAACCCTAATTTCGCACTCGAGCTTACCCTTTTTTTTTTGGTCTGTACTTTTGTGTAGCTCAAGGTGACGTTGCGATCCCACCCCCCCCCCCCCCCTAGACGAAATTCTAAATCAGGCCCTGGATTACTTATACTATACTAAATATTATAAATAAAGTTGTCTAAAATAGTAAAACGTTAGTTGCTCCATTAGGTACTTCTTGTGTTTTTATTATGACTGCCTAAGTAGGTAACTTTATAAGTCGAAAATAGTCCTAAGTGTATGAAATAAAATATGTATAACGCACCATGTCAATATTGTCAATGTAACGGTGCTGAGTGAAATTTTCTTAAAATTGTCAGATCAGACAAATCAAACGATAACAATGATTTAGTTCTAACTAGCATTTTACTTTTTATAGGGGGTGTTTTTGGGATAATTGTCACAAAATTTGTATGGGGCTAATTTTGAGCACTTTTTATAAACTCAAACTCAAACTCAAACTCAAAAGTGCTTTATTATCATAAGATATAATCTTGTTGACAAAGCTAGGCAGACCAGTCTAAATAGTAAGTATAAAAATAATATATAAATATCTCAGGTCAGAAAGGCCATATAAAAGAACAAAAGAACAAGTTAAAATGTGGGCACAGCCCTCTACAATACAATCGTGACATTTGACACAAACATTAGGTACTACTAATAAAGACGTTCAGTTCATAACTAAAATATCGTGAAAGTACTCTTCCAAAGAATAATAGGCTTTTTCCAATAGGAGACCCTTCACCATTGTCACAAATATCCTCTGAGACCTAGCGGTTTTTGCATTAAGGGGCAAGTGATTGAATATTTTTTTCGAATCATACACAACTGATTTTTTAATAAAAGTAGAGTATGGGATTGGTACTTCTATATTTTGTGTTTGCCTGGTGGCATAGCCAGAGTACATTGACCTTCTGTCAATGCTAGATTTGTGCTTTTTATACATTAAACGAACCGTTTCGAAAATGAAAAGAGACTAAGCGTTAGAATTCTGTATGATTTAAACAGTGGCCGGCAGGAGTCACGATATCCTGCACCGGAGAGGTACCTAACTGCCCTTTTTTGTAGCACAAAAAGTTATTAAAAACCCGAATCAATCTACTGGGTGATATTTTGTTGGGGTCATGGTCTCCCCCCCCCCCCCCTCGAACTTTCTTTTACGTCACTACTGACTACTTTTAATTAAATAGTTTTGATTGGGTTTGTGTTGTTTTAACTTTTTTTGGTCTCTTGCATTTTTTTTTATTTTGCATGGCTAGTTTACAAATTATTTAACAAAATATCTGTGCGTCCATATGTTAAAGACAGACTTATTTTTTAAGAAAGGGAGGCACGAACGGATATTTTACTAAATAATTTATAAATGGTACCTACCTACAAGCTACCAAAAAGAGCAAAAGACAAAACAGTTTCTCAACGAAATGAGAAATATAACTAATCAGGGGCGGCTGGTACATAAGTACTGCAGAGCTGCAGAACCATCAAAACTTTCAAGCCACTTGACTAATTTTTTCATACTTTGCAGTAAATGAATCAAAGATTCCTTAAAACAAAAATAAGTAGGTAAAATTGAAATATCGAATTTTCGGCGCAGTAAATAATTAAAGATTCCTTAAAATAAAAATAAGTAAAATCAAAATACCGAATTTTCAGCCAAGAATGCTAAATAATAGGTCAGCGCTAGTCAACACACGCCGCGCCGCCTGGCATCGACGTACAGTTGACCGTGTAAAGTTAATAGGTATAATGTTCTCGCGACGTTATTCGATTAAAAATTTCCTCAATATAAAAATAAGTAAAATTAAAATACCAAATTTTCGGCCGAGAATGCTAGTAATAGGCCAGCGCTAATCAACACATGCCGCACCCCGGGCGCCGACATACAGTTGACCAAGTAAAGTTAATATAGTTTTCTCTCGACGTTACTCGAGTCCCGAGCTGAACTATTTTTATTACTGCACAGCTCTTTTCAACCTTATGACTATAATACAGAGATGGGCTTCACCGTCGGCTGTTTATAAAATTTAGTACGGGAAATTCTGCTAGTCATTTAGCTGCATTCGTGACAGTCCCTAATAGTAAATTTGCAAACATTTTATATAATCACATCAGGAAAGACAATTATTTTCAGTTATTGTTGTTGTTATTATTGTTAGCTGTAGGTTGTTAGTTTTGTAGATTGTAGACTTTGAAAGAATGGATGTTGTGTATAATTTAGTGAACGTTAAAAGATTTTTTAAATACTCTTATAGGGAAAAACTTGAGCTAAAAAATAGAGATAGACCATTACCAGATATTAATATTGAGATAGCCGGTGTTAGCAGAGGAAAACCCTCGGGAAAACATTAACACGCGTCACTTTAAGAGAGATATTTATTCGCGAAATGATTGGATTGGATGCTACAAAAAAATGCCTTTTTTGCTTTCAGTGTGTACTTTTCGAGGGCGATAAAACATGGTCGCAGATGGGTATAAAAGAAGTGCATTTGATGAAAAAAGTATATAAACATGAAAATTCAGGGAGTCATTTTCATAATGATATGGAATACGCTTTATTAGGAACAGTTAACATATTAGTGCTCAGCTGGTCACTGCATATTGGAGAAACATTCAACTACGCAATGATAACGTGACAAAAATAGATATGTGCTATCCAAAATTATAAATTGCATTAAATTTTTGCGGTGCATTCGAATTAGCTAATTTTATTGCAGACCACTTACGGGACGCCACCGAGTCGACATAATGTAGGGGAGACCGGGGCTGGTTGGCTACAGGGGTAAGTTGACACAGTGCCTATTTCTCTGACTGGTGTGCACGTATAATCGCAAGGTAGCAGTATAAAGTAAAACCAACAACCGTTGGCAACGGTGTAAAAAGTGCTAACCAGCTGTTAGTGGTGTTTATTTGTTTTTAATGCCGGTAAGTAAATTTTCCCTCAATAAAAATTTATAAATAATTGGTCTATAATTAACTTTTTTAAACTATTTTTTTATCAAAACATGTTGCTGGATGTCGGGTTGAAACGATATGTTATACTAAATTATTCAGATGGCATTGGTTTTTTGGAAAAATTGTGTTTTGTTTTCAAAACATTGCCGGGGCAGGTTGGCTCACTCACTGCGGGGCACGTTGGCACGGTTTGCCAACTTACCCCGTATAGGTTGTATTTTATTTACAAAATTAAAACTTGTTTAAAAATTGTTTTAGATATGCGGAATTACAAAAGAAAGACCGACAGGGGCACAACACCCACTGATGTGATGTTGCGGGCCATACCAATGGTTAAAAATGAAGGGAGATCGATTCGAAGTGTAGCCAAAGACTTCGATATAAAATTTCGAACTTTAGCCAGATATTGCCAAAAAGCAACTAATCAACAAATTGGAAAAGTTGGTTACACTCAAAATAGACTGGTAAGTTGTTTTCTCTTCTATTAATATACAGGGTATCCAAAATACAAATATGCAACCAAGAGATCTAATAACATGTTTAAAGTTTCTTTACCCTCTTTTTTTTAGGTCTTTGCACCAGATCAAGAAAACCTTTTGGAGGCCTACCTCAAAAAAGCGGCTGATATTTACTACGAACTTTCACCACGAGAAGTGCGAATCTTTGCTTTTGACTATGCAACTGCCCTAAACCTAAATATTCCACAATCTTGGAAAGACAAAAAAATTGCTGGTGAGGATTGGTTCTCCGGGTATATAAAAAGGCACCCTACACTTTCTATTAGAAACCCAGAGGCGACCAGCGTAGCCAGGGCTTCCAGTTTTAATCAAAATAACGTTAACGCATTTTTTGATAATTAAAAAACAGTTTTGGAGAGACTTAATTTAGGACCCAGTGATGTATGGAATATGGATGAAACAGGGGTGACCACAGTTCAAAGGCCTAATAGAATTGTGGCACGTCGAGGATATAAGCAGATTGGCAGGATTGTTTCAGCAGAACGGGGTACACTCGTTACTTTAGCAATTGCAGTTTCCTGTTTCAGCAACTGGAAATTCGACTCCACCATTCTTTATTTTTCCGAGAGTGCACTTTAGAGACCACTTTTTAAATAATGCCACAGTGGGTAGTGCAGGAGATGCAAATTCATCAGGCTGGATGAAATCAGAGCATTTTTTAAAATTTGCACAACATTTTGTTTCTCATTCAAAATCATCAAAGGAAAGACAGACGCTTTTGTTATTAGATAATCACGATTCCCATTTGTCCGTAGCAGCCTTAGATTATTTGAAAGAAAATGGAGTAACGGTTCTGTCATCCCCCCCCCCCACTGCCGTCACAAGCTGCAACCGCTAGATAGAAGCGTATACTAGATAGAAGCGTATACGGACCTTTAAAAAAATATGTAAATTCGGCTTGTGATGTCTGGATTACTAACCATCCTGGTCAAACCATGTCCATATATGATATTCCCGGTATTATAAATCAGTTCATTTATCTGGCAGCATCCCCAGGAAATATAAAAGCAGGATTTCAAGTCAGTGGTATATATCCTTTCAACAGAGATATTTTTCCTCGTGAAGAATTTATGCCATCTTATTCTACTGATAGACCAGTTCCAATCAATAAAGATGTTGAAGAGCCTTTACTGAATATTGTGACTGTTGATAATAGTTTACAAAAATCCCCTTCCAATCAAGAGCCTACCGAACCACAACCAGGACCTTCTTGGGCCGGTTCTCCAGGAGCAACGTTACCTCCAGGCCGAGATACACCTCCTCCGCCTACACCAGAACAAGTTCGCCCCTTTCCTAAAGCGCCACCCAGAAAAACTAAAATCACTTGCCGAAAGAGAAGGTCCACTGCAATTCTTACGGATCCTCCAGTCAAAGATGCGTTGGAACAAGAGGAGAATGCGTCTAAAAAGAAAAAAGGGTCTGCGACGGAAAGGGCTAACAGGAAAGTGTTTGGTAAAGAACAGAACCTAAAGCTAAAGGAAAAAAAAAGAAAAATAGGCCCATCAAACATGTTTGTGAGGAAGATTCTTATGAAGATGAAGAAGAAGTATTTTGTCTTGTCTGTATGGACACATTTTCTAACAGTGCACCAAGGGAGAAATGGGTTCAGTGCATTGCATGCCATATGTGGGCTCATGAAGCATGCACCGATAAGGAACCACGTTACATTTGCCCCAATTGTGACTGAGATTATTCTGACTTTTGATTTTATGTAAATAACCGTTAACCTATTGGCTTTAGTAAGTTTTACTTTTACCGGCATATTTTGGTACTTTTATAAATAAATTTTAAACACCTTTAAATACATGTTTTTACTAAGATGTCTCCCATATGCCAACTTACCCCACACAGTGTGCCAACTAACCCCTAAGTTGGGGTAGGTTGGCACACTTGCATCAATATTTTTAAAAATTTATATCATTTTAATAACAACATTTACACTTGTTGTAAATACTCCAAATTGTAGGCAAATGATACTGTTATATCATGTATGTTCTGTACTTCGATTTTAAAGTTTTGTAGTTCCATAAAAAAATTAATTTTAAAAAGTGTGCCAACCAGCCCCGGTCTCCCCTACTACTGAAACGTTTGTAATATTTGTATCTAAATAATATTTTCTTTGTTTCAGGTACTTAAAACAACATGTAAACGAGGCGCGAATTTTTTCAGGATGGCATAAGATACAGAACCCAACCTTCTTAACAAAATATTTTAAAAGATCCTATAAATTTGATCCTTTTTTGTCTAAGGCACAGAAGAAATTAAATAGATTGAGGTTTTCTTGTACGCAATATACATATTTAATTTTGATTATGATGATATTTCTTGAAATTACCTAATTTCATTTTTATTTACATTATTTAAAGAAAATACCCCGAAGGTTGGTTTGCGTACTGTCCAATTGACGCTTCTAACGACAATATGTTTCAAAAGACAGTTGCTTTTTGAAATAGTATATTTCATTACCAGTCCGGAAAAAAGGATTTTTCTGTGCGCGCTTGACAAATTCTCGTGTGAGGCGCAGCCGAACACGGGAAGTCAAGCAAGCACGGAAAATCCATTTCTGGACGTGTAATGAACGATATTTTTTATTATACTTCTTTGAAAACGATAACATAAAACAAAATATAACATAAAAAAATACATACATACAAAATAAACTTGGAATATTTTTATTTTCACAACTGTTATCGGAATTTAAAAAAAAAACTACTAGAGTAATTAAAAATTAACTATTAATAATGAAAGATGCCACTTTTTCAGGTTGAGAGAACATTTTATTAGAATGAATTTAATTGACAGAAAATTAACAACGCTGACAATATGGTCTTTGGCAGGTATGATGCGTTTTCATGGTAACTTTCAAATCATTTAAAAGGTGATTTAAATTTGTCTATGTCAGATAAGATTGACAAAACGTCAAAAAATATTTCAGAAATTCATCTAAATATTCAAATATTTACGAAATAAAATACAAAATAGGTACATATTAAATATCAGATAGCATATAGACTTTCTTGAGTTTAGTTTATTTTCCTATACCTATATTTCTATTTTAAAGCCAAAAAATAGTCGGTATCTTCATTCAGCACACTGAAAGAACTGGAGACCAGGAAAATTTTTTCCGTGCGCTAGCCCGAAAAAGCCCATCTTACATTATTACTAAAACAGATGAAAATAAGGTGTTTTCAAAGAAGTATAATAAAAATGCCATTAGAGGCTCAATAGGGTGCGATCATGAAAACTTAAAACCAGAATTTTAAATGTACGGGACATAAGCTGGATTAGAGCAACCTCCAGGATTGGTAAAGGTTGGGTTATTTAATGCTCATATGAGTAGGTAGTGATCAGTTTCTAAATTCTGTTTTATTTCTTCCATTTTCTACTAGTTTCAGCATTATATGTATCATATGATCTTGGAAGAATGTGAAAATTGTGTTCAAAAAGTTTTCTGTTGTTTCAGGTAGTTCGTTCTCCAATCATCTTAAAACATCCCTCGCGTGAGCGTGTAATATCTGTGATAAGAAGTGACTTAGGACACGTCCGTGTCGTAGTATACACAATACCCCCATATTCTTTTGTCTATGGTGGTTAGAAGCCTTAAAGATGAAGAGCCCTCATGGTGAAGAACCTTAATTCTGAAGAGTATCATTATTAAGTCAATGGATAATGATTGAAAGGTTTGATATCCAAATACCCGACATAAAATTTTGGTATACAGGGTGTTTCTAAACTCCTTGTATACTGCCTTGTTTCAAGATACAGGATTTATTCAGGCTTAAATTTTAAGTCTTAATTTGATTCTAGTTTTTTTTATTTCATCTTAAACGTTTCTTGAAACAATTTTCTCGAAATCTGTACAGAGCTAAATTTAAACACTTTTAATCAAAAAAAGGAATTAGTTCTTGAAAAGGAATGCGCGAAAGGATAATTTGTTAATTCTTTTTATCTTCTGGCAGCCCACGAAGACCGAAGCCTAAGTAGTATGTACCGTGGGTGTACGGTGTACTGGGGAGGTCTGACTCACACATCCAGAGCTCGAAACATCCGTAGGGATTTCAGCAGCCCGTTAAGAGGATGTATAACACAGCCCTACAAAAAAAAATTGGTAGGTACTCCTATCGAGGCAACTATATCCCTATGTAATTTTCGACGCTGAATCCGAATCCGAGGTCAAAAAAAATCGTACACCCCCAAAATCAACCCCTAGCGCTAAAAAACACTCCCTAAACAGGGTAAAAATGACTTAACGCTCCACGAATAGTCTTAAATCTCAATAAATCGAATTCAATATAAACAGAGTTAACACCACTTTTCATTGAAAATCACCCCCATGAGTGAGTGAAAACTACCCCTTAACGGGAAATTTAAACAAACTGCAGTGATTGCAAAAAAAAGCTTACGATGCTCAGTTATTTTAGAAACAGTATGTAACTGAATCAGTCTCGATGCGATGCTCATAAACTACCCCCATAAAGTGGCGGAAACCACCCCTACCCAACCCAACCCACCTTCCAAACTGCAGTGCTGCATATCTTTAGCCAATTGTAGCATCGATTAAAATAGAATTCACGATGACAAAATTTTTTGCCCGATTTTCCTTGCAATTTTAATCTAGGGGTGGTTTCCGCCCCTTTGTGGGGGTAGATTTTGAGCATCACATCGGAACTAATGCAGTTACTCACTCCTTGCAAAAAAAATGGGCATCGTAAGCTTTTTTTGCAATTACCGCATTTTTTTAAGTTTCCTGTTGTATGAGGGGTAGTTTTCACCCTCTCATGGGGGTGATTTTCAATGAAAAGTAGTGTTAACTCTGTATTTATGCGTTATATACTTGAATTTTTATATTTACTTCGATTTATTGAGATTTAAGACTATTCGTGGAGCGTTGTCATTTTTACCCTGCCGAGGTGTTTTTTAGCGCTAGGGGTTGATTTTGGGGGTGTACGATTTTTTTTGGCGGCGGATTCGGATTCAGCGTCGAAAATTACATAGGGATATAGTTGTCTCGATAGGAGTACCATTTTTTTTTTGTGGGGCTGTGTAATTTATAGGCGAAACAAGATACTAAAAAGAGCATATTTACCTGAAGTTTAGGAACAGCCTGTATGTATAGAGGTTCATACAGGATGTCCGAAAAGTCTTAGTATGGGCAAATATCTTTGCTATAAGTAAAGATCAGCGACACCAAATTTTAGGGGTATCCTACTGGTTAAAAAATCTACTTTATCATTAATTTAACTTTTTCAACTCCCTTGAAGGGGGATCTAATAGAGTCTAAAAATGCTATTAACAACCGCATAAAAGCCAGTGATTTCCTCAATAGCAGCTAGTTGGATATCCCCCCCCCCCCCCCCCCAACATAGTGCTTTCGGTACGCCCCTGGACCCATGCGTTTTGCCGATATTAGTTTCCCGACGGATAATCAAAACTGACAGTAAAATATTGCATTTATGGGTAATGAAATCATTGTAATTTTATAGCTTCGTTGCTGTATCACAGAGCTTGTAGGCGTCCGAATTTGTATTTGTTTTGATCGTAATAAATTAATTTGATAATTATTAGGGATTATTAGTAAATCATATTTGCTATTTACAGTTTTTATTATTGTTGCTTTTGTAACTCGTAGAAATGGCACCATTTTAATGAACTTTCTAGTACTATCTAAATTTAAAATTTGGTATGTTTAAGGGTTTATTTGATACTATGAATGCAGCTAAAAAGGTTTACAGGAGGCTTAAAGGATTTAAATAAAATTTCGTATAGTTCATTTAATAAATATATATTACAAGTATGTTGTCTAATAGAATATAATCTTTGGTTTATGTACAAAAGAATTTAACAAAAATACTTAACGCTAATTTCAAAAATTACAAACTGTCTGATTGTCTTTTAAATTAAAAATATGCCACAACTTAACGTGAATAGTTAAATTGGAAAAACAAAAAGACTAGCAAACAAAAGAAGTTCGTCAAACATTCATGTTCGTCAAATAAACATTCAAAAATACAACTAATTAACAGTCTTTAAATAAATACCTACCTAATTCATGGTTCCCAACAAATAGATTTTAAAAAGTTTCTGCGCATTGCCAACAGTTTTTAAGACATTTATGCGATGTACGTTTGGCTTAGGTACCCATTTTACTCTAAGCACAAATAAAAACTTATCTTACACGATCAACGTCGTTAAGGCAATAAAAATTAGAATAACTTGACATATTATTGACAAAATTGAAATTAGAGCAAGCCGAGCAGCTCCAAGATAAAAACGAGCAGCGCTTTAAAATGAAGCTCCCAAAAAAAAATTATCACATTTTTTTATTTGTCATTTCTACCATATATGAATAGTGATTTAAATATGATAACAATGTGCAAAGAGGGCATAGGCATGGGCGCCGCCGGGATAAAACCTGAGGGGGTGGGCAGGGGGCAAAGATAAGTTACTTAGCATACTTTATTGAATTACAAACTCATTTTAAATAATCATGAAAGAAAAATCAAATAATTTTTCTTTTATCGGTTGCAAATCTGCTGATGTCTACTAAAATTTTTTTAAAACATTATTTAGAATGGAATGGATTTTTCTGAAAAACATGTTTTTCGAAACTTATTTAAAAAAAAATTGCTGCAAAAAATATTTTCAAAAAATTGCCTCTTAAAAACCATGTTATCTTATGTTAAATTTCCGCTATATCCCAAACCTGAACAAAATTATTTTTCGGAAAAGCATTTTTCGGATAAAATTGGTTTTGAAAAGATGTTTTTTGACAAATAATCTTACTTTTGAAAAAGTGTTTTTTCGAAAAGTACGTTTATATGGCGAGAAAAAAAATTGTTTTTAAACAAAGATTAGTTAGAAAATTCTGTGTTGTCGAACAAAGGGTTTTTAAAAGATTATACTCTCGAACAATGTGCTTTTTAAAAATTGGTTTATGTAAATTTATTGTAGATCCGCCCATAAGTGTAGAATTCAATAAATTATAACACATTATTTTTTCTTCAAACGTCAATAAACCTGACATTTTTCTACTAATTTTTTGACGTTAAAGTTTTGCTTTTTTGTCAGTAGGTGGTTGCTATTGGCAGCGGAAGTAAAAGTACTTTTTCTGCCGCTGAGAGTGGAGGTAAAAGTAACACTGTGTGCTCATGAATAAATATATGTTGAATAATACAACAAAGTTATAAAAAAATAAATACAAATAAATAAAATAAATTCTGAGTTTAACATTTTAATTTGGAGGAAATGTGGGTTAAAAAATGGTATTTTTAAAAGAGTAACAATTAAAGAAAGTTGCCCGGAATAACATACACTGACACTTGTCAAATCGAACGACGCGTCGGTATCCAACAATACAATAATAAATCCATAGCAACGTTAAGCCCACTCGAAACTCAATATTTTTAAATGAAAAAATTTTAGAAATTTATATCTTTATTTTCTATATTTAAACGACGTTTGAAGAAAAAATAGTACGATTTATCCGTAGTAAAAGCAACTTCTTATGACTAGTCTGTAATTGCCGGACTCAGCTACATATATCATTATATAAAGGAAAATTCCTGAAGTTGTAGTTTTTCTTGCAAATTAATGTCCTAATGAATTAAACTAATCAATGCGTGTTTTTCTGTAACAAATCAAAACTCTGACTTTGCTTTTCCAATTAAAGATGCTTCTCTCAGCACCCAAGATGTCTTTTACGTACTATTACGTAAAACACTAGAGAGATACTTTTAAATGCTGTCATTAATTGCCACGTGTTGACAGTTTGCGTAGATCTGGGTTGTTGTTTTGGCTATAAGTGGCTTTAGGCGTCCGATGCTAAACTGTCAAAATTGACGTTTACACCATAGGATAAACTTCACTTGTCAAATTTTGACAAAAGACGTTAAAAGCGGTTTATATGCAAAAAATAACTACCATTTATACAGGACGTTGCAATATTAGATCAAGAACTTTTGTCTAGAAAGGCTTCATTTTCAAATTACAGCACGATAAAATTAATCACTTCAGAAAATAAAAAAAAAAAAAAAACGGTGGGTTAAATTGGATATCACCCCCCAAAGATGTGTTAAGTCAACGAAAAAATAGAAAATATGAAAACTTTATCACCCTGTATTTTGGAAACAAAGCGTTTTCGCGCGGGGTTAACAAGATTTTTTATTTTTGCTGAAAGGATCGCCGGTATATTTTTTTCAGACGAATATTGCAACGGCCTCGATATTTACACAGTAATCACACTAATAATCTTAAACTTCTTGCCAGGCATTAGATCACAATGCACCTTGAGTAGTACAACGTTTCTTGTACATTTCTTGATTTTCTATAGCATACATTTACGCTTGTAGAAAAAAAAATCGTATGTAACACGTATGAAAAATCCGGCTTTCTTCACTTGTGTAATTGTAACACTCGCCTACGACTTTTTGAAATTTTCACATGCGTGTGGTACACTTATTAAATTAAATTTCAGATAATTTTTCATTTTCGAGTTATTTTCAAAGAACTAAATTTTCGAATTCTTGATTCAATTTTTTTCTGGCGTTAATATGAAAGGTAGGGCAAAACTAATAAAACTTCTTTATATCAACTTTTAATGAACTTAAAGATTACATTATCATTTTTTTTATTCGACGTTTCGTCTTTGGGCAGCGATCATCAACTTCATTTTTATAAATTCGGTCCTGATTTTTTGATGTCAAATTTTAGAAGCACTTTTTATTATGAATTTAACAGTGTACCACACATTATGGTTAGATTACGTTTTGACTCTTTTTTGACCATCATTAAGAAATTTTTGCGATATGGACCTGTCTCCTAGAATATTTCATACATTATTCCAGCTTTTAATTTACTGAAGAAAATAATGAAGCATGCTCAATCTTTTTAATTTTCTATTTTAATTATGGCTTGTAAATATGAAAAATAAATCAATTAATTACTGTTGAAAAATATTGTATGTCCAATGTATCACCCATTATGGTTTAATTAGGTTTTGAGCATTTTTTGACCATTATTAACAAATTTTAGGTTTATACAGCAAGCAGTGAGTTAAACATTTTTTAATTCCATTAAAGTATTGAAATGCATTTTATAATTAGTATGAAATATTAATTTAATAGCCAACCAATTAGTATTAACAATACATAACAAATAAATGAGCAAAAGAGAGATGGATGGTAGGTACCTACTTATCACAAGTATTACCTAACGCATTCGTAAAATTTCTGTGGCGCTGTTTTAGAAATGTTCTTGAAGGTTAAGGCAACTCTAGATGTTTTTAATTTGGAAAACAAATGGTTCTGAACAGTAATTATTTTATGATTTTTCTTATTTGGAAGCCATTATTAAAATAAAACATTAAGATTGAGTAAGCTTCATTATTTTGTTCATTAAATTACAAAAGCTGGAACAATGTATGAAATGTTCTAGGAGACAGGCCCATAATGTGTGGTACACTGCTGAATTCAGAATTAAAAGGTCTTCTAAAATTTGAGATCAAAAAATTAGGACCGTATTAAAAAAAAATGAAAATGATCATCGCTGCCCAAAGACGACTTTATCAGCACCCTGTATAATAACATTTAGATCAAAGTGTGCAACGAATATACATTAAACTTTAAATCAGATTAATTTCTTACAATTTCGTATAAAATATAAAAAATTTAGTTTCTCAGTGTACAAGCAATTTTTACGCGGTCGTTGATATTTTCCTCAGGGTAAGAGACCTGATTACTGTCAAATATTCGTGAACACGAAAGAACAAAAATGTCGACGTTTTTGTCGCTTCTCGTTGTTGGGTTATTCTCTGACATTAGTTCGCAAGCCCTGACGCTAAATAATAATAAATTTAATGCAAAAACGGAACTTTTAAGGGACACACATACAGATTTACCTTTAACATACTACTAGTTGGAAACCATTTAAATACTTTAATAATAATTAGCCTTTCACTTTTGTTGTGACTTTTGCGCTATTCTTTTCTTCGAATTTTTGTTGTAACGAGGCAACATTCGAGTTTGACCTAGCTGCATTCTTTACCCCTATTGAGGCTGTTTTATTTACACCAACATCTGAGCTTGCTTTAGATACTTTGGAGGCAATTGGAGGTTTCACGTCACTAGCACCTTTTTTATCTTGTAGACTTTTAAAACTCACAGATTTTAAATTATTGTTAGTCTTTATAGTGGGTTTTTGAGTATTTATTGCTGGTTTAACACTGGCTACTGAAGGTTTTTTGTTTACTGAGGTACCTCCATTTAAAACATCAGGACCTTTGGGACCCGAATTTGTGTTACAACTGGTTACCAGATCGGGACTGTTTGTTACTGATCTGTTTGATTTTACAGAACCTTGAGATAAAGGCCTCGTGGGTGAAGGCTTTCTACTTCGTAAATTAGGTGGCGTTACCTGTCGACTCACGGTCGTCTTGGGCGGAGTTTTATTTACAGGAGGAGGGGGCGTTTTACTAACTGGGGATAATGGCGTTTTCGATTTTGGTGTTTTACTATCACTGGTTGTTGCTGTCTTACTGTCTGTATTTTTAGTATCACTAAATGAATCACTGAGCCTTTTGGTGCTACTTTCTGAAGCTAACGGTCCAGCCGGTCGCTTAAATGAATGAGCCAAAGGCTTTGTTGAAGCATTTGATTTAAATGAACTTAACGTAGGTGTAGCCTCCTTTTGTGGGGGTTTGTGAACACTTGGTGCTTTTAAAGGCACATTAACTGCCGACGGCAATATATAGCCACTAGAAGTAGAGCTTGCGCTAGACTTTAAATTACCCATGTTGCTATATTCATTTTCTGACTTATACATCGACGATGTATTGGCATATTCGGACGAATCGGCCGACGGTGTTTCTTTCCCTTTTTTATTTTTAGCTTCTTCTTCCTTTCTTTTTCTACCAAGTGTAGAAGTGGAATAAATAGAATCGAAGTTTCGATGCTGAATCTCTGAAACAATTTCACCGAGTAGTCCTATATTTTCACTAGATCCGGAACTACTTTTTATTTTTTCGGGAGAAGGTGCCTCATCTATAACTGCATAGATGTTGTCTCCACTGGTCGGACTGCTTTCTTCACTTAATCTTGCAAGTGGGGCGGCAGCTTCGTTCAGACAATCGTCGTACTGATTTTGATTTTCGCTAATTTTATCAGAGGATTTCGCCTTCTTATCATCTATAGGAGGCGCTGGAGGGGGTGGACTTTTCGGACGACTAGCAGAGGGGATACTAAGGGGACGTTTATAGCCGGCTGGTTGCCGCATTGATCCGAAAGTCTGAATATTCGGTCGTTCTTTACTTTTTGTGGCTCTCATACTTTGAGCCCGCATTACTACTGCTTTTTTAGCTGCTGCGTCAACAGGAACAGTTGTAATTGCGATATCTATCTCTGTCTGTGGCATAGGATCTGATATTTTTAGATTCCTTAAAGCATTTTTGTCAAGAATTTTCTGGGCTTTGACTTGATTAGTTTTAGGCAAGGAATTTGTTTGCACCACAGGTTTTTTATCTGCCGGTTTCAGGAAAGATGCTATCCTATTAAGAGCACTAGAGCCAACGTTTTCCTTTTCTTTATCTTTCTGTAGTTTTTTGGCAGGTTCGACATTAACATCAAGTACAGTATGTATCACTGGAATTTCAGGATTTGATAATGGTCTAGTAGTTTCTTGTTTAGGTGCCTCAGGCGCTGGCCTAAAAGGTACTTTGGGAGCATTACGAAGTGGCGATATCAACTCTTTAGCGCTTGAAGTGGAACTTTCAAGTACAGGAGAGGATATAATTGGTCTAGCGGTGCTACCTGGATTTGGCGGAGGTAGTGCTGGTACCGTAGAAGTGCTGTTAATATTTCTAATGCCATTTACCAAAGTACTGTTTCTGAAGGAGTTCATTTTTTGCACAGGTTTACTAAACAAACTTGTCTTTGGAGTTTTGAGGGTAACTGTTGGCACTGGAGGAGGAGGCTTCTGATAATTTTCACTATTTGTATTATTCGGTATATTCCAACCTATTGTAGCCGGAGCAGGGGGCGGAGGAGCAGGTCTGACGGGCTCAGGTTCTTCTTTTTTCAAGGGGGTAAGGCTAAAACCTCTAAAATTACCAAAGAAATCATTTTTAATACCAGAAGGAGGTGGAGAGTCCTCATGAAGAAGTGAATGGTTATCTTCAGTTCTTTTGGTGACTTCATTGGGAAATGGCGGGCCCCTTGATTTGTTTGGAGACTTCGACCTTCGCAAACAACAAAAAAACATATTTTAATATTAAATTTTACAACATTTTTGTTGTGAAAACACATTTGAAAGGTTATTAACCTAAATTTTGTATTGACAAAATGCAAGAAAATCAATAATACGTTAGAGCATGAGCAGAAGAGACAAAATTAATTAAGCATACATACAGTGTAAGTAAAAAAGTAAGATACAAAATAGGTACTTACATAACATAAAACGATACATAAAAACAATTACCAACAGGTTACAGCCACCCAAGCATGCAGGTTAAAGAAAAGACAGACCAAGAAGATACAAGTTTTATTTTTTAACACAGGAAAAAAGAAAGAAAATATTTACTAATATAACATGAAATATTCTAAGATTTTTTTAAATGTTATATTAATAATTCATAAAAACAAAAATTTTCAAATACATTTAAACAAAAAACTAGCAAACTACAAAAAATATAATACTAGAGGCGTTCGGAAGCAGGATCAATGCTAAAATAACATAAATCACAAGAAGGCGAAATATCTTGCATCGGCCACTGCCACTGAGCAGCTACTAATGCAGTAGGATAGGAGAAAGCTATAAGCTCTATTTAGTTTAAAGACAACTAACAAAGTATAATTATTTTTTTTATTATTTATATGTTTTAAAACGTCTGTTGTCAAGAATTTTGTAGCATTTTTTTCTTTAACTTAACTACTAATTTTATCAATTGGGGAGCCCCATTCAACAAGGGGACATGCGCTCGGCCCGGCCCGGCCGGACCCAACCCAACCCTGAATATATGCAATCCGACCTTTGTGCGTAGCGTTTTAGAAACAATTAAAAAACAATACCTTAACGTTGATTCTCAGCAAACTTCCAGTGGGAAAGTTATTCCTTATAGTCTAAAGAACAATCGTGCGAAGGCAGGAGATATTTTGACAAAAAATAAACAAATTAGAGCAGGTTCAATCCAGCGTTGCGCGCCGCGCGTACATTTCGATGTGTGCGTAGTAGTAGTTTGAACATTACAGAAGATAATTTGACGTTTAAATATGACACAATAATTTTAAAAAAGTGTTACAAGAATAAAAATTGTTTTATTAAAATTATATTATCGAATATAAATTTTTGTTAACACAAAGCATTTTAATACAAAGGATTTTTTAATATGAAACATTATAGCATTAATTTTTAAAACGTACGAAAAGCATGCATCATAATCATTTCACTTTTTTGAGCTTACTGCCTTTAACAGCTATGTTTTGAAAAAGGTTTTCATAAAATTTGCAACCACCAGGACTAAGATATTTAACAAAAGTTTTCAAATCATTCAGTTTTTCGCGAGAAATTCCGACATCTTTAGCAAGCGACGATTTTTCTAAATTTTCAAACGTGGTTACTTTCTCGAGAATAATAGTCGTAGGCTTTTCATTATAACTGTAAAAGACGTCAATGTAGCCATTTGCAAAATAATTAATTTTCACCACTTTTGAAATTTTAGAAAAATCGTCGCTTGCTAAAGATGTCGGAATTTCTCGCGAAAAACCGAATGATTTGAAAACTTTGGTTAAATACCTTAGTCCTGAAGGTTGCAAATTTTATGAAAACCTTTTTCAAAACACAGCTGTTAAAGGCAGTAAGCCCAAAAAAGTGAAATTATTATGATGCATGCTTTTCCTACGTTTTAAAAATTAATGCTATAATGTTTGTGTGTGTGTGTGTGTGTGTAAGTTTCAATGGCTCTGGAAGCTTTCCAACAGGCCAGACTATGTTTCATATTAAAAAATCCTTTGTATTAAAATGCTTTATGTTAACAAAAATTTATATTTGATAATATAATTTTAATAAAACAATTTTTATTCTTGTAACACTTCTTTACAATTATTGTGGCATATTTTAAACGTCAAATTATCTTCTGTAACGTTCAAACATTACTACGCACGCATCGAAATGTACACGCGGCGCGCAACGTTGGATTAAACCTGCTCTAATTTGTTTATTTTTTGTCAAAATATCTCGTGCCTTCGCACGATTGTTCTTTAGACTATAAGGAACAATTTTCCCACTGGAAGTTTGCTGAGAATCAACGTTAAGGTATTGTTTTTTAATTGTTTCTAAAACGCTACGCACAAAGGTTGGATTGCATACATTCAGGGTTGGGTTGGGTCCGGCCGGGCCGGGCCCACCGCATGTCCCCTTATTGAATGGGGCTCCTCAATTAAGCATTTTTTGAATTCTATACAAATTTGATATTTTCGTTATAATAAAACTATTAAAACTATACATATAGTTAAAAGACACGACTTTGACGAAACATGCATTATTTATAAAATGCCTCGAGTCAAGGTATACTAAAATGATTTTTTGATATTCATAGTTTTTCATTGACTGAAAAAAAGTAGAGAAATAAAGTATATTAAAAAAATATATATTGATCAGTTGCCTGCGACAGCCTGCTGGATGTTTCCTATTGGTTTCCATATATAATTGCAAAGATTACACAGGACCACAAATGGGAACCGAAAAAGTCTTTTGGCGAGATTGATTTCCTATATGTATTTTGGTGCGCTGATTACGAATCCGAGGTCCATATAACCCCAGCACGTCACGTTCAAGGTCATTTGAAGGTCAAATACATGTATTACGGAAAAACAGAAAATCTGACCACGGATTCGGAAAGAGCGGGAAATTTTACGTCCAAATATGTATTTTTTATTTTTTCCAACATGACCCTCCAAGGTCATCTGGGGATGAAATGACTCACCGATAGACCAAATTCTTATTTCCCATATACATCATCACCTTGAAAGTGACGTGCTGGGATTATATGGACCTCGGATTCGTAATCAGCGCGTCAAAAAACCTAAAGATACCTGACTAAGTTGTACGTAAAAGTCTGTAGATGTGATGATGTATATGGGAAATAAGAATTTGGTCTATCGGTGAGTCATTTCACCCCCAGATGACCTTGGAGGGTCATGTTGGAAAAACTAAAAACTACATATTTGGACGTAAAATTTCCCGCTCTTTCCGAATCCGTGGTCAGATTTTCTGTTTTTCTGTAATATATGCATTTGACCTTCAAATGATCTGGAACGTGACGTGCTGGGGTTATATGGACCTCGGATTCGTAATCAGCGCACCAAAATACATATAGGATATCAATCTCGCCAAAGGACTTTTTCGGTTCCCATTTGTGGTCCTGTGTTATTAAAGATGCCAGTTAACTTACTAATACTACAAATAAACAAAAAGCACAAAGGAACAACATTTATAGAACAGGCAAGACAAGTATATACACTGACAACCTGGTTTTTAATTTGTTTTGGATATGGATAGTATACCCCATCACACCACAAATATACAGGGTGTCCGAAAATTTTTAGTATGGGCAAATATTTTTGCTATTAGCAAAGATAGAGACACCAAATTGTATCTTATGTATGTATCTTATTGGTTAATATATCTACTTTTTTATACAATTTAACTTTTCAACCCCTGTAAGGGGCGACGCTAGGGAGTTGAGGTCAAAAATTTTATATGGAACCTATGCCGTGTGATACCTTATTTTAAAGCTCTTTAAAAAGACACATTTTTCCGCAAACCCGAGGTCCGTATCTTAGTTTGTTTTTAAATGGCCTTTAAAAATTAAAAATCGTAAAAAATATTAATATACCTTTAGTTCTCTTATTGCTTTACGAAAGTAATGGCAGAGTTCCAAAATCGAATTTATTACAGCCAAGAAGTTCATGGTGGTCATTTTGAACAACTTTTAAAGTAATAAGAGAAATAAAGGTATCTAAATTTTAAATTTTTTTCACAATTTTTAATTTTTATAGGCTTGACATTTAAAACAAATTAAGATATGGACCTTGGGTTTGCGGTAAAATGTTTATTTTTTGAAGAGCCTTAAAATGAAGTACCATACGGAATAGGGTTGCATAGAGGGGGGGGGGGGAGTTAAATTACATAAAAAAGTAGATTTATTAATCACTAAGATTCACCTGAAATTTGGTCTCTATCATTACTAATAGCAAAGATATTTGCCCGTACTAAGACTTTTCGTACACCCGTATATTATAGGTGTAAATTAGTACCTGTGCACATAGGGTTACCAGGTGCTAAATTCGTAAATTCGGCCGAGACCGGTGAAAAATCCTGATTTTATAAAAAAAGTCCGGTTTTTGGAAACTAAACTTTATTTTTAAGTAAATTTTTTATTACCATTTTATTAGTTTTATAAGTTTTTTTATAACCCCTTAAATTATTTATATTTTTGGCTACCTGAAGCAGCTTTTAAAGTCTTTTTTGCCAGAAATTGCATCGTTGCCTGATGGTGTAGAAAATCCGATCTTTAATGAAATCCGGGGGAGTCCGGTCAACGCCTTTAAAATCCGGTCAAGACCGGATTTATCCTAGGTAACCCTAGGTGCACAAGAGCAGTAATTCCAACGCACTGCAAATTGTGCGCTAAAACGTCCGCTGTTGAAGGGAGTAAATGACAAAATATGTTTAAATATGTCCCCCCATCTCCCTATTAACTCATCAAAACTTCATGAAAATATTTTAAACCGTTTTCGAGATATCGTCCATTTTGAAAAACTCATCCTGTATAAATGTATGTAGCAATTTAATTTTAAATTTTGCGTAAAAAAAACTGAAGTCAACGAGAGTAAAGAATATGCTATAACAATTTACCTACAAGACTATTCAATAATTGTTAATTTTTTTTTGGTAGGTAATGTTTATTTAACTGCGAAGGCACATCTGGTCTATCATTTGTATTTACTTTTGGATTATGTGAATTTTCTCCAAGATGAATGTAATTAACTTTGGTAGATTCAGAAACGGAATCAGGCTCATTTTTATGTAAAATATTTATTGTACTTTTTAGACTTTTAAATGACATACGTCTTGGAGAATTAACAATCACATTAGGAACTGGAGGTGGAGGTTTGTTATAGTACCCCGTAGTATTAAATGTAGTTGTAGGATTATAAACATTATTTGTTTTAGTCTTACTAAATATTCTGTTATTTCTCACATCATCAGTTATAGTGTTACTTCTAACGATACCATCTTCATTAGTTGTGAATATTAAAGATCTTTTGTTAATTTCTACACTACGATCACATTTTGCTACTCGTTCTGACTGAGTGTTAACTGCACGTCGGTTAATTAAAGAACCAACACCAGCGCATATAGAAGGCACATGCTGAAAACACTTAGTTACATACGTTGTAGACGGCGATTTTTTCCATCCAAACTTCAAATTGTATTTGGCGTAGTAAGTCAGAAGAGCTATCAGGGCAAGCGTTGGAATAACTCCAAGGAATATTATGAACATGGCAACTACAAATCCTTGATGAGCTAAAATAATAAAAAAAACAAGATACATTATACCGTATCCATTTACTTTTGAGAATGATGACAGAAAAAACAATTGAACAAGAATTAACCCTATTGGTCAGTTCCATGGACCGTTCACACCAGAACATATTTTAGTGATCACAATATTCATCTTTTCTTTCCTGATAATCACGGAGGAATCAGATTTCTTTCTATCCGTGTTGGCGAAAGTGCATCAGACAAAGACAAATAAAAAAGGATTTGTTCAAATTTTCATCGTACATTCTTTGCTTGTGGAAGTATTGCTGGTTATATACTTCGAAAGATTAGTCATTGCAAAATACTTTTTTTCCTGATAAAATCCCAGCGGAATCCGGTTTCTTTCTATCCTTGTTAGTAAAAGGGGCATTAGTAAAAGACAAATAAAAACGATGTTGTTGCCAATAATAAAGAATAATTAAACAACATTTCATCACAGGCGGCTTTGTTTGTGCGCAAGTATTTCTGGTTGCCTATAGTGAAAGTTTAATCGGAGTTGTCATAAAAAATAAATTTCTAACCTGACAAAATACTTATGTAAGTTTTATGATTTTATAGCAAAACACCGTTGCTTTTACTGAACACAAACAGCATATGCAAAAATCTCGTTTTTATTAAACAAAAACAGTGTCAGCATAGCCACATTAACCTTATTATTTTGTAGCATTTAAAATTGTTTCCTACCCAAATCCAAATAACAATACTACCTCTAACCAACAATTTGCAATAAAAGGATCGGAGGAAAAGTACCTATTTAAAATAAAGGAAAAATTTCAAAAATGAGTAAATATTTTTATTTGGATAAACAATTTGTAATAAGGTTAAAAAATATTCCCTATTCTCCGATATATAATGAAAATGGATCTATAATATAGCCTACCTGCGAACAGTGATGTTTGTGTAAGTTAAAGACGCGATGAAAATTGTTTAATCGAATATACCAAGTAGTTTCACAATTTTTAACTGTAAATGTTGAGTCCTAGTTCCAGAAGGATAGATACACTTTGTAATGGCACTGTGACTTCTGCTTTAAACTGAAACCAAACGCTTCTAGGGCGCAATTTTCACTACTTTCTCAATAACTAAAGAAATCTTCTGTAATGCCCACTATTCTCAACTTTATATCGGGTCAGTGTTCCTGTTACTCATTCCCATAACGCCCGGTCCAAGTAATGTAAAGGAGAACAAATATGTACCTTGCGTAATATAGTTTGTTAGTTAGTCCCAGATTCATAGAACACAGGAATTTAAGCTGCTAATACTTTATATAATCTTTTTAAGTATATTTTTACACTGCAAAAACAACTTATATTATGGGACAGGCTTCAAATAATATGTCATATTAATCTTTCACATAACCTAACTTTCTACCAGCTGTAAAAATTTTACGAGTATGAGAGAGAAAGAAGACGAGAGAGAAAAAAATGAGAGAGAAAGAACACCAGAGAGAATAATTGATCTCTTCGTTGTAAAATGGGTTTCTGTCATCATTCTCAAAAGTAAATGGATACGGTACAGTACAAAAAATTACCCTCTCAATTTACGATATACCACCTTTAGGATATAAAGCGGTTTTTAATGTCATTTAAAAGATCTGAAAATACCTAATGTGGCAATGATAGACACTATCTAATAAATATTTCTAACAAATAAAATTGGTTCATTCTGTATATCAGGTAAGAACAGGCGTACTTTAGTTTTGTTAAACACGAAATTAATTCCAAATATATTTTAATCAAACTGACCGAAAATTATCTCAGAAAAACAAATTTTTTTAAATGGCAACAATGCATTTTTTAGACAAATTTAGATACATCTCGTGATTCCAAAAGAAACACAAAGAATAGCAGTTTACGAGCTATTGCCGTAATGCTAAAATCTCTTCTGCCTTAGATTAACAACAAAATAACCGTAAATAAACAAATTTTTCTACAAATGCTCTGAAAATACCTAATTAATAATTATTACATGAAGTCGCAATATGGATTCAATTAAAATTTAAACGATAATAGCTCGTAAACTGTTATTATAATAAAAAAATGTAGTCTTTGTGTTTTTATAAATCACGAGATGTATGAAAATTTGTCAAAAAAATGCATTGTTGCCATTTAAGAAAATATATTTTTCTGAAACAACTTGCAAACTGGCAACACCGGGGAAAATTTGTTTTCGTATATTTCTTAGTTGGATTCTCCCAAATTTCGCTTTTGGAAAAGCCAAGCACTATAGAAAATATAAAAAGGTTTCGACGTCCGTCGCAGTAATAAACTAACAAGAAAAATAATGACTATTTGGACTGAACGACAGTAAGTTATGTTTTTGCATCAAAGTACGGGGAGTCCAAGATCTAATGGACAACCCCGGGCTGGCAGACAGTAAGCTTTCACCCTTGTTGGGGATCATCAGACTGACGTAGCCTTTAGGCAGCTTCCCCAATAGCAACTTCACCTATTCAAGTATATCGTTGTCCATTAGATCTTGGACTCCCCGTACTTTGATGCAAAAACATAACTTACTGTCTTTGTCCGAATAGCCATTATTTTTCTTGTTAGTTTATTACTGCGACGGACGTTGAAACCTTTTTATATTTTCTATAGTGCTTGGCTTTTATAGGCGGGGTTGCACGGCTTCCCGGTGGGATTGTGTGTGCGATCCCTAGTGTAATCCACAAAACCGTGGAGACCTGGAATGATGCTCAAAAATCGATTCCGATACCGGGTGTCACGCTCCCGCAGTGTTTTTACTAGCTACCTATATATATAGTTGTCTTATTCCTACACTGGTCAGTTTAAAACTTTTGAACCAGACTAGCATTAGTAGCATTGCAGAATTTGGCTGTAAAAATCTATTTAGACTAAAAATAAATTCTACCGATTTTAAAGTTTCGAGAATGGGGGCGTAAAAATAATAAAGCAATGATTGACCTTTTTACGTGACTACCAATGTAGCTTAAGAAATATTTTCTTTTCACTAACTGATTATGAAATTTTAACTTTTCAAATATTTATTGTTACCAATACGAATCTAATATTACTTCTATAACAAAATCTTTTAAAATTATTAAGTAAAAAAAATCTTGTTTAAATGAAAGCATATTTTTGAAATGAATTTACGTTAAAAAAAATTCTTTTAGTTTTAAACTTAAGACTAGCAATTCGCTGCAGCGGCATTTTGTGATATATCAAAGTGAGATTGTGTGATGTGCTAATTTTAGTTAGAAGATGTAGATGCGTCAATTTAGTCAGCACAAAAAATTTAACGCAAGAGTACAGAGGCTAAATTTTTAAGCAACCAGAATATCTGTCTTAAGGTTGGTTTTGGTGAAAAGAACAGATTTTTTATTGCTGAACATCATTCAAAAATAGTTCCTTTTGATATAAGCTTTTGTTGAAAAAACATACTAACTGTCGAGGACATAATTAATTACATGCATTTAGGCCATTTATTAATAATATCTCAACAGTTTTTGGGATTATATTGCATCAGATTATGGTTTCTATAGTATAAGAATCAAGAAAAGTTTATAAACAAATTGTATTTTTTTTTAGTTTTGTTCAGCAATAAAACATAGTCAAAAGACCGCGACCTTCTGTTTGACAGTCAAAAATTGGAATATGTGATTGTGGTTTAATATTTTGGAATATTTACCTGACTATATGTTGGTTATGCCTCTTAATATATTTTGTACTATAGGTATTTTACTTCCGCCTAGAATTTTAGATACCAAAAACTAATAAATAAATAAAATTTTCTTTAACATTATGAAAGGCAAACGTGAACCAGAACAATATGAGCAAAGAACGATGGTCCAAATCAATTACTTTATGTCCCGCTCTGTAGTTAAGATATCATAATAAATTTCAATTAAACCGCGGTTGAAAATATAAGCAGACAAAGATAATACTGTGCAAACCATTTTACTCTTTCCACCCAGCGCTGCATATTAACTTGTCATTAATAAAAATTTCCAGGTGGCAGTATCCCAAAAATCAGTAAAATTTGGATATTACTATACAAAATATGTTTAGAACTTTGCCAACAATCTAATAAGAAGTAACATACAAGGAATTTAATTTAAACAAATATAAGTCCTGTGACACACAGAAAATTCGTAGAACTTGATGCAAGCAACAGACTTTTTATTATCTAATATTCCCTGGGGTCAGATTCTATGTAAAGTAGTTCAAAAAAAGAGGTAATGGTTTAATCTGTTCCTAGTCGTTATTTAGCAAAGAGCGTAAAAATATACTTTTGTTTCTACGAATAAAATTCTATAGTACACGAAATTTCCACAGCTGATGTATTCTAATGAGTATTACTCCATTCGACACCAAATTCTGTGGATCTTTGGTGGCGAAATCCATACTGTTTGTCATGAATAATTTTGACTTTTTCTACATATTTTAGAATTTGCAAGTTGGTTACTTTCTCCATAACTTTGCTGACAATAGAGAGAAGAGAAATAGGTCTATATTTGGATGGAAGGGACTTGGGACCTTTCTTTGGGACAGGCTGCACATGAGCAGTCTTCCAGGTATCTGGGAAGATCCCCTTGACATAGGTGATCTGGGAAAGACGAGTCAAGGTGGGTGCAAGTTCTGAAGCGAATTGTTTAGAACAATTGTTGGTATGCCATCTAGACCGGAGGACTTTTTGGTTTCAAGGGATAGAAAAATTGTGTGAACTTATTTGACCTTGAAGTATTACGTCGTGCATTTTGTGGGGTAGAGACGTAGCGGCTGGAAGAGCGAAATTGGTAGGAGGAATAAGGGTGGAATTGGCAGCAAATTGTTTGGCAAATAGTTCACCTTTCCCTTTGGAGGTGGAAATAATTTCGTTGACAGAGGTCAGGGGAGAAAAAGTGCTCCTACAGAAGTTTTGACTAATGTTTTTGGCAAGTGACCAGAAAGATCTGATGCCGTTGAAACAGGAAAGCCCTTCTTTTATGCAGTTGTTGGAAGCATTTTTGGGCTCTAAGATAGTTTGATTGCATTGATTTCTTGCCTAGGTGAAAATTTGACGATTTGCGGGTGTATGATTTTGAAGATACCTTTTGTAAGCCAGGGCTTTTTTGAGCGTATGTGGAATAAAGCTTTCAATACCTACTTGAATGATATCTGTGAAACAAGAGCAAATTTCGGAGGGATCGGGAGTGGAAAAACGGACAGGGTTCCAAGGTAAAGCAGAGAAGTTTCGAAGACATCCCAGTCGGCAGAACTGTAGTGCCAGATCGTTCGTTCCGGCATGATTTCAACGAACTCTGGATGTATGGGAGAAGAGACGGTAATGAGGCCGTGATCTGAACGACCAGGGGAAGCGCATACAGATGGGACACAGGCGCGGCTCGTCCTTAAGGTCATTTGGTCAATGACAAACCTAAATTTATTTTCAATGATCTACCTAATAATTTATGTTTAAAAAAAAATCTTTTCTTTCAAAAAGTGTAAGCTCCATGCGAAAACTCCCCAAGAAACAATCAAGCTTGCTCCGGACTCGCCGTATTTTAAATTGACCTCATAGGTGTATATGAACTATCTACTATGGACTAATCCAAGCAAACCCAAGGTAAGAGAGAAACAAACATACGCGCATAAAATTTGTCAACGGCCCACCAATAATATCGCTTCCGTTGACGGCCACGCGTCAACGCCGCCGCGCCGGTCGGGTTGCCAAGCCAGGCCAAATACACTCGAATCGCTCCGTGAAGGATCTTGTGCTCTTAAGGTATGACGGAATTTCAGAATTTTAAACGATGCAGCACTTTTTCTCATAAAAAATCATAAAAATGGGCCTTTTTCGCAATTCGCGATACAGTTATACATTTAATATAAGCTTATCTAATTTTATTTTAAAATATTTAGGTAATTACTAATAATAATTGTAACTGTGCCTACAAAACATTAAAACCTACAGCAATTACGACTTTGACAATAACTTGGCAACGCAGCACCCGACGAGAACGAAGGCACTACAAGAGGAACTATGCCGGCGAAGTGACGCGTTCCCTAATCATAAGCAAACAAATAGTTTCGTGCCATTATAAATTAATTTTCGTGTAAAAACTTAAAAAATTTTAAGTTTCGGTGAATTCTCAATCTTTGTATATGTGATACATATCCTTAGCTATGATTATAAAGGCGCGTATACACCTGAGCACGAACGGGTACGAGGCAAAGGCGAGTCGCCGCTCACGTACAAGTGTGTACGTATCGCCGAGGAGAGGCAAACGGCCCTCGGCCGAACGACGTACGGAGCGAGGCAGTGCGATACCATCCGACGGGAGTCGGTACATCAAAGAGAATTTTGTTCAGATGTGGACGGTGTTTTGCCATTTTTGCCTCGTTGAGTTTCAAATTAAAAAGTCAGTGTAGTGTGGTGTACGTATTTATTATTTTTGTGGTTTAGGCAAAGTTTAAAAAATTAATTTTGTAAACTTTGGTTTAGGTTTCAATTAAAAATGAGTTGGGATAATGAAAAGATATTGTAGGCTAGTAAATGAATCACCAGTTGCCAAATATCTCAATGTGATAGCCAATCTCTCTTCCGGAGTAACAAATTTTCGTAAATATGTATCGTTTCTTGATATTGTTCCACGAATTGATTCCAACAAAAAAATGAAGTCGTTGGGAGACATTCTCGTGAAATTTCGAAAATGGCCACTATCTTCCTACGTCATACTATTTAAAAATAATTTTCCTCGCGTGATAAGTCTATTTTGGTATATTCTGGTTGTCCACCAGCGTCTTTTTTTTCTAAAATATTAAAAAAAGAACAACAAAATTGTTTCAATCTTCACTAAATTTTTATTCATAAACATGAGAATTGTTATTATTATTAAATCCTTTTATTTAGCAAATTGCTAGTCATTCTTACATAATAAAAAATACATATACATATAATCGTACAAATCACAAAACCAAGAAAAAAGAAACATGACCCTGGCAATGTTGAAACTAAAATCGAGGCCAAAATTGAGCAAAAAACAAAAAAAATGAACACTAGTGGTTTTACACATCCACAAAACAACAAAGCAACACAAAAGCAAACACCGAGACACACAGCACCCCAGACCAATATACAACTGAGACCCACACCTGCCACTACTCAACAATAATATTAGCTGAGATCAACATATATATTCTCAATTGCCTTTTGAAGGTGTTCACAGAGTTCGAAGATTTAATGTATTCGGGCAGCTGATTAAATTCAGCTAACCCCCTGTGAAATACAGAATTTGTTCCTATCCTTTTATTTTTTGGTGGAATAAAAAAATCATTTCTTTGTCGAGTACTGTAGTGATGCACATCGCTATTATACATCAACTTACTCTGTAAATATATTGGGGCAGCACCGATCTTCACTTTAAATATAAACACCAAGACACTAAACTTAATATACTCGCGAGCAGGAAGCCATTGCAGTGTTTGAAGCATTAGTTTAATTGGCGTGTATCCACTACAAGATGTTTCGACATCACAGTGTCTTCGTCGGATGGTTGGTATAAACCAACTGTTCTTATTATATGTATTAAATACTCAACAAATTTTTACCTAAAAATTTGTACCTAAAAAATTTGTTAAGCATTTAATACATATAATAAGAACAGTTACTTTATACCAATCATCCGACGAAGACACTGTGTTGTCGAAACAATTGTCATGTGTATGAATAAAAATTTAATGAAGATTGAAACAATTTTGTTGTTATTTTTAAATATTTTAATAATGGATCTTCATCAAGTAAAGGCTACATCAATTCAATCTTTTTTTTTCATTTTTTTAATAAACCCGCCATCACTATAAACGCAGTACTAGCTACTACCACATCGTCGACGCTCTCCATACTCCGCAGCTGATCTGAACGAACCAACGAACGTAAGGACGGAGGATGGGAACGGCGCCTAGTTCGGTGCCTCGGCGTTTGTTGTTCGCAATCAAAAAAAGTTAAAGCGAGGCGTTCGTTTGGCATCGCATGCCTCGTTCGCGTTCGTGCTCAGGTGTATACGCGCCTTAACATATTTTTGGTGTTATGTGTCGTCTGTCTACATGTAAAAATCCGTGTTGTGCTACGTTCCAAATTTTTATTTTTCGGTATTCTTTTGGAAAAACATGGATAATCCATCGATTTTTTTGAAGTGATCCAAAGAAAGTAATTAATCTTTCCTTTGCCTATTCGAAAATTTGTTAAATCCTTGATTGACCCCTTGTGTTAACAATGGCTTTAACGGTGCAAAAAACTGTTTGCATGGAAGTTACAAAAAGTAACAGCAAAAATGCAATTTTAATATTTTATGTTTTTTTGCGGTGTTTATGTGTAGGTAAATAATCTCTTGGCAGAACTAGGCACATTATTAAAAAACCTTCCTTAATTAAAAAAGTGTATTTTGCTTGTTACGTTGATATCACTGCTTGCCAACAAAATTTGTCCCACTTGTAAAAACTCACGGGCCGCGCCTCATGTTAACGATGGCTTAGAATGGGTGGTAAGGAAAAGATCTAGTGGGTTTTGATTATGGGTAGGAACGCGGGAAAAGTATGTTGGCTTCCTGATTGAATTAGTGAGCAAGTTGCTGATTGCGAAATTTTCTGCCGCTCTGCCTTCTGGGTTGGTTTTTGTGGCTCCTAGTCATTCCTTGCTATGGACGTTAAAGTCGCCTAAGACGATAACTTCAGCAGAGGGAAATTCAGAGATAAGATGGTCAATTTTTGCCAAGATAAAGTCAAATAACTCATTGTAGGAGTTGTCTAATGGAGAGCGGCAGATGCAACAGATAAATTTAGTGGAAGATTTCCTATACATTTTAAAATTTAAGGTGCTAAAAGGGTGTGAAATTATGTTTCTCAAATCATCTTAAGAAATTAAACTTACTTAAAACTAAGCTCATCATGTAAATTTAAAAAAAAGCAGAAACATGTTTACGGTCTTTATAGTTATATCGGGCTTACTTGGATATTTTTTATTACATTATAGAAAATAATCCAAAATTAATTTTCTTACCGTTTGGATCAGACGCAGGTCCGCTATCCTCAGATCCTCCAGGTCCGGGATATTCACAAAACGGTGGCGCAAATCCGTCCGTACAGTGGCAGTGACCTTTACTGTTACACCAACCTCTGCCGTTACAGTCTTTTTCACAAGAAGGCGCTTGTTTCCTTAAACTTAGGACGTCTCTGCATCTTTGATTTACACACATCTAAAACAATATTAAATTAATGAATATTCAACAATTATATAGTAAAATCCGTTAATTTATATTACCTACGGTAAAACTTACTTTTCCTTCCCCACATTTGGCACCATCAGGAGTTAACCCAGGGTCGATTTGATTAGTTCCTAAATCTACAATAGCAGTTCTGCAGGGAATTATTGAGCCTTTCTTGTTTATAAAACTATGCGACAATATGGCTACTGATTCCATTCCAAATTCTAGTCGTTCGTTGAGATGTTTACAATGAAGCATGCCACACAATACACTCCTAAAACCATAACAATAAAATGATAAATATAGTGTTATGAAATTCATTGCATATATTGGAATGGGTGACTCCTGGGATAGTCTAGAGACACACTAAATACTTTCTTTTTGGTTTAATCGAACTGTAAAATTTTCTCTAATACCCAAAAACCAGACCATACGCGCGCCCATTGCTGCGACGTTGCCAAAATTTTATTTTTGAGGGGAATATTATGTTTTTAATTTGTTCTACTAAAAAATAAACAAATTAAGCTAGAACTGTCCAACAATAAGCTATTAATAACTTATAATTGCCAAAAACCCATTATGCTTTAAAAAATTACTTACATGAAATATGATATAACTTTTATACATATTTAAAAATATACCTATTAGATACAGGATGTTTTTTCCCAAAAATATAATTTCTGTATGGCTTCCTTTTTTAATATCCTAACCTCTTAACATTTTTCAGAAAAATATATCCGAAAATCCGTTCAAAACATAAACTTCGTGAAGTTTTGCCGTCAGCGACGCTTTAAAATTTGACCGCATCACATAAAAACTGTAAAAGCAGCCGACACTCATTTATTACTTACAAAATGAAAACACTGCCCATTATGGTAGTTAGCAAGATAGGCGCTAAGGGCGCAACGTTCTTAATTGGAATCGTCAATAGGAAAATACATGTTATCTTGCTCTTGCTTCCCTGTTCTTGTCCCCCGTCTCTTTTTTCTTGTCGTTTTGCTGGGGTTTAACAGGTAGGTGATCAGTCGAACTGTTTATAACCATAAGTCATGTGCCTCTCAAAGATTCCGAGCTCAACGTTAAAAGTTATTAAGGAGATTTTGCAAAAAGAAATTGCAGATACGCTAACCCATAAAATTTAGAGTGGCATTTTAATCAGATTTTCCCAACCCAACCCAACCTCATTTGCTAAACGAATGTATAAGCTTGTCAAAGATTTAGAATTTTTTTAATTTTTAGGTTTTTTATTGTGATAGAAACGCCACTTTAAATTTTATCGTTTATGGGTTAGCGTGTCTGCTTTTGCTAGTTGTAAAATCTCACTATGAAGTGTTATTTGGGTTGCCTATGCTTTCTGGCGAATGCCATATTTATTAATACTAGGCGTTGTTATTTTTAATAAATAAATAAATTTTAAGTTTTCAGTTTTTCTGTAGTAAAAAAAATCCGTGGATTCTTTTAAGCATTGTATTTAATTAGTTAGTGGAACATTTTTTTCATTAACGGCTATCTTTTGTTAGTATGTTATAAGTGTGTTAAGTTTAATGTAAAAATCTTTCTAGGGGAAGTGAATTTTACAGAGATTTTACTTTAAAACACCGCCCGGATATTTATTTTGCTCTGGTCAACCACTCACTGGAATGCAAGAAACGTTGTATTTCGTTGATGACACTGATGAGACGCTAATGTTTAACGTTAGGCTGAAAATGAGAAAACTTGATAAAATGTCCTTCCTATTGGCTATGGTTGTAACGTTCGTTACCGTTATATTTTCAAGTAGTTCAAATGAATCGCTTGGATTCGCGAGAGCATGAACTCAAGGTAGTAGGGCTGACGTTGACTTTTCACTAGGTCATTTGTCCGATGTCAAGTCTGAAAAGCTGGTGAACAATGCCTCCTTCCTAGAGCAAATTAAAATCTGTTTCCTCCCTCCTGTTCAAACAGATAATCTATTGTCAGGGACTCTAAAGTAGTGTTGATTCTTCTGAATTTTATTATGTACCTATTTTGTATGGGTGTGGATTCTAACCTATAATTAAACCCAGCCTAATTATTTAACCCGCCTTATTACCTAATTAATTATTTACATGATTAATTATTTCAAATGTATGATGCATCTTTGCACAATGTTCCTTTGAGAGCAAGTTACGGTGCTTCATAGACTGCCTGATGTTTTTTTTTGACTGTGCTTGGATTTTCGATAGTTTGGAGAGATTTTGAATGGGTGTCCCTGTTTAAGCATCTTGAGGTAGATCAGTGGAGGAGTGTGCTCCACAAAAAACATCAAGATAAGTACCTAGTTTTATAATCGCCACGAAAAACCGAATGTTCTGAATGGGTATTTTACAGGGCTAACCAATTAACATAGTGTTCTAGTAAGATAAAGGCGTTGCAACCTCCTACAACTAATTACATTACCAATACAAATATTCTTTTTTGATACATTTAATTTAGTTTTAACATTGTTTTATGTGCACTTTTCGAGTTTACTTACATGAGCTACCATTATTGGTAGTGGGCTTTTATACACATTTATAATACTGTAAGTGGCGCTAAACGAGATATGTTTATTGGCCCATACCCATGATGTTGGGAAGTGTACATTTATTTTTGGTAAGTAATAATAATAATAATAATAATAATAATAAAGTATATTTAAATTAATTACAATTTAAATATGTTATAATATATATGTATATTATAAATAAACTTGATAAAACCCCCGAAGACGTACTTGTTGGGGGCAAATCTTATATTTAACATTATATTATTTAATTATATAAATTATTACTCAATTGAAAGAAAACATATATTCAAATACATACATACAATTTCTTTTTTAGGACAAGAGAGATCCTTAGAGAAAAATAAATAAATAATTTTTATATTATACAAAATAATATCGAAGTAATTGCAAAAATTTCTTTAAATCGTTTGTTGTTAATATCCAAGCTTTTATTTCAATTTTATATTTTTTTAATGATATAATTCCTTTAATATTTACTGGTAAATAATCGTTTAAATAAAAACATAAATATTTATAATTCTTTTGTGCTATAAACTTATGTATTTTTGGTTTAATGGAAATTTCATTTTTATGACGCGTGTCATGGTTATGTTTTTTAAATTGTATTAGATTTTTATTTTTAAAAACGTATACTAAAATATTATAAATAATATATATTTGCCTAACGTCCATTTTTTTTGTTTCGGAATATAATTCCTTTGAAAGATACAAATAGTCTTTATTAAACATAATTTTTAGAAATCTTTTTTGTAATACTTCTATTTTTTTTAAGTGGATTAATAGGTCATCAGCATGTGGCATTAATGAACTAAAATTAGTAAACCCCCCTCAAGTAAACTGCTCCGCAACATGTCATACATCTCGGCCTTTACCGATTTTTTGATGACAGCAATTATTGGTTATATGGTTATTAAAATTTCCACAAGGATAGATAGATCAAAATTAAGAACCTTTTACTTACTCTGACTCGCATCTAAAATATGTCTGGTTGAATTTAGTATAGCCACAGTTGCCGTGCCTGCTTCCCTTGGTATTCATTTCATAACATTGATCATCACTTGATTTGCCCGTTTCGCCCCAAAGTAATTTACATTGATCGGTTCTGAAAATTTACAAAAATTAATGAAAAATTTTACACAAGGCAGTTAAAATTTATAAAATTCCTCGCCACAGTTCACTTCCAATAGAACAATGTGTATATAACCAAATACATTCTTGATAATCCTTACAATACTTTGTTATTAACAAACCTATAAAAAGTTTATCGTAGGCAAGAGTTGAAACGTGAATCTCCTTTCCAACTCCCTTCAAAAGTTATAGTATTTTAAACAGAGAATTAAATATGTATTTATATTTAAAATGAGGAAATTTAATTTTTTAAAAGGTGGACTGTCCCTTGTTTCAACAGTATCACAAAGGGTATCGCCGGTTAAGTATGGGGTAATGGGCCCAGCGGCTTAGATATGAGGTAACAACCCTAAACCTCAAAATTAGTTTTTTTCGAAACTATTGAAGATAATTAAATGAAATTAATAGGAGACGTTGATATAAAATAGCTTTATAGTTTACATTTTTTTACTATTACATAATTTAGTATATAAAAAAATTAATTGTATTTTTGAGGGTGCGGTTTTTATATCAACCCCTTGAGTGGCACCTACCAAAAAATCTATATTATTTAACACCAACATAGTTATCGTGTGTAAAAATTACTTCAAGGTCAGACTGGTGGAAGGTGCTCAAAAATATATATGTAGTTAGGTAATGAACAATTATTATTGTTTTTATTAAAATATATGACCGTAATATTATCATATAATTATTTGGTTATAATTTTAATATTGTTAAAAATATCTTTTATTAGTTTCGGAAGTAATTAGTTAATCATCGCCACTGTCTTTTTCGATCGATGTGACAATACAATAATTATATTCGTCAGTATTTCCGCAGGTTTAACAATTCTTGGTTTGCAGCGAGCATTCGGATAAGTAACTAGATTGGGTAGACCTCCTAATCGCCCCCCGAGGGGGCTCTATAAGGTCGGTAATATCATCATTCTCATGCCCTGAAAATTTCGTGTTTCTAGGCCTTGTATTAAGGAAGATATCACACTCCTTCGGACTGATGATGCAGAATAGACCGCCCTTCGTAATCGTGTCGCTACACACATACAAACACCACACGTAGAACCATTTTTTCAAGGTCGTCCGCTCCCCAGACATGCATTTTCCCCAAGGTCGCCCGCCCCCAGACGCCAAATTTTTTCAAGGTCTTCCGCTCCCCAGACGGATTTTTGCCAACAAAAAGACTTTTCGGACACCCTGTATACATACATACAAACATAAACACATATTAATACAAATATATTCGATTTGCTTGAAATACGACCTAATTAAGTTTATCTAAGTAATAATAGAAGTATTTGCCCATTCCAAGACTTTCTGGACACCCTGTATACATTCACACTAACACCCACGCGTTTAAATAGGAATATAGTCGATTTACTTAAAATCCGAATTAATTAAGTTTATCTTGGTACTAGTAGAAGTAACTCTGTTAACATAGGGGATAGAGGTTTATTATCTATTTTATTGGGCATTTCTAATATACTTAACCGGCGATACCTTAAATATCAACGTGAGATAATATTTTAAAGAACTCACCTAGTTCGACAAAAACCGTGATAACAAAACGCTTTCCCCTCATCACACTCTTCAGCGTCTTGTTTATAAATATCATCAGGGCAATATTCCGACTGTCCTGTACAGTACTCGGGTAAATCACACTCATAGTCGGCTGATCGGCAAAGGGCCCCTGCATTTTTAGGTTTGCATGTCTACAAGAGTAAAAATATGTAAAAAATTCCTAGTAAAAGTAATTAATTCAATTAGAATTTTTTTCCCATTTGTACTTGGTCGTAATGTCATATTTGTTAATTTTAGTTCAAAAGATTTTTATTATATTCGGAATCTCCGACAATTCGGATATTCTAAGGGAAATACCACCCAGACTGGCTAACGTGTAAGTCCCTTCCCTGGAAGAATGCTATTTACACCCTCGACTTGTATTTAAAGCTCTTATAATAGCGAAGGAACGCGGAATAGAGAAGATGGGTTGAAGACTACCGGAAAGAGATATGCCGGTGCAAAGGCGTAAGAAAAGAATGCGGCATTCGGTGTGAGGTGCTGCACATATTCCATTTGTTGACGCTTTTCCGGCTGCAAGGATTACATGCGGAATATGTATCTTCGTCGCGTACATCCAAATGTATGGCCATTTATATATCTATCTCTCATCAATTCAGCGATTGTCTGTGTCCGCGACGTGTTTTCTGAATTAGGGAACTTCTAAATAACAAGTTGGAAAATCTGTTTGACAGTCAACGGCCGCCATTAAAATCTTAAGTGGGACTGAGTATATTTACCGTTAGGTCACAGCATTCTCCGGTAGCGCAACTAGCATTGCTATAAAGCATACATGTCGAAGCATTACAACATGTATTATCACAGTGTTCAGGCAATCCACAATCACATTGTTCGCCGGGTTCTACGAATCCATTACCACAAACGGGACTGTCAAACAGGAATTCTGGCTTATTCTTAAGACAATAGTCCATACCATGGGTAAATGCCAAAAGTAAGTAATTTAAGCTACATGATGACCAGTGGGTTGGTGCAACAGTTGAGCTACTAGGCGCCATGATGCAACGTTCATCAGGACACTTGCATTCGGTTGTGTCGTGTTCCATACCTTAAAAAGAACATTTTTCCATTGTCATGAAAAATTACAGGAATTTAAATTAGCATAATAGTGGTTTTTAACAGATACATAAGAATGAATATTATTTCTTGTGAAGGACATACCACGTTGTGTGCATACAATTTGTGTGAATATTCATTCTTAAAATTGCATGATTCCAGGAAAACCCGAATTTATTAGTTTTGTACACCATATGAATAGTAATGACGCATATAAACATATTTACGAAGCTGTGAACTTGATGATTAACACCCAATATTACAAAAACGACTATTTAAAAATTTTTGCATGTAAAAGCATACTGTGAAAAACAAAAGGATATCAATGGTCGTCATACTTCCGTCCCAAAGTCTCACCTTAAAGTAAACACTTTTTACCAGGTCACCCCGGAACCCAAATGTCATATTTAATAAGAGCAAATAAACTCAAATGGTAAATTAAAAAAAAATTAACTTCTGGAACACAAATTTTTGACACGGTGGTACCTACATTGTCCTATTTTGACATGATAAGACAAAGCAATAACTTCACTTAAATAAGCAAAATATTTGTTCATATGATTCAGGTAAAATATACAGGGTGTCCGTCTTAATATGGGCAAATATCTTTGCTATTAGTAAAGATAGAGACACCAAATTTTAGGTGTATATTATTGGTTAATAAATCTACTCTTTTATGTAATTTAACTTTTTCAACCCCCTTAAGGGGTGGCGCTAGGAAGTTGAGGTGAAAAATTTTAAGTGCAACCCTATGCCGTGTGGTAACTTATTGTAAAGCTCTTCAAAAAAGAAGCATTTTACCGCAAACCCGAGGTACGTATCTTAATTCGTTTTTAAATGACAAGCCTTAAAAAAATTAAAAATCGCGAAAAAAAAATACAAATTTGAATAGCTTTATCTTATTACTTTAAAAGTTGTTCAAAATGACCACCATGAACTTCTTGGCAGTAATAAAGTCGATTTCGGAACTCGCATTTTCGAGAATGGCAGGTGTTACTTCTTGGCCGAGTCCCAAAATCGACTTTATTACTGCCAAAAAGTTCATAGTGGTCATTTTGAACAACTTCTAAAGCAATAGAAAAATAAAGGTACTTTTATGGTTTATGTTTTTACGATTTTTAATTTTTATAGGCTTGCCATATAAAAATGAATTAAGATAAGGCCCTCGAGTTTGCGGTAAAACCTTAAAAATAAAGTACCACAGGGTTATATTTAAAATTTTTGAATTCAACTCCCTAGCGTCACCCCTCAAGGTGGTTGAACAAGTTGAATTAGATAAAAAAGTAGATTTATTAACCAATAAGATACACCTAAAATTTGGTGTCTCTATCTTTACTAATAGCAAAGATATTTGCCCATTCTAAAACTTTTCGGACACCCTGTACCTATAATTCGCACATATCGAAGAAAAGTATAATAACTCAAAAAGTCAATTTCTCAGTTTAATGGAAAATTGTTAGTAAAAACAATAACATTTCTTCGAATAAAACTAACATAAAGTTAACGCAATTATTATTCTCCATTAGAACTATTTTCTTGGGAATCGGTTTATTAACAATGTCCTAGGAAATTATTTTTGGGAATTACGACGCTGTAGTACTTTTTTTGAATCAATACACTTTTCGTTATGAAGTGTTGGGTAGTACAATATATGGTTTTCGAAAAGCTTAAAAAATAGATATGAGTAAACTATTATTCTACTATATTTAAGAGGTATTAGATTTGTACAAGTAATATTTTATTCTTACCAAAATTGTGTCCCATTTCGTGAGCAATTGTTGTGGCAACTAAACCGACCACTGGTGAATGGTCGGTATTTACTCCTCCTGAATATTCATAAGTACACATTGGCCCCTTTAATGCTTTACCAACCACACCATGGTCAAAATTAAATTTTCTGCAATTAAAATACAATTTCTCAATTAAATAAAATATTTACCTCGGGTGTCAGTTGTATTAAAGACGCGTCCACACGTGTAACCGTACCGCGTAACATATGTTTGCCTGTCATGTTCGCGTGTCATGTCGCTCCGTGTAGACGGCGCGCGTCCCGAACCTCGTAGCGTGTCAAAATGCCGTGTCAGATTTTGTACGGCGTACCGCTCGCGGCAAGCCGCCAGTTGTCGGTAAACCAGCGAACCACCAAAGGCTATTACGTTGTATAGACACGCGCTAATGTTACATCGTGTGGATGGATCTCCGAACATTGTAGCGAACTTCGATTCTATGTAATTTTGTCACGGCTATCAAGAAGTGAGGATCGCTTTGAGCATCGCTGACAAAATGGAATGGACGAAGGAAAATACCTTGTATGATGTATTTAAATATACGCTGCTGCAGCTACTTTCATATTTTCATAAATTATAGGTGTTTACCCAGTTAGTTTCCTGAACACACTGAAATTTTGCGGCTTGCCAGAATGTTTGTTGTAAGTTTGTACGTTTACGAAGTTCAGTTCGGTTTAGTGATGTAAGGATACGTATCCAAAAATCCGTTGGATCCGAATATTAAAAGAATCCGGATTATCCGGAACCGGCCGAGAACTTGAATACGGATTCGGAATCAAAATAAATTCGCATCGGGTGGTTACTAATGCAAAGTGCAAAGAGAAAACGGAATCGGAATCGAGTGTAAGCGAACAACACGGTCTGCGATTTGGCATATTTGATATTGTGCTTTCTCTTTCTAATGACATTTCCTAAAAAAAGATGGCATAGTTATCGGGGTAACGGGTATCATATGAGATGAGACCCATTGGTTAAACTAGTCCCGCCTCACCCGAACCGAATTCAAGCGAGAACGGCGCGACGCGGTGCCTTCTTATCCCTAAACTTCGACTTCGAATGGTATGATCCGAGAATAGTATGATACCGATACCGCATCGACCTACCTAGCCGTGTATCCGGATAGAAAATGTTTTAGTCTGTTGCATGCATACGTATACATGATCTGTAACCGCTTTCGCGCGGGTCAAGAAATGGATTCGAATTCGGATAATGGATACGGATATTAGCTGATTCCGATTCCGTATGATTCGGATATCTAATGAATACGGATATTTACAACACTAGTTCGGTTGCATACTTTTTGACCAGATTTTCGAAGCGCACATTTTTGCGAACGTGCCCTTGGTTCGCGACGATGTTACGTTACGAGGTTCGGTTACACGCCTGGACGCACCTTAAGGTATGCTTCGAAGATTGGGTTAAAAAGTATGCAGCCGAACCGAACCTCGTAAAGTAACAAAGATACACACATTCTGGCGAGTCGCGAAATTTCAGTGTGTTTTGGAAACTAACTGGGTAAACATGTTGCTTTATAAAATATGGAAGTAGCTGCAGCAGCGTATATTTATATACATTTTGCTTTGAAGAAGAAGGCAAAAAGACAAAAGCGATGGTTGCAAATGTATTACCTTTCCAAAAGAAATCATCACAGAATCGAAGTTCGCCAAAATGTTCGGAGTTCCGTCCAAACGATGTACCATTAGCGCGTGTCAATACTTCGTTACATCCTTTGATGGTTCGCTAGTTTACCGACAACTGGCGGCTTGTCGCGAGCGGTACGCCGGCGCCGCGCCGTACTAAATCTGACACGGCATTTTGTCCCGCGAATATGTTGTTACGAGGTTTGGTTACACTTGTGGACGCTGCTTTACACATGTCAACTTAAACCTTTGATTGTTAAATTAGGGTCCGGAAAGCTTTCCGGACACCCGAATTAAGAATCTTTTCACATGTCATAGAAAAATAAGGATTTCAAATAGTATTTTTTTGCAAAAAAATGTGCGGGATATTCAGTATTTTTCTTATAAAAAAACTATTGAAATTTGAAAAATTGCACAATAAAATGTCAGTTCTATGCGGTGGTGAAAAAATTTCATACCCACACTTATTGCGCAGTCACAGTAAAAAACTCAACAAAGATAAAAAATTTAAAAAATATTCTGATGAAACCTGTCCGCGAACGTATTTCACAACTCCATGGCCACAAGAAGAAATTATATTATTTCTAACAACAGCTTTAATGCCAAAATTTTTCAAAAAGAATTGAAACACCAAAAAAAAATAGATGTGGCAACACTGTGTTCCCATAATCCAAAACGTCATTCAAAATTGATTTTACCATAACCTCAAATATGTTGCAAAACCATCAAATAATAGTTGATAAAAATCATGTTTTTTTACCAATAAGGTAATTTCTGAGTTAAAATATTGTGGTTTCCACATTAAAGGCGATTTATAAACGTAAGTAATATCGATATCAATAAAAAGTGTTAAAATTCCAAAATTACAGGTATCCGGATAGTGTTATGAAACCTTAAATTAAACCAGTCTTAGGAATAGTGAATCTGGCCGTATATGTTTTGAAGCGCCATCAACATTATTTCGGGAATTAAATTACACCTGGGGGGAATTACGTTTGCTGGCGTTGTCGCTTTTCAGACACGTGAAATCTACTAGAATACTATTAACCATTCCAAGTAAAACATGTCGTTGGTATACCCCCGGGGGCCCAGTTCTTGACAGTGGTGATTGGCGAGTTTTTAAATTCATCGATGTTTAAATCACATTAATCACATTTCCAACAAGCTATGTATAAAGCGCATTAATCACATTTCCACCAAACCATTTTTAAAATCCCCATGAAAGTTTTCTCAAATTAATTTTAGCATTTTTAAATTCAAAACAAAACTTGGTTGTCTTATTCTTACACTTCTCAGTTTAAAACTTTTGCTTGTCAAATTAGACCGGTCTAGCGGTGGGGAATCTGATCGTTGATGTCTTCCATCAATAATTTAAAAACTCGCCTCATTTAATTCTCAGGGAAAATAACGTCACTGGGCTTTAAAACAGAGAAATCAGCTGATAGAAGGCGATAATATATAATAATATTGTGAGGTAATTTGCCCTTTAGAATTATTTCCCTAGTCTCAAGAACTGAACCCTTTCACGGAAATGCCGGAAAAAATACAACAAGGCTATTTGAACATAAAAGATAGATAATTTTTAATGATTTTTTCCAAAACTGACATTTATTAACAATACCAGCAACACTTGTAAGGTACCTACATATTTTTATATAACAAAAGCCACAATTAGATCTGAACTTCGCAAAATTGAATGCTTTGTTTTTTAGTATGTGGGTAATAATCACTAATAATCAGCGCTCCCAGATTGTAATTTCAGTGAATGAGGATTTTTATTGTTAAAGCTAAAAAAATCGGGATTTTGCAAATAAAAATCGGGGCATAGGTATAAATTAAACAACCAAATATGACAAAATAATTTTGTAGTCAATGCTCAACACACAATGAAGAAAAACATAAACAAAAATTATAAAATATTAAATAAACAAACTAAAGAATTTCCGAGAGATTTTCATTCAGAAAGGAACATGTTCATAAATCTGTGAAAATATAACAAAACAAAAATAAAAATGTGGGTTCATTTAAGTAGTTTCTACTTGTACTCTGTAGATGATTTCATTTTTCCAATAATATCCTGGCATTCTTTTATGTAGGTACTTGTAGAAATCACAACAGTTTAAATTTTACCCATCAATTCAGATTTTATTAGATTGACAGAACATTTTTTCTTAATGATTCAGATTTCAATGATGCTTTTTCGAACTAATAGATTTATGATTTCTGTCCTAACCATTTGATGAGATAAAATCGAGACATCTCATGTCCCGCGCGGGACATTTTATTTTCTTCAAATTTCGAGACGTCCTGCAAAAATCGGGACGTCTGGCAATGGTGGTAATAATGTTTGAATGTGGGTATTTCCAATACTATTTTTCTGAGTGTTTTTGTTATTACAGTTTTGGGCAGTAAGAATTTTTAATATAGTTTTAAGATAGTTATAATATGTATTCATTTTCTCATTACGTATTTTCTAATGAGAGGTCATTATATTACGATGAGCAATGTAACTACTAACAAGGAGCAGTAAATAAAATAAATACATATGTTTCCCAGTAATATACCTTGTCGTATCAGTGACTCACACCCAATGGTATTAACTGAATTCTAAGCAAACGAGGGTCAAGGTGTTTTTGTGTGAATAACTTAATTATTCGTTAAAAAATCGTTAAGTTCCAACGTTTCAAAGCAAACAATCGTTAATAATCCAATAATAAATTTACCGATGTACTAAATTCAACAGCCGTTTTATTTATTGCTGCAGTGCAGACTACTAAAAACAAATTTAAACGTTTATCACCGTAATCTGATTAAATATTTAATATTTTTTCAACCGTCTAAATTCTAAATTGAGTCGTTATTTCGTGTTACCTAAACAAATAAATTGTAAACCGGATGTGGATTTGCAAATCTTTGAGCAAAATTCTAGCTATTTAATTAATTTTGGAACCAAAATTTATTATTAATATATTAAACAGTGACTGCGTTGTTCTAATACTTTTTTCTGATATTTCCAAATAAACTTACAAATACGACATTTTGGAATCACGCTGACCAGTTTAACAAAAACGCATATGACTATACAGGGTGTTTCCTAAGTAATCTAAAATATTTCAAGTAGCAATTCCTCACGTCTTTTTATCAAGAAAACTTCATATTAACATATGTCCAAAAATGTCTATTTTCCAAGATACAGGGTGTTGGATTTTTTTTATAGTTAACAGAAAACAAGGGTGTTCAGTGCGCACATCGTGCGGAGAGTAATGCAACTTACAAACTGCGCCTCCCTTTACTCCGCACACATGCATACCCCAGTTTTCTATTAACTTGTACAGCTATAAAACATTTGGTCTTTAAATGGGTAATTAAATTTAAAAGCGTGGGGCGCACTTACATAATATATAGCGGTCTAGGCATACATTACATTTTGTTTATTATGCCGAGACCGCTATATATGTAACTGCGCCCGGGGAATTTCGGGAGATGTACTTTGGTGTCTACACTCGAACCCAGTCACTTTTAAGAATATATTATCTCCAATAGTGAAGGCACAACTACGTACCTATTACCTGATTGATACAAAGAAAACATTGCGTTTTAAAGATAATTTTAAAAAACGAAAAAAAATGTCATTGTATTTTGGAAAATAGACATTTTTGGACATATGCTAATATGAAGTTTTCTTCATAAAAAACCTGATAAATAGATATTTGAAATATTCTAAATTATTTAGGAAACATATTTCTAATTTTTCTGTAAACTCTTGTGTAATGTAATACTAGCAAAATCACAAAAAATCAAAATATCACAAACTTACGTTAATAATTGAGCATTATCATTTGGGTGTTCTGGTATAAGTTTATCTTTTCTATAATGTAAAAAACTAGTGAGCGTTGCATCACCATTGGCTGAAAACGTCATCTCGTCATGTTCACTCCATATTACCACCCCTACTAAGGCTATAAATATATTAAGGGGGGCGTAAAGCTAAAAATAAAATAAAATGTCATATTTGCGACAAACATGGGAATGATATTTTGGCAATTTTACTTATTTTGGTAATTTTACTAAAAACTTCAAGTCACAGTTTTTTTTAAACCAAACACAGTAAAATTCTACAAAAAGAAATAACTTAACAACTTTAATCTTAAGGAGCAAAAGTTGCAACATCGCGGCACTGCAAAGAAACCAATCGAAATTTCGAAATTATAGTTAATTATTCTTATGTAGTATATGCAGTAGTTGATCTTTTGTCGGTTTCTGAAATGTAATAGATGGATTATTAAATTTATTTCATTTCGTATCGTCAGTTATATCAGACCTTAAGGTTTCCTCAAGCATGGGTGACACTTTGCTTAAATCATACCTCAAGGTCTAAGGAATACTCAAGGAAAGACTATAAATACGATCCTTAGCCCTTTAAAAGTCCTTGTAGTTTCTTTACGATGTCGCGACGTCTAAGACACACAGAGGGCGTCTAATTAATATTTTTCAATTTAAAGCAGTTGAATCTGATCTTACGATGTGTGAGTTTTTTTTTAAATAACGCATAATTGAAAGGAAACATCTACGATAACTTATCTGGTAACTTACCCCATTTATAACATTGGCAATTTTTTTGCAATGGTCAACAACTTTGCCTTTACTCTCTCCAAGCTCCTTATACTCTCTATTGTCTACGACTAGTACTAGTTCTACGTATTTTGATTCTTTATTGGCATTATAGGGTCCCCGAACCAAATCACGGCTCTCTGTTGATCTTTTATACTAAAAAATTAATAAATGACAAAATAAAAATACAGAAGAAATTCATAACCAATTCACTATCAGCCAGCGGCGGCTTGTACACAAGGGATGCAGAGCTGCAGAACCACCAAAATTTTTAAGCAACTTGACTAATTTTTTCATACTTTGCAGTAAATGAACTAAAGATTCCTTAAAACAAAAATAAGTAAAATTAAAATACCGAATTTTCGGCTAAGAATGCTAAATAATAGGCCAGCGCTAGTCAACACACGCCGCGCCGCCTGGCACCGATGTACAGTTGACCAAGTAAAGTTAATATAATATTCTCGCGACGTTACTCGAGTGCCGAGCTGAACTGCTTTTATTCGTGCACAGCACTTTTCAACCTAATGAATAGGGCAGAAAACGGCTCCACCGATCAGCTGTTTATAAAATTTAATAAGGGAAATTCTGCGTCATTTAGCTGCATTCGCGACAGTGCTTACTGTTAAATTCGCGCGCGTTTTATATCATCACGTCAGTAATAGTATATTATTTAACGAGCGCTAATGTAGGTCATAACTCACGCAGATGAAGTTTGCAGCACGAGCCGAAGGCGAGTGCTGTAATTGATCAAGTGAGTTATGACACTTATGACCATTACCGCAAGTTGAATACTATACTTTATCTACGACTATAACAATAAATACTAAGATACAAGTACAGAGAAAGAACTTTATAATTAGGTATTAACTTAATTTGAAAACGTCAAAATTATTCGAATGACATTACTTCCCTCAATAACAATAATGGACTGTTTCCTTTCGGCCAATCGGCTTGTACGGAGCCACCTTGATATTCCGCTCGTAAATCTTTTCCGATTTATTATAGTGAGTTATAGCAGTGAGTTATTATAACTCATGTTGTTTGTTTATAGATACTATTAATTGTTCAAAAGTAGTTGAATAATTAATATATAATTTAATAGGAGTAGATAAAGACTATTATTTGCATTTATCGTTTTTGTTATTATTATTGTTAGCTGTCGGTTGTTAGTTTTGTAGTCTGAAGACTATGAAATAATGGATATTGTGTATAATTTAGTGAACGTTAATTTTGTTTTAAATACACTTATGACGAAAAACTTGAGAGGTAGGCAATTACCAGATATTATTATTCAGTGGCGGCTCGTGCGTTTTTCAGCAGGGTCGGCAAAATTTTAATCTGACAAACTCGAGGATTTACTGTGTTTTTGCCCCTCAGAAAGTATGAAAAAATATATAATATTTTTTTCATGTGTGTCATCATAGGAGCAATAGGTTTTTAAGGCTCGAGTTTTTTTTGTATGAATTTTGTGTTTTATTTTATATTATATTTTTGCTTTTTACCTACATATGATGCAAAGTGATCTTAAATTAAGATTACGTTGACCTTAATACAACAATGCCAAGTTTTGATCTAAAAGTTCATTAACAATATCATTACTTTTGATAATACTTACAATTTGAGATGCATTCGAACCGTTTCCCTCCATTTTTAATTACTTACTCTGTTACTTAACCAAATTTTTCTGAGCCGGCAAGAAATCACTTAAAATGTTTAAAGTTAAAGGTACACAGTACGGCACAGCAGAAGAGAGTAAGACCCAATAACTTATCATGCTTAGGCACTTAATCAAGTACTAAGGAAAATACCGAAACTGGTAATGAAAGGAGGCCTAAAATTTGCGAAAAACAGTAATCAATACTAATCAATTCACCCAGTCACTACTGTCAGAGTTTCACTCGGGTTTCACTTTTCACCCTCATCCCCTTATCAAAACGAATTTCCGCAGTTGCCAATATCGCATCTTCTAAGAAAATAAAAATTAAAAATCTAGACCACATCACAATAAAACATTCAATAATATACACTACGTATTAAATTGTAATTAAATTAATATTTTGGATTATTCCACAAGTCCAAACAAGTTCTATTAACTTGATTGTATTGTATTAAGACCCAAATGAATTTTCCATGGAGGAAAAAGAGCGCAAATCGGCAACATGCGGCAAAATCCAGTCTGCCGCAACGCACATTTGAAACCCCGTGTTGAATCTTTTAATTGTGTCATTATTGTATGTTTGGTTGCCTGTTTCGGTAGCTTTTGTCAGCGGCTTGCCGCAGTACGTTCTAATCTGTGAGAAGACCTGTTATTATTACTTTCGGCCGTAGTTATTGCCTAATATGGAGATGACCGACCGGTGAAAGAGTAAATAAGTTTGTAAATAGAAGTAAACGGTTAAATTAAAAGGTAAATAATTGAACCATTGGTTTTAAAAAATAGCCAAAATTAAAAATATAAAAATTTTAAATATTGAATAAGAGCTTTATTGCTGCCTATTTTTTCTATTTTCTTGGGTCGGCACTGCCGACCTTGCCGCCCCTGGCGGCCCGCCACTGTTATTATTATTGATACAGCCGGTGTTAGCAGAGGAAAACCTTACACGCGTCACTTTAAGAGAGATTGGGTTTGTGGATGCAACAAAAAAATACGTTTTTTTTGCTCAGGTTTGTTATAAATTGAGCACCAAAAATTACACGCAATTTATTTCGGTAATTTAATTTTATTGCAGAACACCTGTAATATTTTCCCATGAGCCGCCCCTTCAACCAGACCAAAAGATAAAAGTTGTGAGAAAATGAAATTCAATTTATGTTGAGATAAATGGTTTTAATTAGATGGTGCCTTAAAAGAAATGCTTACAAAAAATGAGAGTCACATCTTGCTTCTTTTATTTATTACATCTCATACATCATAAACCTTAATTTGAGAAAAAGAAAAAAAAAACAGTTTTTATAGTAGCATAAACTAATAATTAATTATGACTTTGAGTGAGTATTAATTTAATAAATGAATTCAAATACAAAGTGCACCAAAAGTTGACCAGTCATTTACAGTTATTGTAAATCTGATATTAATTAAGATATTTTCTCTCTGCTACTTAGGGTAAAAGAGGCATGATTAATATAATGATAGAAGTATAAGTATTTATGTTTAAATAATTATATTGTCAAGGTGCCTTCTATTTAGGTCAAAACACTCTTGCAATGCCGTCTTCATATGATCAAAAACTGCTAAAGACATCTCGGGTCGTATTTCAATAATTTCTTCCCGTATTTTTTGTTTTAACTCTTGTAAAGTAAGAGTAAGAGTCCATCAACATAAATTTTACTTTTGAATTATCCCCAGAAAAAAAGTCCAGTGGAGTGAGATCGGGAGACCCAGCCGGCCAGTTTAGATTTCCAAAGCGGGAGATGGCCATTTCCGGGAATAATTCTTTAACGACTTCCATTGACGCTCGAGCTATATGTGCGGTGGACCCATCCTGCTGAAACCATCTATCCTGAGTACCTGATTGAAGACATCAAATTCTTGTAGCTAAAGTACTAAGAAATCCTGAAGCATCGCACAATAAGGATTACTATTTGCAGTATGGGACCGTGGGACGACACGTCGCGTCGGTTCTCAAAAAAGTATGGACCGATCATTCCTGACAGTTACCTTTGGGTTAAGTAGGGGCTTTTTGTGTTGTTGCCTTGGATTACCTGGTGCCCAATAGCGACAATTTTGCTTATTAATGACACTTGAAACGTGAAAGTGCGCCTTTGTTGATTCGGTCGTTTGAAAAAAAAATGGTCTATCGTTGTTTCAGCGAAAGAACGACGGTATATAAAGCCATTTGGGTTCAATTCTTGCACTATCTGGATCGTGTGTGGATGACACTCATGACTTGTGCTTTGACAAAGCTTGTGGTGTTTTACGAATTGATCCACTTGGATTTTGAATAATCGCGGCACGCATATCCTTAGCATTCTCAGGAGCAATTGCAGTCCTTGGACGACCACGGGCTTCACATTTACAGATGACGATGTTTCTCTAAACCTCGGCGCCCACGATTTCATCAAATTTTTACTTGGGGCGTCCTCCACACGCCTAATATTGAAGTGAGCACAAAATTTTCGTCTTGCAACTATGTAAGAATCGTTACTCTTGAAATATGCCTCAATATTGACAATGAACGCGCTATGCCAAGTTATTCGAGTTTGAAAAGGAAAAGCCATTCTTGGACACCCTGTATATGTACCACTTAATTTTTTAATTCAATTTTGGCAGTAGGTGTGGCATCTTTCTAAACTGTGAGTACATATACCTACATAATATACTGTTAAATTTTCGTCGAATTGGACTGACAGAATGCAACTTCTTTTCAATCAATCATCTGCTTGTTGTAAAGCGTTACATACGATTTAGGAATGTTGCTTTCAATTCCTTAAAACTAAAGATGACTAAGAAACGGAACGGGGCGAAATGACTACAGTTCTTTCGTACCGTTACCTGAATTTCCTTAATTTATGTAAAATGAGAGGATCTAAAAAGAAATTCATTTGTTTGTCTCTGTAAACATCAGAATAAAAAGAGTAGGGGAGAAGTGGAATAGTTGATCATAAGAGACACTTGATCACTTCTTAATATCTCTTATTCACCTCTCTAATTATGACATTTATCCAAAAAAAATACGAATAAACTGTAGTTCGGCAACCATGCATCATATGACATTCGATTACGAGTCGACATTTTCTAGTGATTCACGAGTGTTTGTTTTGGCGCTTAAAAGTAAGTATTTCTTCTTTGCTTCCACAGTTGTTAATATAGATAGGGTAGCCCGGGGTCGAAAGTAACAGGGGTCAAAAGTAACATCTCAAATATCTTCATAAACGTAATAGATATGCATGCGCTAATTTGTCAAAGATTCCGCCTATTCAGTTGCTAAACTCCCATTAGTACCATTACCGGATCTATGAAACACAGTTGTGCGTATAAAGCCTTTTAAATTTTTTATATCAAAAAGTAACGTTATTCGAGTTCGTTTTTATTGTGATAAAGTGCATAAAAAGCCATCAATTTATCGTGCTAGAGAGTTTTTTTTAGGTATTTTGTTATTGTATAGGCATAATTTTGTACCGTGTTGTTGTGTTTTTTGCTTAAAAATTGTAATACAAATTTGCAAGTACAGTCGGGGACGGTTGTAACGTTACAACCGACCCCGTTGTAGTACAGATAATATAGTTTTTTATTGTTTTTTTTTTAAGAATATCCCGTACAAAGAAAAGGAAGACATACCGTGGTACGAAAGATATAACCTTTTACGAACCAGCATATAACGAAGTTACTAATGGGAATCTCTCTATTAGGCCATTGATATTAGACCTAAAATAGCCGAATAGACAAAAAAAATTATAAAGTTTTGCCGTTTTGAGATTATACGCACCAAGGGAAGAGTTTTTAAAACCAAAAGAGTTCTTAAGTTGCAAGTGGTTGCTTCACCCCCAAAAACCACCCCTAACACGCACTGAGATGATTTGTGGCGCTTTTCTCATAAGCTATTGGTCGCACAGAAAATTTTATTCTTACCAAAAATCATCCTTATTAAATTTTCTACAAAAAAGGTTTTTTTGCTAATTCCATTTTTTCTAATGGATTTGGAGCAACGAGCGATCGAAGTGAGGGGTTGCTTTCAGCGTGTCCGTTTTTGAAAAATATTTAGCGAATTTCTGGCGGTTTTTTAACTAACAGGGATTTAGTGGATTTCTGGCGGCTCACAACTTGCCATCTAGCGAGACTGAACTCTGAACAGTTGGCAACACTTGCGCTATTTCCATGATAATACTTGAAGAAATTGAAGTTGCACAGGAAGACAAATACTATCTCCAAGCTTTGCTCGCTGGCATTGGAAAAAATAAAACGGTAACTTTTGACAGCTTAGTAAATGATGAAACCCTTACAAAAATGCGATTAAAATTTTCAGAAGCAACAAACCGGCTGCGAGAAAAGGGAAAAACTGCAAAATTATGGTAGCAGTATTTGGAATTAGTGACCATTGTAATCCATTTTATTCGGAACGCACTGGGAATTGGGAACTTCATTTGCGTTGCATTAGAGCAATGCTTCCAATTTTTCATGCAACTGGTCATTTTCCATATGCAAAGTCGTGTCAGCTTTACCTTCAGGAAATGGATTGTCTTAATCAGAAGATGACTAACGAGGAATATCAGCAATTTACACAGCAGGGTTTTTTTACAATTCGTCGTTCAGAAAAACATTGGTCCGGAATTTGGTCGGACATGACTATTGAGCAAACGCTCATGAGAGGCATGAAAAGTCTTGGTGGTTTGACTCATGGAAGAGGTTTTTCAGAAAGTGTTCTAAATAAATGGATTCTTGGAATGCCATCTACTCATCACGTATGCGAAGCTGTGGAAAATTATTGCGATATCACACCAAGCACCACAGATCAGCATGTAGAAATGAGAGACTCAAGAATACAGGCAGGCGAACAAGATTGTCGAAAATTTGAACAGTGGCTTCGAGAACACTCTCCGTTCATTAGTACAAGCAATCTTATTTCACTATCTACTGGCTTCGTTGCCGAGGAGAAAACAAATTGTTATGAAGCGCAAACTGTTGGAGAGAAAATTTTGCATGTCACCGAAGGCAGTACAAGCACAAAATACATCGAGCGTGAAAGGCGATTGCGCAAACGCACGACTCGTGAGATCGTTTTTGATAACAATACCGTATCGGTCGAACAGCAAAGTAAATTTTTAAGCAATATTAAAAATAAGGAACGACTCATTTCTCAGCTTGCTGTACACCTGAATAGAGAGAATATATGCACATCAATTGCAGTAGATGATGCTGATGTCCAGATTGTTCGTACTGCCATCAAAATATCCGAGCAAAACGAACAAGTTCTAGTTGTTGGACAAGACGTCGACCTTCTTGTTTTGTTAACAGCACTTTCTCCTGAAGATAGAGATATTATATTTCTAAAAGAGGCTCTAGGTAATGTGAAGAGACGAATGTACAGTTCGCGGGACTTACAATCATCTAGTATTTTACGTAATTTGAAAAAATCAATTTTATTTATTCACGCTATAAGCGGCTGTGACACAACTTCAGGCTTTTTTGGAAAAGGAAAGCAACAATACGTACAAATATTGAATAGGAAAAAAGACCTTGATAGCGTCGTAGATGTTTTCAACAACGCTGAGTCACCTCCTGAAGAAATTGAAAAAGCCGGAGAACGGTTTATCCTGGAACTGTACAAACTTCAACCATCAGAAGGCAGCCTGAGTGAGCAAAGATACGCATGTTTTAATAAGCTAGTTGGTCAAGCAAATAGCACCGTAGTTTTATCAAAATTACCTCCCACATCAGCTGCAGCACATCAACATTCCCGGCGTACTCACCTCCAAGTACAAATATGGCGAGAACAATCTTTAAAACCCGACCTTTGGGGCTGGAAGAAAATTAATACCACGCTGTCACCTATATACACAACAGAAGCGCCTGCCCCGGCTTCAATTCTATTATTAATCACTTGCAACTGCAAACAAGGTTGTGGTAAATGATGCGGCTGTGTTAAAGCTGGATTGCGTTGCACAACTATGTGCGGAACTTGTCGTGGGCAAAGTTGTACGAATACTGAGTACATGATAGACACTGGAGACGATGGCATGTAGATCAAACTAGGCTTAGTTGGGGAAACCACTTAAAACAAACGCGCCGATAGCTCTACCTCATGGGTGGTGTGGAAACGAGCAGCAACATACAAAGAAGTCAAAATATTATAAACAGAGAACAAAACTATTACACGAAAAACATGTTTTTGTCTATAATTTGCAATATTATATCTGTCGCGTGTATACGATGAACGTTCAATCACTTTTCGAGAATATAATACGGAATGCGACCTGTGTTTGTTTCCACCCCACTTTTCAATCGCTTATTGCTCGAACTTTATTTAAAAAAATGAAAATAGCAAAAAAACCTTTTTTGTAGGAAATTTAATAAGGATGATTTTTGGTAAGAATAAAATTTTCTGTGCGACCAATAGTTTATGAGAAAAACGCCACAAATCATCTCAGTGCATGTTAGGGGTGGTTTTTGGGGGTGAAGCAACCACTTGCGACTTAAGAACTCTTTTGGTTTTAAAAAGTCTTCCCTTGGTGCGTATAATCTCCAAACGGCAAAACTTTATAATTTTTTTTTCCTATTTATACTAATATTAATGATCATCAGCAAGACAATATGAATTATGCCACGTGTCATTGAGAAGATACAAGAAGAAACTGGAAGCCCCCAATGAAAATTTACCTGTGTCCATGATTGTTCTATATAAATATTTTATTATACCCAATTTTAAGCATAGTCCTATCATAAATGTGGTGTTACAACCGACCCCCCTTAGTGTTACAACCGACACTGGGTCGGGGGCGGTTGTAACAAATTACATCATTTTAATTTTTAGTTACCTGTGAGGTTTTCACTTTGTTCAGCCCTAAAATATCATTAACATAATACAGGTAACTAATTACCTTAACTATAGCCATACAAATATTATTTCCAATTCTAATAGTTCTTTCATAATTAAATACTAGTCAGAATGTTACAACCGACCCCGGTCTACCCTATTTAATTTAAATATATTTTTGTACATTTTAGTTTTAGGTCTCCTACCTGTAAGAATAGTGTTGGATGTAAGTTTTGTTTATGCCTAATACCTACTTCATCAATTGCCATTTTGCTTAAATGATCAAGTATCCCAGGCTTCAAATCATGTATCCCCACATAGGGGATACTTGATCAAAGTGTCTAAAAAACTGTGATGCTATTTCAGTTATCTAGTTATGTTTTATTTTAAACTTTATGTACACAGAAGTCGCAACAAATGATCATTATTGCACACATTTAATCTGTTGGACTTCTCTATATCGGTGACTTTCATTTATATGAGTCAAAACTTGAAACTATGCTCAACTATTCCACCTCTCCCCTACATTTTTCACAATCAACAGTAAGTTGATATTTATTCTGCCAGCAGTTATTTTATTCAGAATTCATTCTGAGGTTTAACTTGATTTAAATCTCCTTCGGAACAGGGTGAAGGTATTGCGTCCACTCAGATCCGACTAGATCGACGGCTTATTTCCCTCGAAACCGACGCGACGATTCTGTATGGCTCGTGGTTAAAGTAAATATTGGCCCATTTTGCCTGTATTTAGTCCATAGACAAAATATATTTAGACCATCACAACGTATTCGCGACACCAGCTGAATCCGTCCAATGCATGGGCGAAAAAGTGCGTTTGTACGCATATGGCGCCAGTCAGGTTTTTAAACGACGGTTCTCTCGAGGCATGCGCATTCGGGACGTCTCGCAAAAGTGGTTGTTGAACTCAGTGACGCAACTCGGCGATCAGAACCGGACCCAGTTGTAATCACTGAAGGAAACACATGAAATACAGCTGTTGTAAATGCTGAAGTTGCTATTTCCATTTGCAAAAATACTTTTAAGTTTTGAGTTATTAAGATTAACTCTAACCAAATAAATTTTCTAACTTTTATCTTAAATGCGTGTTGAAGTGAACACATACACGGAGAAGTAGAAATATTTATCAGTGAGGTATATTGAGTGTGGTTAAGGGGTCAGAAAGGCACTGATGGGGTGTGTGTGTATTAGGGGCCTTGTATAAGGGGTAAGATGGTGTAAGAAGGTCATATATAGTGTCAATGCCTCCTTCCCCTATATTGCATAAGGGTGAGTGAGTGTCCAAAAGGCATATTTGCGCTTTCGCCAAAGGGGCACTAAAAATACCAGTGGATTAGGGTAGAGGGGAGTATTTTAAAAGGGATGGCGAAAGAAAAAAGCTCTTTCGCCAAAGGATCGCTAAGATATCAGTGGATTAGAAGAGTGAGTGTCCAAAAGGCATATTTGCGATTTCGCCAAAGGGGCACTAAAAATACTAGTGGATTAGGGTAGAGGGGAGTATCTTAAAAAGGATGGCGAAATAAAAAAGCGCTTTCGCCAAAGGATCGCTAAGATATCAGTGGATTAGAAGGGTGAGTGTCCAAAAGGCATATCTCGCTTTCGTCAAAGGGGCACTAAAAATACTAGAGGATTAGGGTAGAGGGGAGTATTTTAAAAGGGATGACGAAAGAAAAAAGCGCTTTCGCCAAAGGATCGCTAAGATATCAGTGGATTAGATTGACATGGGGCCGTAAGTAAGTAGCGCTTTCAAGTAAGTAGCGCTTTCACCAAAGTATCAAGTGCACACACTGTAAATAGGTGTAAAAATATTTACATCTTACCATAGAACTTGGTTTGTTCAATAATTATACAGGATGGGATGCCAATCCAATAAAATATACACATAGTTTTGGTAATTTTTTTATTTACTATTTTACTTCTTAAAACAGTTGCATATTTTATTTCTATTGTTTAGAATACTATGTTTATATTTTCTTTCAACTTTCAATTTTGTAAATGTAACGTTTAAAAAATTAAGAGGGGGGACGCACTGTATATGTATAAACTGAGCTATTTTCGAGGAATTATCGACAGTTTTGTATAGCAAGAAAACTCAGATTTAAGCCAACAAACTATACAATTTTTGTTAAAATCTCACTAATGGTTACATTTTTATCATTAGTAAAAAGAATAATTACAAGTAATATATTTAGCATTTATTACTCGATAAAAGATTCACGTCATGTGAAATAAATTTTGAAGTACGGTCCTGTCTATCACAAGGCAAACGTTCGACAAGGCGCAAGCGCGCAGAAGACCGTCTGTGTTTACGGATTCAGCTTGGTATTTAAATTTGCCACATTCGCAAATGACATTATTCCTCTATTATATATTTTCTCTATGATTTAATCCCATCGATACTCTGCATATCCCTAAAAGATTTCTGCATCCTATCAGCTCTAGAACTGCCCACATTGTTAAAACTGTCTTCACATACTTATTTTTAGATTTATATGAAAACGCAAGCTATTTATGATGCAACTTATCTTTAAATTATTGTTTGGGACAGTTTTGTAAACAATGTTGTGTCCGTGCAGAATTTAACAACCTTCAGTGTTAACACCACCTACATCACGGTCTGCTAACCAAGTTATTATGCAAATTAAGTACACCATCTAGCGCATTAAAAAAACCGTGGGTTGGGCCCATTAATTTATAAACGTATTAACAAAAATTACATGCAATAATTAGCAATACAAGATAAATATCTACATTATATTGTTTTCTTTTTTCAGTGAATCATCTCGTGAATCTCACGGTAGGTATGTACCGTTTCTGTTAACATATTACGTTGAACTAAAGAAAATGGAGACTGGAAGAGCAACAGGACCTTATGACGTACCAGTTGAAGTAAGGAAATGTTTAGGGTCAGCAGGGATAGATATACTACGGGATCTGGCGCAAAAGACATACAGACAAGAAATACTAAGTCAGTAAACAGACAACACCATTGTACCGATCTATAAAAAACATCGAACTATTCAAGAATTTAACCTTGTTATGGATGTCATGACCCTGGTATTAAGAGGTGAAGCTCCTTGGTGTAGATATGAGGACGAAGGGAAAACGTTACAAGAAAAGTGGGAGATGGAGGAAATCCTTAGAAGGCCTAAAATCAATAGGAAGAAAACTACTACTAGTGGAAATGGAAGTGAAAAAAAAAGGACGCAAGAAAAACTAAATATGTCATGATCATTAAGATGTACTTACCCTAAGAAATCTATTATCAGTCGGTGAGTGTTTATGCTTAGGATCATTGGTGTCGCCAGCATAACCACAAGTTTTATTGTGTTCTATTAAGTCCGAATGTTTATAAACAAAATGTTCTCTTTCTATCGACGAGTCTGCTATCCTATTATCTTTTTCCACATAGTGCATCTCCTTTCCATCAAAAACAATTCCAGAGAGACCGTCACATGTGGATATGGCCACCCATGAGTTGGACTTCCCTCTGACTTTTCCATTGTAGTGGCAGTGGTCTACTTCCTAAAACAGTTCAGTAATTAATTAATATCTTTTTAATTCCAGCTTATTGTAAAAAAAGTATTGAGAATGTACTGTAGTATCTGACAGTACTAGCTTTTATCCTTTTTATCATTACATATTATATTTATAGTGGATATGGGTATATGTACGGCTTTATTTATTCAATGGCATTACGGTTTTACAAAACTAAGGTCTTAATTTATTGTCGAATCCTGTTCAGCACTGCTATTTTCGAACAATATACATAATATACAGCGTGTCCTACGGAGTTTTTGGCATATGGGAAACATTTTTATTGAAAGTTGAAAAAAATCACTTTGGTGTAGAAAAATTCTGCATATTAATAAACTAAGAATCTCTATGTAAAAAATCTAAAAAGACCCATGGTATACAGGGTAGCGACAAAAACGTAAAATATTTAGCAAGATACAAAGAACATACAAAGTTATTTTAAAGAATTATTATTTGGAATCATTTTTTCTCTCTAAAAACGAAATCACGGCCACCTAGGAGAAAAAAGTTTTATATGTTTAATTTACATCACGAAATCAATGTTAGTATAAGTTAATAAAAAGGGATTATCTTTCACACATGTAAATATGCTAAGAATGACTTTGATATAGACATTGACATTCTTTGCAGTATAGTTCTATTAATTCAGTTTATCGATACATCATTTTCCTTAATTATGCCTCCAAAACCACGGAACAAAAAACTGAAATTGTTTTAATTGTTTTCGACAACTACAAAAGTTATAGAGAAGCCGCTGAGATTTTCCATGAAACGCATCCCGAAATATCGGTATCCCATCAAACTGTTGGATACATAATGGCAAAATTTAAAAGTATTGCAAGTATGGAAAACCACCTCAATAAAAAATAGGATATCCACCTACAAAAAATCCCAAGACTTCCTTGAGAAATTTGGAAAAAGCATTTCCTGGAAACGATAGACGCTGTGTTTGTAAATCCACTGCTGGAAGAGTTCTTAAAGCAAATCATTTTCATCCATACAAACCTAGATTTGTCCTCACGTTGAAACCTGGAGACTTTAATATTCGGTTGGATTTCGGCTTGGCATCAAGGTATGCATGAAGATTATCCGTTTTTTTGAAAACAAAATCATATTTTCTGATGAAGCATGTTTTACGTCAAATGGAGTAGTTAGCTCTCAAAATTGTCGTTGGTGGAGTACAGCTAATCCGGGATTTGTTATCCAGTGTCGAGATCAGTACTATTTTAAGACAAATGTGTGGTGCGGTATTTTAGATAACCAACTTATAGGCCCATTTTTCTTTCGAGGCAATATAACGTCGGATATTTATCTTCAATTTTTGAAAAATCAGCTGTTTGGCTTTATTAATGGTCTTCGACTTAACATTAGCAATAATTTATGGTATCAGCATGATGGTGCGCCATGCACTAGTTCCGGAGCTGTTAAGGAGTTTCTTTAGGGAATGTTCCTGGGACATTGGATAGGAAGATTTTCAGAAAATCATTCCCGGATCTGAACCCACTCGATTACTTTCTTTGGGGATATTTAAAGGAAAAAGTGTAATCTCACCGACCTTTTGAAAATATCGACAGCTTAGAATTAGTAATAACTCGATGTGCTCTAGAAATTCCTCAAGTTGTTTTGAGAAAAGCTCTTTAAAAATTCTCTAAGTTAAGAACAAAATGCATCGAAAAGGAAGGTGGCTATATTGCAGTTTGAATTTTGTAAATTTATTCTTTCTTAATAACTAATACCTTTGTTTAATATTAAAACTAAATAAGGGTACTTCATTCTTGGGTATATTTTACGTTTTTGTCGCTATCCTGTATACTATGGTCGCTTTAGATTTTTCCATAGGTATTCTCAGTTTATTAACATGCAGAACTTTTCTACACCAAAGTGATTTTTTTTCCGTGGGACACGCTGTATGTATAAAAAATATTCATACGAATATTCTAATAGTTTTATTATTGCCATACCATAACAGAACACTCAAGACGTGAAAAAAATATAAGGAATAGGTATACAATTTTAATTTTTCGTATTTTTGTAATTAGATTTTGCAACATTGCGTCTAAATACGTTCACGTACACGAATATTCGTTTATTCGATGAATATTTATTACAGAATGTTCATCTATCAACCTTCGCTCAAGCAATTTGTCCACACACGTTACAGTGGGATAAATATTTGAATCCAGTCAATTTACTGACTCGAGATAAAAAAAACATTTGTGTTTGGCTATAAGTAGGGTAAACAACCCAGTTATTGGACACGTGGCAGTTATTGGACAGTTAGATTTGAATCACTAAAAGAAGATTTCTACTTTTATTGGTTCGTTCGAGACGTACCAAATATTTGTTAGTCAACACTAAATTTCTATACGTGTGGTAAATCCCCCGAATACAGTCTTACACAAACAACGGCAATGTGGAGCTGGGGTGAGACCACAGCTGTCAAGAATGCGATAGTTCTATCAAGTTTCTACGAAGTTGGTTAAGAGATTGGGTTTTTTACAACGTTTATTATCAGGCCAAAAAAATACAAGGATAAAAATAATATTGGATGCATCACCATATCCGCATAATTTGCGAATTAACTACTTACTTCCCTTTGTAAAATTTAAATTTTGCCAATTAACAATGTATTAATGTACGAGTATGTACGTCTGTGAAATTTAGTGAGAAATATCGTAACTTTGAGCCAAAAAAGAACTAAAAACTACAATTAAGATTTCATATAAAAATTTCAAAACAAAGCGCTAATTTCATGGATTTATTAAGAATGGATACGGGATGATTTAACATTCTTTGAAGCCAAAACAATCCATTCTAAACGACACTGTAAACACAATATATAAACATTGGCCACATCTTATTTTACCTTGTATTTTTGTACAAAAAATACGTTAGAAGCATCACTAGATTTACTAAAAGTAATAAAAGCCCTAAAATATTTTATTTTTCTGCTAAATAATAATAAATTTAAGTTAAAAAGGTTTTATTATTTATAGGATAGGTATATTATTTCTAAAGGTTTATTTAAAGTCGCTCCGAGTCATTTATAAATCTATAAGTCGCACTTTTTCTTTCCTAGTTCAATAGACAAAGAAGTTACGTGTAACCGAGTGTTCAGACGTTTTTCCTAAGCAACCAGCAGAGGCAGGAACACTTCTGAGCTCCAACACTCCCATGCTATTTTATCTCTTTCTACTACCATTCTTGATTCAATTACGTATTTCCTTAAAGTTCGTAAACCACTAGGGGAAATGTTTTCATAACAAACAACAAATATAAGGCTTCACGTTCGATACGCTCACAGTATACGGACACCGAATCCTTTCTTAATAAATCCATGGCTAATTTAATGAAAAAGTATCTATAAAACTAATGCTAAAAAATAATAGGGATTGCAAGACTTACCTCTCTTGTTGGCTTATGTACTACGTGTTTCCCATTTTCTTGATGTCGTTGAAAAAATCCTTTCGGGATAAGTTGGTTGTTTAAAGTTAGATCTAAAACTAAGTTTTCCCCGTTGATTTCCAGCGTGATTTGGAGATGATTAGTATGTTCCCCATTCTAAAAAGAAAAAAATATAAAAGTGTTACAAAGAAATAGGTTAATATTTATGCTGCAGAAAATAAATCTGAAGCGCTTTGTGGAAACTTTTAGGTTAAAATTTAAAAATTTTGAAACTGCTCATGCATTCTGGTCTTTATGCGTACGTTGCTTATTAAAGTTTGATTATTATAGTCTCATAAGTAGTTGCAAAATCTTTTTCCTGTCCTCTCAAAAATTAATTAACATCTAAATAAGAATCACGTTACTATAGATCTATTATATAAGGACAAGGAACTCATGAATGGAAAAAATATATAGTAAATAGATAAAAGGAAATGATTTATGCCGCGACAATTAAAATGACTCATAATCCATGGTAAGTGAGCAAATGTTGTTTTATAAATTACATAATTAAGTTATTTAAACGTAACCTTTCGAAATGGCATGTAAGTTGTTGGCGCACTACCAGAATTAATTAATTGGTTTAACAAATACTATTTGCAAACCATTCTAAATAATGTGCACTTAATATCCATCATTCCCAGTATTTATGATTTTTTGTGATACATAACTAAAATAACACAAAAGAAGAGATGGAAGTCGCGAATATTTCCGCGTGCGAATAATCTAAATTTTTACGAAAATTCTTAAACCTTCGCGCTAATATTCGCAAAACCTTAAAATGCCTGCTTTTAGCATAATTTGGTAAGCACAGCCCGTACCGCAATGGCGATACGCCGCTGCGCTGTGGCAACTTCGTGTAAAAAAACTTCGGGAAATGTTTCTTTCCATGTCACATAGCGACAGACTTGTTTGTTGAACATTACCGAAAAGTCAGTGTTCGATAATAGGTGTTTAGCTGATTTTAAAAACGAATATTCGCGGGTGCTTGCAAATATTCGCGAAATTTCGTAGACGATAATCAATTCCCGGGAATTAAACATTTCTAATTATTATAAGTAGTAGTGCATTAGTTTCATATGGACCTTAACTTATCACATAAAATAAGCTCGTTTTTGGTGAACCGCTGTAACCGTGTTACTCAAAAACGGTTATATTTATTGACTTTGATTAAAACTATATTGAAGCAAAATACATTTTTTACGATACTTGTCTTTTACTAGATTTTTATACTTAACTTTTAGTTTCAAAATAAGTGCCTGTACCTAATATGTACAGTATTGTATTAACTTAAATTGGCCATGTTTATAAATTATTTTTCCTTAAAAGGCTAACAGAATTTTAACCTGTATTATTAAGTTATAAGGTTGTGTAATAGGGAATTTCTAAAAGGGTTAAGGGACAAAGCCCTAATCATTATGGATCGGTAAAAGTTTCGATTCGAAAAAAGGCTGGCAGGCGACGTCCAGAGGTGGGCATATTCTCAAAAAACCTGCAAAAGCATTTCTTAAAATAAGTGACCCGCAAAAAATTTTGAAAGAAATCTCGTCTATTGCCCATAATAAGAAAAGAAAAGTCTTTGTTAAAACAAAAACTTAACCACCCTTTAAAGCGAAAAGCTGTTGATGACATTACAAGAAGACCCTCGAAAATAATTCAACATGAATTACGCGATTGTGCTTCATTAGATCTGACCATACTACCATACAGGACGTTCATTGTTTCAGAAAAAACATGAATCCAGAACGCTTCCGCTTATCTTCTCACTCAAAACTACTCAAGATGCGATAGACATTAAAACTAATATTGGCGAAAGTGTGATGCATGTAAATAACCCACTTGAAAAAATAGTGTGGTTCACAACAAAAACAAATCTGGAAGCTTTGTGTCAGGTGTCCTTAGTCTTTGTTTATGGGATATTTTATAGTGCTCCAAAACATGTTTGTCAGATTTTTACCCTGCATGGGCTCCACAATAATGTGCCTTTAGTGTATTTTTTTCTGTTGTCGAACAATAGTCAAGACAGCTACGAAAAGCATTTACGTACATGTAGTTGATATTAGAAAGTTTAGTTTAAGTTTTAATCCTAAAGGTGTTTATGCGGACTTTGAGTAAGCTATTCATCTTGCATTACGCAAAGTTTTAACAAACACACAAATTGCCAGTCAAAGTTGGTATAAGAAAATTCAAGAATTAGATATTTCCAATGAATACGAAAATTCAGACAGTGAAATTCGAAATTTCCTAAAACTCTTTTTCGGTTTACCTTTTCTTCCTCCATCTGAGGTTGAAGAGTGTTTTACTGATGATTTGATGTCAATATTACCTCAGGATAGCCGAGTAGAAAGCTTTTGCGATTATTTTTTAAAAACCTATTTAGAGCTATCCTCGCATTTTCCTCCCCAAATTTGGGCTAAATTTTCAATTTCGTGTATCCGTACTAAAAACAGTTGTAAGTATTTTCATTCGAAATTCAATACCAACAATCTTTTATACCTACTTCAAATCCTAATTTATACCAGTTTTTGGAAGCTTTAAAAAATGTTCGAGGTGAAGTATCTAAAATTGAGTAGGAAAGGTACCATCAAAGAAACAAAAGAAAAAGAGGAGTTTAACAGGAAAAAATGATTTTGTATATAAATAAAAAATTAAGTAGGATTTTTGTAAAAGCAGTTTCAACAAAATTTATACCGAAATTAATTAAATGCTTTCATTTGTAAATATTAATTATTGTGTTTTATCTGTAAGTTCATGTATGTTATTATTTATGGATCATAGTTTTTAAATAAAAATATATTCATATTACGTATGTATGTGTTACGTAAAAGTTAACGAGCCTATGTTCTTCCGTAGGGGCTAATGAGCATCCTATCTTGCCTTCCGTAGGGGCTAACGAGCTATCCAATCTTATTCCGGTGGGTATTACAGAGCCTTCCTTTGTTTTCCCGGTTGGCGTCGGTGATAACGAAGGAAAATTGGAAGCTGTCTTTTTTATTTATTACCTATCTGTTTATATGCGGTATCGTCAATAATTGGTCATGTGACCTTTTTCGTTTTGTACCATGTAATTTTTTTTGTGTACAATATATGTATATTCAAATTCAAATTCAAAAAGTCTTTATTAAGGCGGGGCTCAGCCAATGGCTGCTTAGGCCCAACCTGAAATACTCATTATATTACAGTATTAAAGACTAAGGTACAATACACAATAATTTATTAAGTATTATAAATGATTAATGTGTTACATCCCGATATGAAAATGTAAAGAAAATGTTACACCATTATTGAATATTAAAAAGGACATGGACTGAGAACAGTCACAACTAAACATTGTTAAAAAATTTCAAAGATCTCTGTAGTAATTCTTAACTTTCTTCTTAAATGAATTTGTATTAGTAATCATTTTCAAATTATTAGGTAAAGAATTAAATATTATACTCGAGTAGTACGTAAAAGAACCCTTGAAAGCGGTGGTGGTGTGTAATGGAACATGAAGCAAGCCAGGCTGTCTTCTGGGTCTTTCATAAATTCTATCAGCAAACGTTAATTTTTCATAAAGATAGGTAGGTTTGTGTGTAGTAATAATTCTATGCAAAAAACAAGCAAAGTGAATAATACGTCTTTCCTCCATTCCCAACCAGCCCAATTGCAAGTATGATGGTGTAATGTGGTCTCTTCTTTTGACGCAAGTGGCATACCTCATGCACGCGTTCTGCAATACTTGTATCCTATGTTGGTCCTGGCCTGAAAGACAGGGACCATAAACAAATCGCAGTAATCAAACAAGGGGTTAAATGTATTTACGTTGTTTCACTTAGCTCACTACGCCTTACGTTTTGATTTTAAGTTATGAATAACAGGTTTGTTGTGTGTGAATCAGGTTCCTATACCACCAAGGCGACTTCCTGTTTGCGTCGGTGTAAAAAAACTGGTGGCGTCCAATTGAACCTATCCGGCTAAGTTAGCCGGGCTAACTGAGCTAAGGGTGAATTTGCACGCGCTCTGCTACAACTTGCTTCGCTCAGAATACATTGTTGTTTCTGTTTTTCTCTAGTGTACCTTTCTGTGTATGCCGTACTTTTCGTTTAACCTAATATTATTTTAAATTATTACGTAATTGGCAAGTAGGCCATACTTTTGTAGGTGGCGGGACGCAAGTGGGCTATTCACGGTTAAATTTTCTAGTGACCTGTGGCCATTGTCAGCTTAATTTGTTACTGCGATAAAGTTAATAAGGTTAAAATATAGAATCAACAAAAGCTTATATCAACAGAAAATGGATAGTTTCAGTTGTGTTCAACAATAAAAAATTTCTGTGAATTTTCATAATATTCCGTCGATCGAAATTCTGTGCACTCATACAGCAATTTGTGGAATATCTATTTTCAAGCAAATTTTCAAAAACAACATATAAAAAAAACTTTCTCGAAAAAGTCATTAAAGAAGGTATATTTTTCCTATCTTACTAAGCTTAAAACGGATTTAAATTTAGTCCTTCAAGATAACCAGCCAAGTATTAATCGCTCATGTTTTTGCACATCGTATAATTTATCAAATTCATAATAAAAACCTTAGTATGTAGTGTCAGGAAGTTTACATACAGCAGCCGTAATTGCAATAATGCAACACAAGATGAGGTTAGATAATTCTTAGAAAACAAAACCCACAATGCGTGGTACGAAGGTGGTACTGCGGTAAAATTGATATCGAATGAGTGTTAAATTACTGCAATTTTAAATTCGTACATCATAAAATTAATTCTGATTAATTGCTGTAATAGTCAGACAGGACAGTATAAACAGAGAGGCTTGATGGGGCAACCCATTCGAATATATGTGTACAGCCAATGACAAATTAAACTTTTAGGTTTAAATGCAAATACAATGCACATCTGAAAGTGTAAATTGTCAATGACTGTACATAAGAGCCAACTGAGAAGTTTCCACTCCAGTTTTCCAATTATTTATACCTTCACTAGTCCTAAAAATTCCGTAAGCAACAGTATTTTTTTGAAATGTCTTGAAAAACAGCTGTGTAATGTCGCGTAAAAGTTCAAATTTGACAACTTCCCGGGCTTTTCTCGGCTTCGATGACGTTACACGATACAAGTAAACAAATAAAAAAACTTGTAAAAAATACTTTTTAGAAACAAGCTTTTATTATTTAGACGTACTAAAACGAAAAAAAAAGTTTTTTCATTGTGGCAATGCTAAACGCTATTTTTTATAAGTGGACGTAGTTCGCGTGGGTGGATCCTAATACAAGTAGTATCAAAGTTATCAGTGAAACGATATAATTATAATATATTGTTATATTTATTGTCTTAAAAGCGAAAAGTTCATACAGGCATTAATTTTGTTTGGCAGAAATTGTAAGTAGATACCTAAGTATGTATTTTTTTTTCTTTTCTATTCACGCGACAAGCTTTTAAGACAATAATTTTAACATAATATATTATATCTGTTTCGATGATAACTGCTGTTGCCAATAAAAAAATATGTTTAAACATTTTATCACAGCCGCCTTTGTTTGTGTAAGTATTTCTGGTTGTCTACCTTGAAAGTTTTATCGGAATTGTCATAAAAAATAAATTCCTAATCTGGCAAAATACTTATGTAAGTTTTATGATTTTATAGTAACAGACCTCATGTTTTTACTGAACTCAAACAGTATTTGCAAAAATCTCGTTTTTATTAATCTAAAACAATGTCAGCATAGCCACATTAATCTGTCTAATTACTTAAAATTGTTTCCTACCCCTCTAAGAAACAATACTCCCTCTAACCAATAATTCGCAATAAAAGGATTGGAGAAAAAGTTTTTAAATAAATAAAAAAAAATAGCAAAAACGAGTACATATATTTATTAAGACAAACAATTTATAGTATAGGCAAATATTCCTTATTCTCCGATATATAATGAAAATGAATCTGTAATACAGCCTATCTGCGAAGAGTGACGTTTGTGATAGTTACAGACGCAATAAAAATTGTTTAATCGAATATACCAAGTAGTTTCACAATTTTTAACTGTAAATGCTGAAAGTCTTTGTTCCAGAAGGATAGATACACTTTGTACTGGCACTGTAATCTCAGCTTTAAAATGAAACCAAACGTCTCTAGGGCACAATTGTCACTCCTTTCTCAATAACTAAAGAAATCTTCTGTGATGCCCTCTGTTCTCAACTTTATATCGGGTCGGCGTTCCTGTCACTCATTCCCATGACGCCCGGTCCAAGTAATGTAAAGAAGAACAAGTACCTTGCCTAATATTTCAATCAGTTGTTAGTCAGTCGCAGATTCATAGAACACAGGAATTTAAGCTGCTAATACTTTATATAAACTTTTTAGGTATATTTTTACACTGCAAAACAACTTATGTAGTATGGGAGAGAAAGAACACGAGAGAAAAAAATGAGAGAGAGACATAATTGATCTCTGTTGTAAAATGGGGTTCTGTTATGATTCTCAAATCAAATTGGATACGGTATAGTATTGTATGGCCTAGGCACTTACAATTAAGGTGTTTTTGAAGAAATAAGTAATTCACATTCTTTTGCAATACTACTCTCAACAAAAATGTATAACTTCTGCCAATATATAAGGAATTCTTTATCTATCTCTAGTCTATGTAAACTAGAGATAAGTAAAACCAACAAAGCTGGCCCTGAGAAATAAATGCATGTGAAGTGTTGAAACGCAGGATATGCTAAATATTATGATGGAAACAAAAAGCCCACATTTTGCACATTTTAATTACACTCCTGAAAAAAAGACAAAGAACATTGTGATAAAATTCAATGGCTTAATAACTTTCAACAGATTGTAATGAAATTTTTGGTAAAAAGGACCTGTCGCTTTTCGATTAAAGGAAAACATAATTTTAATTTGCTGCCACAGAAAGAAATATTGGGTTTTTTATTTATTTATGTTTTCTAAATCTGATGCAGGGCAACTAAATCTTGAAATGATAATGCGCGTAGGTACTGATGAATGGATAGATAAATAATAATCCAGGAAACATGAGAGATCTGGGGATCCGAATGGGCTAGCAATATCAAGGGTGGAATAGCACAGGTAAAACTTTGCTGGGGAACTGGGGACCACGTTATGTAATAAGTAATAATATATTAAACGACAAAAAGTTAAAAATTAAATTACTAGTACCAAGTCTATACAAGAAAACACATTTTATTGGAAAATTCCCCATTTTCCCCTTTTTAAAAGCACCTGAATTAAACGATATTTCTAAACTTCTTAGCGTAAATACAATTAATATTTGTACGTTTTGTAATATGCGATTAATCGCCAAAACTGTAGTACTAAATTTTTTTCGCTTAATTCTTGGTTTCAAATCTCAAAAATCAGTTAGCCAAGTGACTCCCACGACAGCATGACTGAAGTTTTATTTTGAACGATAAACTTTTTTGTTTAATTAGTGTTTAAATATGGATAGGTTTAATAAAAATTCTAGGAGTCTCATGCCGGCAGTTCTAACCTAAAGAAAAATAGTTACGTCTTTTATATAAATGATATGTAAACATTGTGTGGTTTTAATTTTGCGTAAAACTATAAAACATGAAAGTAAGTGATCAATTTTCTTCATATGAAAATTTTAATTGCGTTTTGATAGACTACAAGAAAGCCACAAACAATTAGTTTTGGTTGCGTAATAGCACAGATCCATCTGTGGTAATAGCAGAACAATTGACAATCAAAGAAAATAAAATCCTAATACTGTGGTGGATATTAATCCGGCTCTGAAATACTATTATCTGCGGTTAGCCTGTGTTAAAGGTGGAAGACCATTCAAGACAAAAAACGAAAAATCAACAAGGAAGTGTTCCAAGTAAAAGCAATGCTGCCAGGCTAGCATTTTCTTGAAAGTAAGTGAACACTGAAAAAATCGTTTGGACTTTTCTTCACACAAAATTGTAGCAAAGTCTTTGTAGAGCAATTTTTGGACGTTTTTAGGGACAAATTGTAGGAGAAAGATACACAATTGTAGTGAAATGTCCTACAATGTTTTTTCAGTGGACATAAACACTTTCTATGCATCATGGGGCTGGCTTGAACAAAATCACGATCATACTTCATCCAAAGCTTATTTCAATTTTCTAGCAAAGCAAAGTCTAAATTTGCCAGAAAATGTCAAACTTTACTACTCAAGAAACCTTGAAGGCTGGAGCAAATAAAAAAATCATTTTAGATAACTTAATTAGAGAAACAGGTTGTAAAATGACATTGAAGGACCTCACTAATCTTGGAAATCGTAACAAGACTGAAGCAAAAAATTTTGAAGAATGCATGCATATTTTAAGAAATTCATACCATTGTCTGGTATTGACATTGAGATTTTAGTTGATTAAAATGGGGTTTTCAAGGGTTTACTTTTCTAAGATGACGGAATGAAAAAATAAATGGAATGATTTCCAAAGATTATTTTTGTTGATTGTACTATCCTTTATGGTCTGTGATGGTACCTATTGCCGGGTAAATCTAAGGTTTACGACTTACATAATAATGGTAGAAGATGAAAGCGGCCTGAGTGAGATTGTAGCTATTTGCTTTTTGGCGAACGAGGACGAAGGTTATTCTTTATTCGGAGAATATAATTGTTATATTTTTGAAGCAAGATTTAAGTTTCGTTAAAGTTTACATTATGATAAATTATTGTTTTTTGATTGAATTAAGGTATTTTGACATTAATTTCCTAATGTTGCCGGCACCCAGCTCGGCTGCCGGCGCCGGCAGCGGAGTAACTTCCCCGGCACCCAGCTCGGCTGCCGCCGCCAGCATCCATGATGGCTGCCGACGCCGGCAGCGGAGTCACTTCCTCTCATAGTGCCTTATACAAGGAAATATTAAGGTAAGTAGGTACATATTGCTATTTGTTATAATAGTCACTAATACAGTAAAGCACAAAAACTTATCGTCACTTCACCCGTACTGAATAGGTCCAATTTAACATATTTAGTAAAATATTGGTGGGAAATACTCAAAACATAACCGAGTGAATATTGAAAAAACGTACAAATTACAGTTCCAGCTTGCTAAAAATATATTTCAAATATTTAAGCAATAAGTGTTTAGTAAAAAGATAGTGGAATAAAATCTATAGTTAATTATCTAATTACAGCCTCAAAAAGAATAATCACTTTTTTAAAACAAATTTAACAAGTTTTAAAAAGTCACTTCCGTGGACGTTCCCATTAGTATTTTTGTAAACATAACACAGTAGAAACAAGAGAATAAATATTTTTAAACTACAATGGCACACATTTTCTCAATTTATTTAATTTATGGATAGTTTTTACAAGGTAATTGAGTTTTGACACCAACACCTTACATTCTAAAGTCATTTGAATAGTTTGTACCCAACCTCTGGCGTGTTTTCCGTGGACAACAGAAAAGCGGCAAAATTACGACAATTTGACGACAATGTTAACATTTGCCAGGGTCATGCGATTTCCAAGGCGCCATTTTTGTGTTTGGTTTGAATGAACCGGTGCTACTTTTGAGTGTTGTGTTGTATTTAAACAAATTACAGAGAAAAATCACCATTGACAAGATCATCTAGTCACTTCTGTGGCCGTCAAGTAAAAGGTAAGAATATATAAAATTATCCATATTGCTTACTTTAGAGTATTGTCATACAAACAAGTTCTTACCTGAAAATTCTCAAAAACATAATCTTAAAATTAAAAAATATATTGGGTGTTTATTATAAATTTGTCACTTCCGTGGACATCACTTCTGTGGACATTGATAGTCCACTGAAGTGACCAATGTCCACAGAAGTGAAAATAGATTTAAAAATATTGATATGATAACCGAGTTTTCAAATCAGAGTTATCTTTTTAGTTGGTCAACTAGATTTGTCAACAATACGCCATGCCAACTAAAGATGAGAAGCTTAAAAAGCGCAGAGAACAAAAAAAATTAAGCATGAGAAGAGCTAGAGCAAAACTAAAAGAAAACAAAGAAAAGCATGAAGGGGTGAAAAAATTAGATAGAGAGCGATATAAAAAGAAAAAAGAGGCCGGGCTTATAAAAAGTATTAAAGACTTAAATCGACGTGACCAAAAAGCGTTAAGAAGTGAGTGGAGGGAGAAAGCAAAGCGAAGTCGGGAAAAAAGGAAAAATGAAGTGACTCTAAGAAAACATTTGGAGCAAAACTCTCCCCCGCCAAGTCCCTTGCCGGAGTTAGAAGAAAGAAATTTGCCTACGCCAAAGTCTACACCGTCTACAAGTAGAGTTGCATCCGGCAAAAAATTGGCCCGAAAAAATCGCTACAAATGGAAGCGCGAGAAAGAAGGTTTACTAAAAAAATAAAAACACTAGAAACTACTAAGAATAAGTATAAATCACGATATCGTCGATTAAAAGTAAAAACGTCAAAGCAACTTAGTACCCCTGAAAAAAATGTTTCCACGGTTTTATCCGGACAAACGGTAACACCTTACTCTTCTTTTTGCGGAGGTACTGAAAAAACAAATTAAAAACAATTTTGGGAAACAAAATTCACCCAAAGAGAAGCAAGTATTTTCGAATGTATTACATAGTTCTTTAATTAAGAAATTCAGATTTCAGGAGGACTTAAACAATTTGACTTCTAGAAGGGCGATAAAGAGCGTTAGATTAAGCAAAGGATTGACAATGAAAGAAAAAATAATTGATGTTAAAAGGGCTATTGTGAAATTTTTAGAGAATGATGAAAATAGCCGAATAACCTCTGGCAAAAAAAGAAACAATAACACGAAAAAAAATAAAAAAACAAATAAGGTTCTTAAACGATTCATTAAAGAGACCACACATAAAGTTTACGGAAAATTCTACTTACAAAAATATCAGTTATACCACTGCTTATTTAGGCCATTTGGGATTAGAATCCCAAATTACAAGTCAAGAAACACGTGTTTATGTAAAATTCATACAAACATGTCATTGGTGGTGACAAAGTTAAAAGCTGAGAAAATGCTTAATGAAAATTCTCCCTGGGAGTTATTAAAATCATTATCCTGTCAACCGCAAGAAAAAGGATGCTTGGATAGAAACTGTACATTATGTAGAAACGAAACAGTTAAATTTAATGATTTTAATCAAGGAGATTCAGTTTCTTATGACAAATGGGTTTCCAAAAGAGTACCGACGGTAATAAAAGGACAAGAAACACAACGCTTGAAAACTTTTAAAGAAAATATAAGATTCTCTAAAGAAGAATTAGCAAATGAACTAACATCTAATTTGAATAATTTTATGCAACACTGTAATGCTGTAATCCACCAACAGAGGTCAGTTGTTTCCATCAAAGAAAACTTAAAGGATGGTGAAGTACTTGTGCACATGGACTTTAGTGAAAACTATGAAGGTAAATATGCAGAAGAAGTCCAATCAGCTCACTTTGGCGGTTCGAAACCGCAAGTTTCATTACATACTGTGGTAGTATATTACACTGGAGGACACATATGCTACTGTACACTTTCAGAAAGCCTTCGCCATGATCCAGTGTCCATATGTGCTCATTTAGATGCATTGATATACAGGGTGACTCAGAGTAGATTTCAGTTTTTAACACGTTATAAAAACAGTATAAAAAGTGTTGGAACAATTTTAATATTAAATTATGAAAGTACAGAAATGCGGGTTTCATTTATGAAACACAATGTTGTCCAAATGTCGACCATTCTTCTCATAGCACTCCTCCAATGCTGCTGTTAAATGGTGAACTACCCGCCGACACATTTCCATAGGAATGTTGTTAATGGCCTCTCGAATGTTGTCTTTTAACTGCTCCGTAGTGGCTGGAGGATCGGTGTAGACGATACTCTTTAAATATCCCCACAAAAAGTAGTCAAGGGGCGTAAGATCTGGTGATCTTGGAGGAAAAGAGATATCCCCAAATCTCGAAATAACAGTCCCTGGAAACAATTCACGTACAGTGTCCATTGATGCTGCTGCTGTGTGTGCCGTCGCCCCATCCTGTTGAAACCAGGTCCAGTTTGGGTCATAACCAGGAAAGTTCTGAAGAGCCGGAGTCAAAAATTGGTGAAGCATTGCAGTGTACCGTTGGCTTGTCACAGTTACAGAGCGGCCACGGGCATCCTCAAAAAAGTAGGGCCCGATTATTCCAGAAGACGACATGGCACACCAAACTGTTACCTTCTTGGAATGCAATTGTTTTTGGTGCTTTTCTTTTGGGTTGTCGGGGGCCCAATACCGACAGTTCTGCTTGCTTACGTAGCCCTCCAGGTGGAAGTGAGCCTCATCACTAAATAAAATGTTGTCCAAGCCTCCTTCATCCCAAAACATGTTTATCATGGTCTCACAATAATTTTTTCGCATTTCGTGGTCTGCAGGCTTCAGAAACTGCACCAATTGAATTTTGTACGGATGGAAGTGTAAGTCTTTGTTTAAAATCCGTTGAACACTTGAGCGATGAATATTCAGGGCCTGGCTATGTTTTCGAATTGAGCGCCGCGGATTTACAGTCGCAGCACGTCGCACAATCTCAATGTTCTCTGGCGTTCTGATGGACTTCTGTTGACCTGGATGCTTCTGATTTGCCACTGAACCTGTTTGTCGGAATCTTTGAACCCACGACTTCAGTAAATTTGCCGACGGAGCATGACGTACACGCCGAATATTGTAATGGTTGCAAAAACGTCGCCTTGCCATTACATAGGAATCGTTCGCTTTAAAAAACGCCTCTACCATGAAGGCACGTTGCTCGCTCGACCACTGCTCCATGTTTACTGACAATCCGCACGTATTTGCCGCAAATTGCCAGCGCCCCCCCCCCCCCCCCCCCACACAACTTGTAAAACGGTTTCACAGGGCAAGTTCGAAAACTGAAATCTACTCTGAGTCACCCAGTATAAGAAATACTGTTCCAAATCTCCAAACTGTACATTTTTTAAGTGATGGGCCATCCACACAATATAAAAACAAAACCATGTTTAGACTTGCTGTGTGGTATTTGGTGCCTAGATTTAATGTACAAACATTATATTGGAATTACAGTGCAAGCGGTCACGGTAAGGGTGCACCAGATGGGGTAGGGGGATGTGTGAAAAGAACCGCAGACTCGCTAGTGGCTCAAGGCAGGGACATTAATACATTTGAAAAGTTGTGTGTAGTATTAAAAGAAAATTGCAAAGGAATAAACATAATACCTATAAATGAAAACTTTTCCCACATTGAAGAAATAGTTAAAAATGTTGACCTTGTACCATTTAAAGGCACAATGAAAATACACCAGTTAAGCTGGACACAAGCAACAGTTCATATCTACAGGCACGAAGATTAAGCTGCTACGTATGTAATCCTGGACAAAACTGTAAACATTATGGAATTGGTGTGATTCAAATTGAATCACAGTGTATCCTTTTTTATATCTATATGTATGTATATATATATATATATATATATATATATATATATATATATATATATATATATATATATATATATATATATATATATATATAATATATATATATATATATATATATATATATATATATATATATATATATATATATATATATATATATAAACATATGTTACCGGCAAAGCCCGTTTCTTCGTCATACTTAAGTTTGCCTAGGTAAACCGCACATGGCGGGAACGTTTTAGGCAAAGTCCGAAATTGTTCTCTATTTCGGAGTTTGCCTATAATGTAATCCGGCAAACTTAGGTTTGCCAAACAGGTTTTAGGAAAAGTCCGAAATATGTTCTCACATTTGTGTTGTATCATGATAACTGGTATACTAGTGATGGCAAGCCTGTAAATAATATGATTCAATCGTATTTCAGTACCTAAGTTAAAAATACCCTCATATACTTATTAAACTTTTTTATTGAAAAATAAAAAACATATTCTTAAAAGTAATAAACACTGTGTATTACATTAGGTAATACACACATATAACACATATAACATTTATAACGTGGTTGGGAATAATGCATTATTTATTGGCACATGTAGACGAATGGTGGCATTTTGAATTACAAAGAATCTTCTCTTTCTTGCATTTACAGAAATTTGTGACACCTTTTTTTAGTACAGTTACATTTTAAGAATCCCTGTCCTCCAAATATAGAATTCCTATTACTAATCTCTCGAAGCGATAATTCTTTATCGGGAATATCGTCGATTTTTAAAAATTCGTTCTTATTCACTAGTATACCAGTTATCATGATACAACACAAATGTGAGAACATATTTCGGACTTTTCCTAAAACCTGTTTGGCAAACCTAAGTTTGCCGGATTACATTATAGGCAAACTCCGAAATGGAGAACAATTTCGGACTTTGCCTAAAACGTTCCCGCCATGTGCGGTTTACCTAGGCAAACTTAAGTATGACGAAGAAACGGACTTTGCCGGTAACATATATATATATATATATATATATATATATATATATATATATATATATAGATATATATATATATATATATATATATCCTTTTATGAGTATTTTAATAACTAGACTACCTTGTTCAATGGCTTTTGAAAAAACTTCCTTAATTTGTTTCATAGATCTCGCAGCACCGCAAAGGAAACAAGATAAACTTTACATTTCGGAAGTATATACATCTTCTAGTTCGGAAAGCGAGTCAGAGTCCAGTATTAAAATGTGAAGACCCAACATAATCCAAAGTGATCACAATTAACGACTATGTTATAGCTAGAATACTGGGGAAAAAATGTAACAAAAATTATATTGTGTGCAAAAATTGAGAATAAATTCTCTAACCACCTGAAAATTCCTTATACAATAAGGATTTCAACAAATAATGGTAAAACAGCTATTCTCCGGGCTATATGCCCCTCCGAGCGCTGAATTACATACCAAATTTGCCGTATTTTCTTCTAACACAGTTGGATAAGAAAATACTAATGTTTCAAAGGCAAGAAACTACCAGGAAGAAGGAAGCTTTTTCTTTAGTTAGAATGTCGTCACCTGCAGACCGGTTTCGAACTCGTTGGTTCTCATCAGTACAGGATAGACGAACATACCCAACCTTCCGAAAAAGTAATCCCTTAAAGCTACAACTGTCGTACTGCATAAGCAGTGAGACACAGGCAGCGCCATCCATTAGCAGTTTCAAGCATTCAGAGTAGAGTTTACCGTAAGGTAAAGTTATCAAACGTATGAATGAAAGTCTACTTGTCAGGGGTACATATATGTACCCCTGACAAGTAGACTTTCATTCATACGTTTGATAAAATTATATTGGCCTAGTTATGGAAAAGAAAGAAAATGATTTTCTTTTAAAATTCCTTAAGAGATCAGGAAATAAGTTTATCTTTCCAGAATCCGATAATATAGCTTATGTTGATTCATCCAATATATTAGAGGCACTTTCTCAACCGACAATTAACAACAGGCAGCAATATTTGTTTGATGTGTCACATATTGAAAACGTGTTTTAGTTTCGGTACCATCATCCCTTGTTTTATACTTTCTTGGTATTTCAATGTTAACATTTTAGTTTAATTTACTTAATTAATGTATTGATCTATATAGTACTGGTGTAATAATTTTGAGTTTTTCCGCTTCACCAAGTCAGAATAAGGATTTTACATTTTACTTAAACTGCGTTGTTTTAAAGTCCTCAAAAAAGATACACACGTCACTTCGGTAGACATACCCTTTCTGTGGACATTGCCATTTGAAAAGTAAAATATACAAACAAATCAAGCCACCGACTCATATCCATTGTTACTTGGGGAAAGTAAATATATAAGTACTAATAAAATATCACTTTCAACATATTTTTCATCTCTGTTTTTTAATCATTTATAGTGTATGTCACTTCTGTAGACGTACTTGTCATTTCCGTGGACACTGCAATTTTAAAAAGCGAAAAAAATATATAAAGATGAAATAATTGATTTTTCACCAGATATACAGTTTCACTAAGCTTATTATTAACTACAAACACTAATAATTTCCTTTTAAATTTTCAATTATTTTATTTAAAAAAAACGATTAGGTATTTGTACGTATTTTCAATATTCACCCAACCATCCGAAAGTTATGAATCCACCTTTCTACTTATATTGTTGCTATGCAACTAAGTTTGTGTTATTTACCCACGCTCGAGGAAAAAACATAGTACCCAACACGTGCCGAAAGTGTCTTTTCCGCACTCGACTGCTGACCGAGCTCCGCTTCGCGTCGTGCGGTCACTGCAGGCGCGTGCGAAAAAGTATCACTTTCCGCACTTGTTGGGTAAAAAACTATTTTCTATTCTCCATATAAATTAAATGGGTATGGCGGTTTTTATAAGAAATAATAATATTTTCTTTCAAAAATTTTCATACAAATTTGAAACTTGCAAAGCGCGATCATGTTAGTTGTGACGTCACATGGCATGGCAATAAGTGCTACTATGGCTGATGTACTCAATGACTTCCAGATGGAAGTCATTGGATGTACTATAAATTCGAGTGTTAATGTATTTTCTTGAATATTTTCCGACGATTAGGAAATTTCGTTCATAAAAAACATTTCATTTGATTAAAATGACTGTTCAACAATGACCACAAGGACAATTAATTAGATAATTATTTGCACTGAAAAGACATTGTGGGACATTTCACTACAATTGTGTACCTTTTTCCAACAATTGGTTCTCAAAAACGTCCAAGACCAATTTGTAGCAAAATTTGCTACAAGTGTATGAAAATGTATAAAAACTGTTGTTACTAATAATCCAATTAGAGTAAATTGCTCTACAAAGACTTTGCAAACAATTTTTGTGTGAAAAAAATTCCAAACGATTTTTTCAGTGTGCGATAATTATTTGCGGGGTAACAAACCAATTCTGTTTTATTCGTTGCAGACAGTTGATTTATTATGATGACTAGGTACTTATTTTTCTATATATACAATTTTTGGGTTTGTAATGACAGGCTTGAACAATATTTATGCAATAAAACAATATGTGCATATTCTCTATTACAATCCAAACACTGGTTCCTACTTTAGGCAATATCTAATTTATTTTATCTGTTTTTATAGGTAGTTTCAGTCCTCAAGAATAGCCAAGGTGTATAATTACTAATTACTTTTTGATAAATTATATATACAATCAAATTAAATTAAATACTCATCATATCTATCTATAAATAGACACCTAAATTATGTTTAAATTATTATGGCCTGATTGATAACTAAACATATGAAAAAGCATGCATCGAGTCTATCAAAAATCATCAATAAATGGTTTATCTCTAACCTTATATCAATTCCTGACGTAGGATATTTCAAGTTAAAATTAAATTATTATTATTAAAGATAAGAATATGGTTACTATTCTTCTGTCTATTCTGACAGTTTTAATATAAAACAAAGAAATTATCATGATATGACAATATTGACAATGATCTATAGTAGTTCCTGGTCGCCAAATGCAATTATCTTAGAGATCAAGGTCTTGATTCAGATTTCTTGTATTTTATATACTTAAAAAGAACCGATGAATTGAAAAATAATTGGGTTGTGAAATTACATATTTATAGAAGAATTATTTTAGTTGGGTGGTTCCCTTTAATTAAATTTGTCTTTGTATAAAAATAATTAAGTTATGAAACCTGCTTAAGCCACTTTATTTTAATTTCAAAAATGTAGGTACAGCCTAGCAATTTGTAAAATAAAAATTGCAAGCTGTATATTTTCTCTATTATTTTTTTTACGCTCGCAGAAAGAGATGAATTTACGACAGTTTCATTGCTTAGAGAAAGAAGAACCATGTAAAGCTATGGCACTTTTTAAAAATAATCCCCAAATGAAAAACTCCCAAAACCTCATTGCACATGCTCCGGGGACATTAGATAGTTATTTGTATAACCAGTTTCGAAGTTTTTCTACGATCGTAGTAAAAACTAGATTTTTTTACGCCTATAAGTGCATATAACACATCTTTTTTAACAAGTTAAAAAAGCAGCTCAGAATTAAAAAAGTGTCGGAATGGTTCATTTTTTCACCCTTATTTAACGAAAGTTAAATAAGGGTGAAAGATATTTCATTTAGAAACGTCAAATGAAATTTATAGTAAAAAGTATTTTTTTCACGATTAGTGAAATTATTACACCCACTAGAAAAATATGGGATGAAACTCATGAAGTGCCTTTTTTACTTATGGGATTGCCGCACTCGCCTGCGGCTCCTACGGTCAAATTTCCCATGCGTAAAAAAAGTACCACTTTATGCTCTTGTTGCATAAATAACTATTTAAAGCAGGCGCCTCCCGTCCATAAGGTCATTTGGTCAATGACCCACCTAAATTTATTTTCAATTATACACCTAATAATTTATTTTTTAAAACCAAACTTTTCTTTCAATGCGAAAACTCCTCAAGAATCAAGTCAAGCCATCGTCGAAAGAAGCCATCGTCGAAAGGTATCAAAGCTTGCTCCGGGCTGGGTTGTATTTTAAAATGGCCTCATAGGTTTATATGGACTATATAAATTCATTAAAACTAAGAGAGAAACAGACATACGAGCTTTAGGAAGTTAAAAAGAGACAAGATTTGTCGACGGCCCACCAATAACATCGCGCCACATCGCTGCCTAAGCATCTATCTTTACCGGATCTGTGAAATAATTACATTAAAATTGGTTCAATATAATACACTTGTACATAGATAGATATATTGGTACTGGTACTTTTTTGAAATGTAAATTTCTTCTTACTGTTTCACCTTTGTATTGTGATACTCTTTGTTCTGTAAACACTGATAAAACTAAATGTGCAGTTCTTGGAATGCCGGATGATACGGCGTCTTTCTACAGTATCGAACTACATTGTTTACACACCTACTAACTGAGTAACATGATATCGAGACAAAGGTACACACAGACGGTTATTTCCTAAATAATTTTTAAATATGCAGGAGCGGTTTATAGTTATATTAGTTATTAATTAATATTTAGTGGTGGCGATAGGCGGTGGCACAATGAAAAATCGTGATAACATAAAATTTACGTTTTTATTCTCATCACTTGCTTTGGTGATTATGAGTGATGAGACAGTTCTAAGTGAATTGTTTACGAAATCTGTTTTTTAAACAATATTTGTAAACTTATTTCTTAACGTAAAATGCCTTACATAATGACGAACTGTCTCTGAGTGGAAATTTCTTTAGAGAGGCAAGATGTCAGATTCGTGTGTGTCCCAAGATCACTTTGGCATCTAGGAAAACGAGAAGGCCAATCGTTTTACTAAAATGAGGGCAATGAAAGATCCTGGCTGAGAGGTCCCTACTGCTATCTCACAATCAGTCGAGATCTCAAGAGAGGGCTGATGGATGCAAGACGATTTACTCTAAAAAGCCGACAATACCCCTGTTTATTAACATAAACACTCAACTAATGAATTAAGGTCAATAGCTCTATTAAAAATATGAGCTGAGTATGAGTTTACATACTTGGACGCGAAAATAAACGCAATACATCAACATCTAAGTTCCAATGCAATCAATTTTGTTCTTTGTGCCGCTTAACTGTTTGGCCGAGGCAGAAACAGGCAATCTACTCTGTGCTGCTACTTACGGGACCCATGCCAAGTTCAGGTTTTTTAATAGTGAGTCTACTAGGAATGTTGTGGTAAAGAGAAAAATTATTTTGTAATTTGCAAAAAAAGTTGAATTTTTGCTGAGCCTTCTGGAAAAAAAATGAACACGTTTGGGTATTTTATTTATTATTTTTTTAAAACAAATTTTACGTCATTTTGTCGAGAATTTATAAATTTGAAGAGAAAAAAATGTGTTAGTAGAAAGTTATAGTCATTTCAATTTTTCTAAACCTAAAATAAAATTTAAAAAAACATCAAATGACTATAACTTTCTACTAACACATTTTTTTTTATTAAAATTTAAAAATTTTCGACAAAATGATGTAAAATTTGTTTAGGAAAAATAATAAATAAAATACCTAAACTTGTTAATTTTTTTCCAAAATTTTTCGCAAATTACAATATTTTTTTTTTACCAAAACATTCGAGTAGGCTTACTATTAAAAAACCTGAACTTGGCATGGGTCCCGTAAGTAGCAACAGAGATATACAACCTTAAAATTTCACTAGCCGCTGCTGAGCAATACCCCACGGGGAATGATTTTCAGGGTTCAGATTGTTGAGCGGGAAATACCAGTCACTCAAGAATGTGGCTCTACTGCAGCCTTTCTTTACTTCAAGAATCGACCCGAAAAAGTAAGCACGGTTCACTTTAAATGGACTGATATTGTAGAGGAATACCGCGTCTACAGTATGTCCGCGGATGTGGTTTAGAAGAGGACAAATGGACCAAATGTTGCAAGATATAGTCCCCGTCAACTATAATTCATATTCGTATAAAAACTGATTTTTTTTATATGCCCGAAGATATGCCATTATACCAACGGTCCAAGATATCGACATTATTTAGTCCAGGCGAATAGGTTTTCTGAACAGTTTAAATAAATAATAAAATCAATTGGGTATTTGTACAAAATTATTGTTTAAATTTATTACAAACAGTATATTTAAATTAGCTTACACCTTTTTTCAGGCCTTTTGAACTTGCAAGGAAAACTAGAAAAATACAATAGTCGAAAAATATAATTAATTTAATATATGCGCCCGGGCTAAAATTCATATCTCGGTTGGCGATTTTTTGGCCTACAATGCCATGAACCGATATCGCTCACCACACGTTGACTTTTGCAAAATATTGTCTTCGCCTCATTACTCTAAATTCGGGGTTTTCTCGAGATCAAACCTGACATGCTGGGATGCTACAGTTTCATTAGTAGAAAATGTACATTCATCAGAAAACCTAGTAAATTTATAAAAATGGATATCTCCACTTAAAATTTAGTCTCCCGCCCATAAACAAAAATCTAGTCGTTTCGATTCATCTCCCTCTTCCAATGTTTGGTTAAAATGGGGTTTGAACGGAAATAATTTATTTTCTTTTAAGATTATCTTCTGAATATGAGTTTTCTTCACAACTTCACAACAACGTTTAGCACGATTTCTAAGGAATATCGCAGGAGTTTCTCCAACAGACTGAAGAACTAAAACGGTGGCAGCATCGTTTTGGTAATATTTCTTCTTGAGATTCAAAACCAAACCAGTTCTTTGGAACATTTTTATTGTGCTGTAGATTGTCATTTCAGTTATTGGGATTCCTACTTTCTCGCTAACTTGTTCCATGATGTAGCGGTATGATATTTGGCCATCCCCATAACACTGGACTCTAAAAATCCTTTGTTCAGTCGACAGCATTTTGATAGGTGTCATTATTGTTTAATATGTAGAAACTAGTACTAGTTAAGGGTGTGAGATAGAATAGTTGGGACTTTTAGGGTTTAATTTAAAAACATATTTCATATTTGTTTGTTCTTTTGGCAGAAAATGATAAACAAGGAATGTCTACTCCTATGCAAAATAACGTTTTCGTATTTTTATGCACCCTGTATAAAAAATTAAATTTTCTATATCTTATTTATTTTGCAAGCAAAATTTTTTATGTGGAGTGACATTTTTACATAACTTGTAAAATTTGATCCACTTGTCCTCTTCTAAACCCCATATGCGGACATAATCTATATTTTCTTTTTCGTCCATGATTAGAAACGATTTTAAAGCAAAAGAAAATACGCAGAATTAAACAAAATGCCTTTGTACTGCTTTCGCTTGTTGAAAATTCACGACAAAGCACTAACATAATTTAATTTATTCGACAATTTCTTACATCGAGAATGTCAAAAACATGTCATTGAAATTAATAATTATACGAGATATATGAAAATTGTTCTCAATATAAAGTTTCTTAAAACATGCTAAAAATTAATATATAGGTACCTGAAGAAAAAATGTAAAAAGTCTAGATTATGCATCAAGGTAAAAAATATACATATGGTGTCTTTCTATATTACAAATTACTCTATACAGAAAATGGTTTATCCGTTAAATAAGTAAATAAATAAAAATATTTAATATTGGATATTTAAAAAGAACCCGAAGAAAAGGTTCTATATTACTCTATATTTGCCAAACGCAGAATTTTGTCATGTGGGTTAAGGTGGCATTTTCCAATCGTGTCCATGGTGGCCAACTTTACTTAACTTCATTTTGACATGGTTTTTCGGCTTTAAAATTTTTTAAAACAACATTATGAGTATATTAAGTATAGGTGCATATCTTGCAAGCGATTTTTAGTCAATTATTTAAAGTTTCAACGTGTTAATGATTTTATTCAGAAGATTAATATTTTAAGAGATCTATGGTGTCATTTTTTCTGTCACTATATAGGACCTATTCCTTTTAAATATTGTTTTCCTAAAATAAGTCATAAAATATCTCTAAATTATTAATAAGTTAAAAAAGACCCATAGAATATGAATCCACGGTTAATATTGAGCAAATATTCATACAAATGAAAAATAAAGCAAAAAATTATACCAAAATAAAATTAAGTTATCAATAAATCGGTATTAGTCGGCAAATGCAGCCTTAAAAATGAAATTCTCCAAAAACTGCTAGAAGAGCATGTATTGGTACATGCACTGGTATTAGGTACAATCCGTACAATACAACATAATTAAATTGTTACCTCCTGTTTTGTCGTCGAAATTTGTCTCTTTTCCCTTCCATGGTATATTTTTGGTTTAACAAGGGTGTGACGACTGAAGTCTGTGGCAGGATGTTGTTCAGCTGTAACAAAGAATAGCATTAATTACATCATTAAATAAAATTAAGAAAAAAGTGCTGTTTTTAATGTTTAAGGGCAGAGAAAATTTTACATATATTTGTATTTGGATGGTTTTAGTTGAAATTAATTGTGATTCACGGTGGCAAAAACTTGCCTTTGCGGTTCCAAATTTAGGTTTAAGGGTTCGGCCTTAGTTTAAATATTAATGGTTTAATTAATTATAACAAAACACGCTGGTTTTAATGTTAGTCATAATTTCATTTTATTTCCATTACACCCAGATTTTGCGTGTCTGTAATATGCAAATTCAACAACAAAAAAAAAGTAAAATTTCATGTGTAAGCAACCAGGAACAGAAACCTGAAATGGATTTCCGTAGAGATTTTTTAATAACAAGCAATGAAAAGTCGTCTTCATGTAATGTAAATGTAAAACAAAACGATATAATGTATAGGTGTTTTTTAAATGCACTGCTTTTACACCGTTCGGTTCATTAGAAAAATGTACACAAATGCACTGGTGTACATTTTTCTAATGAAAATGAAAAACAATACAGTGAGATTGACAAATCCTTTAAAAAAATGTCAAACAATATTTTTTCATCATATTATGCACTCTGCAATTCAAAAAAGTTTGTTCGAGTAAGAAATTGACCCTTGGTACCAACGCAGTAAGGACGAGTGGAAATGAGCATTCCGTGCAAGTGGTACACTATACTTTTTCTAGGACTGCATTTCCTGCGCGTATGTATACACCTATGGAATGACTTGTAACTAGAAACGTGCGTTTAGAAATTTTGTTTTGATTTTACTGTCTATTTATCTTAATCAACAAGATAAGTTACGATTCTAAAAAAACATATTTAAATTTATTTCACCATGAACATTGTTACCATGGATTTATTAAGAAAGGATTCGATGTCCGTATACTGTGAGCGTATCGAACGTGAAGCCTTATATTTGCTATTTGTTATGAAAACATTTCCCCCAGGAGATTAGGTTACGAACTACGTAATTGAATCAAGAATGGTAGTAGAAAGAGATAAAATAGCATTGGAGTGTTGGAGCTCAGAAGTGTTGCAGTCTGTGCTGGTTGCTTAGGAAAACGGCTGAACCTCGGTCTGAACACTCGGTTACACGTACGTCTTTGTCTAATGAACTAGGAAAGAAAGAGTGCGATTTATAAATTTATTAATTACTCGGAGCGACTTTAAATAAACACCTTTAGAAATATCATAACCTATAAATAATAAAACCTTTTTAACTTAAAATTATTATTATTTAGAAGAAAAATAAAATATTTTAGGGCTTTTATTACTTTTAGTAAATCTTGCGATGCTTCTAACGTATTTTTTTGTACAAAAATACAAGGTAAAATAAGATGTGGCCAATGTTTACAAATTGTTTACAGTGTCGTTTAGAATGGTTTGTTTTGGCTTCAAAGAATGTTAAATCATCCCGTATCCATTCTTAATAAATCCGTGACTGTTACTAACTATAATTTTTTGTTATGTGCCGATTAAAGAGATAGGTCTGTTACAAGACAAGGTTGGATAAGACAAGGTCAACAAAGTATCGAAAAAACGGACCATTTTGCATTTAAATCTGAAAACATTGTAAAAAAGCGCAAAGTAATTTAAAATGTATTACTTTAATAGCACCGAATTCGGTTCACACTCTTCGCGCGTCTGGTTCAATTAAGTAAATTGGCCACTTTGTCAGCCCAAATTCGCGTAAAAAAAGCTTTTAAAGTTGATTGAAGTGGGCGAAATTGTAAAACAAGGCTTGTATCTGGTTAAGTGTCGCAAAGGCGGATCAAAATAAGGGTATCTTAAGAAGCAAAGCAATTTTGTATTTGTCATGAATAACGAATATTAACAATAATTGTACCGTCTAGCTAAGAAATTTATACCATAAGAACAACAAAATGTTACTGACCCGAGTTTCTTGCTGTTGTTATTTGTTGGAAATACAAGGTTACCTAGAAGTTCAACATGAAATGATTTGTTTTTAAACGCCCTGTTATTAGAAAAAAAACAGCGACTTGCGTAAATCGACTGAGGTGTAGATAATTACTTTTTGTGAGGCCCATGTTATTATTTGATTTTTTCTCATGAGAAAGATACAAAAATAATAATTAAATATAACAGAATAACATGCTATTTTGAGGTGGCAGCTAATATATAATTTACTTTTTGTTCTTTAAAATTATAAGTACCTATTGTGTCCGCTGTTATAAATGTTATAAAATATATCTGATTAATTTAATAAGTTTGTAAAATTTTCTTTAGTTCTTGACGTTTCGCACTATTAGTGATAAAAAGGCCCAACTCAAAAAGCGAAGTTTTTGGCAAAACGCAGTTGAAGTTCCTAAGGTTTTTCAAGTGGAGATTATTAGAGGATTATGTACCTACATAAGTTTGCGTTTTACACAAGGTAGATATATGCAGTTTTTCGTTAGTTCATAGATGACCACAAGCGCTTTTGTTTTTCTTGTTCTGCAGATGTAAGATGAACGTTTTAAGTTACTTCTAGATTTTTAACTTTCGGAAAAATATAGGAAGAAATGATTTTTATATTACAAGGTATAAACAGAACCTAAACCAACTAATAAAAAATAATATAATAGTAAAACAAAATGATGATAACTAGGGATGTCGCGAATATTCGGTCTATCCGGCCGGATCCGGATATCCGGCCGGTTGGGCCGGATATCTGGTTTGGCCGGATAATTGAATATTCGACCGAATACCCGATGTATTTTATTGTATGGAGACAGTTTATTATTATAAATTATAATAAAAAATAATTATGTTGCATGTAAAACGAATGATTTTTTTATTTTAAAATAAACAACATACAACACGAAAACCTTAGGTAAGTTTAGATAAAAATAAAAACTAAAACCTAATAATACTGAAATAGTACTAGTAAATTTATGTAACGAAAATACGAACTTAAATTTTTAATATTTAAAATTAACAAATGGAAGATTGTGGTGTAAGTAAATTAACATTTCGCCATTTTCGGAGGAAAGCCGATTCCGCTTTTCTTCAAACACATTGCCTGCCTCCGAAAAAACTCGTTCGCTAAAAATTGTGGATGCTGGTGCTGACAACTATTTGAAAGCATACACAGATATGATGGGAAAACTTTTATTTTCGCCTTTCCACCATGTATATGGAGAAGCAGTTCTTTTGATTAATGGCAAATCCAAATAAGACTGAACCTCGGCCTCTATAGTCTTAGGCGGCGGACTTTCTACCGAAGACGCCGAAGTCTAAACAACTCTTGATATTGCATCCCAGACCGACAATTTAGTTTTCTTTGGTCGCAAAGAACTGAGTGGTTCATCATCAGAGTCGGAGCCGGGACTGGTGATAGTTGCAGAAACAGGACCACAATCAATCATTAGATGTAGATGCTATGTCTGTCTAATAACTAAATAACTAAATAAATACCGAACAAATAACATAACCAACTTTTACTATTTCGGTGAAACCCGCCCGTCATTTCGGGGATTCCCGCGAATGTTTTCAACTTTGCACGCTTGACTGCGTCGGCGTACGGTTGCTGCAGGTCATCGGTCTGCATTGCACAGTAAAAATTCTCTCACGACGGGCATGGCGGCTCGATTTACATAGCTACAAACTTTAATTCAATTCGTCCTTTTAAACTGTTGGATATTCGGCCGAATATCAGGATCCGGCGGTTAGCGTTTGGCCGAATATCCGGTTTGGCCGGATAGTAAAAACTACTATTCGCGACATCCCTAATGATAACATATAAACATTACCTAAATTTCGTAAAAACCAAATGTAATAGTAGATTTCCACTTAAAATGATAGTGATATAGATCGTGTTGCATTTTTCTTAATCGGAATTCAAGCTGAATTATATTATTAGGTATTATTGCAATACTAAAAGATTAGGAAAAAAGAAAATAATATAGAAAGCTCAATTAGTTGGCAATTTTAAACTTTAAAATTTAATATGTAGTTTAGTAAACAAATTACTTATGTAACTGTAATAACCTGTAATACTATTTCGATATTTGAATTATTTTTCTGCAATAAACATAATGGCACTACTTTCTACTTGCTGTTCTTCAGTAGGTACATCACACACGTAATACGTAGGGACACTACACACGGTACACACTCAGAATCATATACTACCTACAATTACCCACCTTAAAACTGTAATTTAACAGGTAATTTGCAATAATTCACTAAAGCGATTTCAATAGAAATAACGTGCCCGCATAATTTATTGCTTTCATATGGTTGGTTAACGTTAACATCCTGTTGCACAAAACCTTATTTTACGTAATTTTAATTCATTCGCTAATTTAAATGTTCACTTTGTATAGGAAACCGGTGTAATAAAGGATATAAAGTTATAAACACTCTAATACTTATGTACCGAGTGGTTTAAAACGAGCAATTTGCCACACCCAAAAATAATATTTCTTGACAAAAAATAATGTGTATTTTTGGGCAAACCTAGACCTTTATGGAAAAAGATCTACGGTGATTGATTCAACCTGTCTAGTTCTAGCGCCCAGTGGAAGGTTTTTATAAAAATTACAGATTTCCGCGGAAAAGGTTTCTAATTAACTAAAAATTATATGTGCGCAGCTTGGCCTAATCATTTTCCTCTGTGTAGTATTCATCGCCCTAGCAACTATTACCATAGCAATCGTTGCTACGGCAACCTAATTACTCAAAAATCGGTGTTTATTTACACTGCCGTGATTTATTCAACGTGACGAGACCTAGGGCCCTCTGGAAGATTTAAGAAAAAATACAGATTTCTACCTTACAGTCCTACACTCTTAAAAATGAGTTGGCTTTCCTAACTTATTTTCATTTGTTGCAATACTTAAGTTGTTGGAAATAAGTATTTTTAGTTACAATAGCAAAAATGTTGGTTTTATAAGTTTTCCTTACATTTAAAAACAGTCACTACAACACAAGAAAATAAGTTGCATGATATTAGTTGGGACAAAATATTTATTTTGTTCCTTGAGATTTAATTTTATTATCAACTTATTAAATAAACTGCTGGCCAATTCAAGCGGGACAAACTAAATTTTTGATAAAATTTAGAGTGGAATATTTTCGAAACGAAAAAAGATTTTGATTTAACTTTTTCAGTATGTAATTGAATAGTTCTTCTAGTTTTTATACTTCAAGGCACTATTGCTAGCAGTCGCTGCAACTCTATTTTACAGGGTGTTAAGTGAAACCCTGACTTTTTTGGAAAAGTTTTCCAGTTCCGAGAATCTAGGAAGAATTTTTTTTGAATTTTCTTTTCATACTAAAATGATCCATGGTCAAATACAAAAAAACAATTTCTCCGGATTTTCTCTATTTTCATTTGTTTTCCGTATACAGGAGTTAGTCGAAATTATCGACTTCTTCTTACAAAGGAACCCCTAATTTGGCCGTTTATTCACAAAAAGCGAAAGACCAAGTAAATTTGTAGTTTGAAGTAGTCCAGCTAACAAAATTAATACAAATTTTTGTACAGGGTGTAGCAAGTTTGGATCACGGGCTAGTAAATTATTATTTTTTAATTTCTACTACTTTTTCCTAAGTTAACTATTAATTATCACGTGCTACGTTAAAGGGTTAAAATTTGTTAGGTCCGATAACAGTACTGGTTAGAAAGATCCTTTTTGCCCAAACGGGTTTTTCATTTTTTGTCTAGTCCCATTTTTAGTGATTAAACGGCTCGCATTTTGAACCTAACTTTTTGCAATTGCATCCATGAACGATTGAAGTGAGAGTGCTTTTTTGGTGGTACATAATGAATGTTTTATCCAACCAAAAAACATGTAGTGGCCAAACAGCTAATGATGCTTATTCGAAGAATTTTTTAGCATTATACAGGGTTGCAAAAAATATACCACCTATACTTTATATGGAAGTCATGTGATTTTCAAATTAATTGAATATAGTCCCAATTTTCTTGGAACTTTTTGCCGAAACTGTTTTTGAATTTTTTTGTCTGGTCCCATTTTTAGTGATACAAATGGCTTGCGTTTAAAACTTAACTTTTTGCGATTGCATTCATGAACTATTGAAGTGGACATCGTTTATTGGTTTAACCAACCAATAAAAAAGTGTCGTGGCCATAGAGCTAAAGATGCTTATTCGCTGCTTTTGTCCGCGTTTGCCCAAAACATATCACCTACATTTTATATGAAAATCATGTGATTTTAGAGTCCTTTAGGTATTCATAAAGTTCCTTTTTGCTATATTAATAATTATTAAAGAAAATGTCCTACTTATTATTAATAAAATCTAGTAACGATACAGATAAAAAGAATAATATTCATTCGGAACTTTTTCACATTATACAGGATTGTGCAGAAGTTACTACTTATAATAGAAGCCACGTGTTTCTCGATATCTTTGGATTTTCGTAAACTTCGATTATTCATTATAAAAGAAAAATATTTTACCACTGCTCTAAAAAGTCAGTACATGGCATTGAGAAATATTAATTAATAAGAAGTGTCTTAAATTAATAGTCACGGAGTACATTTTTCTCGTCAAAAATTGGAGATGGATAGTGAATTCAACTGAACAAGTTATAAAATTCTGTATAGCGTAGTTTTTAGAAGGTATAGAAATTTCAGAAGATTTAATTACTTTTGAAAGTACTCGAAAAGATACGTAATTTTCAAATTTAGTAGTTATTTTTCCCGGCATTACTTTAGGAGATCCAAAATGTAAATTTTGGTTGTTACTTTTATAGGTAAACAGAAAACGTTTTAAATTATAGAACATTTTTTTTACTTGAAGGTATTATAAAAACTTGCAACTAACGAAAACAAAACAAATCTTAATACCTAGTAGGACCTCCCCTTACATTTATTATCTCTTGGCATCTTCGAGGCATGCTTATTACCAAATTATTGACAAATTCTTGCTGAATATTTTCCCACTCCTGAACAATGGCGTCTGCAAGTTGTTCTAGAGTCTGAGGAGGATCTTCCCTAGAACTTACCAATAATTTCAATTTAGACCAGACGTGTTCGATAATATTCATGTCTGGTGATTTTGCAGGCCAGACCATCCTGGTAATATTATTAGCTTCCAAAAACTCTTGCACAATGCGTGCTCTATGAGGTCTGGCGTTATCGTCAATTAGCACAAAATCGTTCCCAAAATTGTTTGCAAATGGTAGAACGATATTGCTTAAAATTTCGTCCCTATATACCTGACCGTTAATGGGCTCCAATGTTAAAAAAAGTTCCGTTTTGCCATTAAACATTACACCACCCCAAACAGTAACGCCTCCACCACCAAAAGGTTCCTGAGGAGCCATATTCTCCTCCATATACCGTTCGCCACGTTCACGCCAAACTAATATTCTGCCGTCCGAGTGAATTAAATTAAATCTTGACTCGTCTACAAACATGCAGTTTTCCCAGTTATCTAATGGCCAATTGCGATGTTCATATGCCCACTGGAGACGTCTTCGCCTATGCTGTGGTAGAAGTCGCACAAATTTAGCACGTCGCCGAGCTCTAAAATTAAAATTTTGGCTTAAAAATCTGTAGTATAGGTGTAGGGAATGAACCAATAAATAAGCCAACAGTAGCTTTTATTATACTAAAATGCAAAATTAGGTCAATTTTCATAACGTTAGTTCTAGGGAAGAACTAAGGAACATTACGCTGCAAGCACAAATAATGTGTTTAGGGTCGCCTATCAAAACTTTAATTTATGAACAACTTAGTTCAAGTTTACATTTATAATATCGGTGCGCAAAATCCAAGATTCACGCCTCAGCTGACGTCGATATTATAATAGCCGACTTACTAAAATGAAACACTAAAAATATTGGTACAAAAAATAAGATCTCATTTGAAGTAACTCACCTTAAGTTATTATTGTTTAAAGTTCTTCTAATGGTCCTATTGCTCACACGAATGTGTGTTCTTGCTCTGAACTCCTGGTTAATTTTCTCTGATGGAATTTTTCGCCTTCGACGAGCCTCTCTAACCAACCATCTTTCATCTGCAATGCCGACTTTCTTTTGGCGACCTCCCCCATAACGATAGTTTGCACTTCCCGTTTCGTGGAAGCGTTGACGCAGTCGAGATATTGTACTTCGCCCAACCCCGTACATATCCGCAATAAGACTAATTTTTACCCCATCTTGTAGTAAACGCAAACAATTAGCTTGTTCTTTTGCACTTAATCGAGCCATTATAAAGGATAATAACGCACCAATTCAAAGAAGAATACTTTGTTGCCTTGGTAACTGTCAATAGCAAAGAAAATGTTTTATTTTTTGGCCTACTAGATCTTTTGACTAAGAAATAGAAACGCCGCTAAATTAACAGAAATCCACCTGCAAAGTATAGGTGGTATATTTTTTGCAACCCTGTATAATGCTAAAAAATTCTTCGAATAAGCATCATTAGCTGTTTGGCCACTACATGTTTTTTGGTTGGATAAAACATTCATTATGTACCACCAAAAAAGCACTCTCACTTCAATCGTTCATGGATGCAATTGCAAAAAGTTAGGTTCAAAATGCGAGCCGTTTAATCACTAAAAATGGGACTAGACAAAAAATGAAAAACCCGTTTGGGCAAAAAGGATCTTTCTATCCAGTACTGTTATCGGACCTAACAAATTTTAACCCTTTAACGTAGCACGTGATAATTAATAGTTAACTTAGGAAAAAGTAGTAGAAATTAAAAAATAATAATTTACTAGCCCGTGATCCAAACTTGCTACACCCTGTACAAAAATTTGTATTAATTTTGTTAGCTGGACTACTTCAAACTACAAATTTACTTGGTCTTTCGCTTTTTGTGAATAAACGGCCAAATTAGGGGTTCCTTTGTAAGAAGAAGTCGATAATTTCGACTAACCCCTGTATACGGAAAACAAATGAAAATAGAGAAAATCCGGAGAAATTGTTTTTTTGTATTTGACCATGGATCATTTTAGTATGAAAAGAAAATTCAAAAAAAATTCTTCCTAGATTCTCGGAACTGGAAAACTTTTCCAAAAAAGTCAGGGTTTCACTTAACACCCTGTAAAATAGAGTTGCAGCGACTGCTAGCAACAGTGCCTTAAAGTATAAAAACTAGAAGAACTATTCAATTACATACTGAAAAAGTTAAATCAAAATTTTTTTTCGTTTCGAAAATATTCCACTCTAAATTTTATCAAAAATTTAGTTTGTCCCGCTTGAATTGGCCAGCAGTTTAGTTATAACACCTTCGCTTATATTTCCATTAACTAAAAAAACATTCGTGATTACCTATGCGAAATATTAGGGACGCTAAAACGATTTAGTTGTCACAACAAACTTCTTATCAGTATCGACTAATAATTTAACTTGGCAGCAATGCCTTCTTAGTTGTGAGCACATACATACGTGAGTGGTGGGGTGGCAGCATCAGTAAGTCAATTAGCGGGTTGAGCCGACATTTTTATTTTTGGCTGCTGCGATATTGCGCCGTGTTTTCCAAAGTACGGGCTTTAATGTTGATTTTATTCGTGATATTCGAGCTTAAAGGTAAGTAGTTATTTTTTCCACCCCATTAAAAACTATAACTTATTCATTCTATTGCACTATATTTTGTAAAAGTTTGCTTATGGCGCCCAAATGAATGCTCGATTAAGTAAAAGTTATATTGACTATAACTTTTTACTAACAAATTTTTTTCTTTCAAAATTTAAAAACTGTCGACAAAATGATGTAAACATTGTTTAGAAAAAGTAATAAATAAAATACCTAGACCTGTTCATTTTTTTCTTAGGAGGGGCACACCAAAAATTCAACTTTTTTTCGCAAATTACACTTTTTTTGTTCTTTATCAAAACATTTCCAGTGGGCTCACTATTAAAACCAATAAATTTGGTACGGGTCCTGTAACTAGGAACAGAGATATACATTTTGGAATCCTTCAAATTTCTTACATTATTTTTCACAGGTAAAACACTTGGCCTGTGCCGACGACAAAAGCATGGTGTTTCGAGGGCGAAACAATGGCAGGATGGCCGAATGTTAGGAACGAATTGCTCCAGTTCTACATCAGATGCTTATGGTCATAAATTGAAGGCATAGTGGTGACCTGTGAGCCAAGTGCGACGAATGGTTACTTTTGGGGGCCTAGAGGTTCAAGTGGAATTTAAGTTTAGTTCTGTATGAAAGCTCTTTTATAATATAATCTTTGAATATACTTTTATTTTAAAAGTACTGAGTTTTATTGGTCATACCAACCCAACCATTAGTTCATGCAACTAAAATTTAATGTTTCTTGAGTTAACTTATTTAGCAGTTTTAACTACATTTTTTAATTCTGCTTACTATAATAAAGTAGGTCATAACAACCTTCGTCTATGTTAGAAAAATTAATTTACATTAGAGTGACAACATAAATCTTAGTATCAATAACATATCTTTCAATTGGTTTGAACCCAACCGTTAGTTGGTGCGACTAAAATTAAATGCTTCTTTAGTTGACATATTTAGCTGTTTTAACTAGTACACCTGCAACTGTTTTGCATTAGTTGCGATGACTTAGATTTCGGTTGAGTCCGTTTTCACAAAAAGAAAATGCTGGAGTGACTAAATTTTAGTTATCACTACCAACATATTTTTAAGAGTGTACCAGTTTTGAACTTATATATACATTTATGCTAATAGGCAGGGCCCCCGCAAGGGTTATCAACGCCCGCGTGCCAAAAATATTTTGGCGCCCCTTACTCGGCAAAAAAATTGGGGGTGCCCAAATTTGTCCAGTTTTTGTTGGAATTTAGTGTAGAGTAGTTAAAAAAACTATCAGAAACCTTTCTTAAATGCCTTAAGATCAGTATGCTGTTAGTTTTAGATAACATATGTATTTTTTTAATTTTTAATTTTTTTCCTTTAGGCAATCGATTAAAACCTCATTTTATAAGGAAACTACAGAGATTTCAAAACCAAAACTTTATTTTTCTCTAAATTATTTATAAAGGCATAAATCAAACAATAAACAAATCACAAATAAAACATACCTTATTATTAGGATACAGAAATTAAATGGGCGTTTTTCTAGATTTGGCCGCTGCAAATTCTTTTATAATATTATCAAAATCTATTTTATCGAGTATCTCTTGCTCTATAGCTAAGATTGCCAAACCAGATAATCTTTCTTGTGACATGGTAGACCTCAAATAATTTCTAATTATTTTTAATTTTGAGAATGATCTCTCACCAGAAGCAACAGACCCAGGTAAAGTGAGGAGGATTCTTAACGCAATACTAATATTTGGTAGAGATGAAGTTAGATTGTTTTCAAATATATATTGAAGAATTTCAAGGGGATTTGATACTTCAGGCAATGAAAACAATCTTAGGGCTTTTATCTCGTTAAATAAACCATTTCCTTCCACGTCAGTCTCCTGCTTTTCCTGATCAGTTAGCTTCTGTTGAAGAACATGACAGCATTTTAAAAGATCTTCGTCATTTAATTTAGAAATATCACAAATAAAACCAAAAACGTTTTCGTAATCAGATATCATATCGAACCTACTATTTAAAGAACTTAGTGTTTGATCAATTATTTTTAAAAAGAAATTTATTTTAAAAGCAGTTTTTGGATCTTGAGGTGTCTCATCCGTGTGCTCATAATCGAACAATTTCGGTTTATACCTTCGTCTTACATTATTTAATGGGGGAAAACATTGCTCTATCTCAAGAGCAGCCGCTAGTTTTCCAGCTTCAACAAGATTTTCCTCGAAAACATTATCATTTCTATAATTTTTAAAATGATCGACTAAATTCTTTAAATAGTTTTGGCACACTTTAATGTCAATCGCTACACTTTGCATCATTTTGCTTACAATATTAATCTGGAATAAAACATCATACCAAATTATTATACTACAAATAAATTTAAAAGATTGAATATTTAATAAAAGAGAATTTGCTTTATGTCTAGTTTCTATGTTATAAGTATCATTTTCTGCTATTTCTAGAAGGCTATCACATATTTGAATTAAATGAAACTTTAGCGGTTTCATAGCATCAATCCTACTTGACCATCTAGTATCACTTAGGGGTTTTAGATTTAACTGAGGGACATGCTTTTTCATAACATCCCATCTTTTTGTGGATGAAGAGAAAAATACATAAAGTTCTTGTACAATATTAAAAAAATTCACTGTTTCATTTGAAACCTTAGCAGCATCATTTACTGTTAAATTTAAGCTGTGTGCAGCACATGGTACAAAAAATGCCCTAGGATTAGCATCGAGTATGCGTTTTTGTAAACCAATATGTTTTCCGCGCATATTGGCCCCATTATCATACCCTTGACCTCTCATATCTTTAATATCTAAATTTAAATTTTTCAAAAGTCCCATTACAAAATTACATAGCCCTTCCCCTGTAGAGTCGATTATTGAGTTGAATGCTATAAAACTCTCTTGTATTTGGACCTTTTTAGAACTGTCATTTAGAACGACATAACGCAAAACGAGGCTTATTTGCTCTGTATGGCTTGCATCCGGTGTACAATCTAAAATTATTGAATAATATTTGGAGCTTCGAACCATGTCCAAAATATTATGTTTTACTTTAGAAGCCATTAATTCAATAATTTCATTTTGTATCTGGTAGCCTAAGTAATGGGTCATTCTTAAAGAATTTGTTTGTGAGTTTTGCACTCGACTTATGTGCTCTCTCATCACAGGATCAAAAGATGAAATCATCTCGACAGTTTTGAGGAAGTTCCCATTATCATATTGGAAAAGTGTTTTAGATGAACCTTGGAAAGCTAGGCACTGTCTGGATAAAAATTTAACAACTGCAATAATTCTTTCTAGAACGTCATGCCAATACTTTTTTTCAGTTTCTAAAACCCGTAAGTGATGATCGTTTACAGTTGTAGATAATTTCAACATTTTTTTTAAATTCATCCATTTATTCATGTGAACGTTATGTGCAATTGATGTTTCATGTCTTATAATGGCTAAGGATAAATGTTGCCAATCAGAAAAACCACTAGTATCAGAAAAACTAGTAGAAGTCTTGCTGAAAAGTTTACAACAAAAACAAAATACCGAATTTTTCGAAACTGAGTAAATTAGCCAAATTCTTTCCACTTCTTCTCCATTTCCTAGTTTTCTAACAAAGTACTTACTTGAAAATTTTCTTTTGTCTTTATTAGCAGGAAATTGATAATTACGTCCTATCAAGGGAGGACCACGATCAACCAATATTCTGACTTCATCATTGGTGATGCTTCTGGGCCATAAACCGGGATCTTCTGATGGAAGAATACTAGGAATAGTAATCTCAGTCTCCCCTTCAGTAGAAGCTTCATCGCTAGAACTGCTAGAAGTGTCACTTGTAGTCGTAGTTGTTAGGATGGCTGACTCTACAGAGGCTATATTTTCAATACGTGTTGATGTTGATGTCGATGGTTCACATGTTGCAGAAGATGGCGATGGCGCCGCTTTAGAAACTGTATTTTCTTCTACCTCTATCGTTTCAGTCTTGTAAACTTGACTTTTTTGCAAAAAATGTTTCATACTCCCAGCCATCTTTTCCCTTTCTTGGACTCTAACTTTTTTTTGCTCTCGAAATTTTGCACCAGAAGGTCGTTTTCTCTTCTGTGGCTCCTAGAATTTAAGAAACACTAGATCAAAAATTGGTAAGGACATTTACCCTTGACTTCCCTTGCACAAGACCCATCTTTTTGAGAACGCCCCGTAATTTTTTATTTTTATGAATCTAAACTCTAAACGCGAGCCTTTAAACCTAAACGGCTAAACGAACTTAAGACCAATCTGAAGCATATACCCTATACACTTTTCCTGGTATAATAATTTGATAATTAATTTTTGGCAAAGATGAAATATAAATTTTTTCAGAAAGTCAAACGGTATGATGGTGGCTCCAAGGCGAAACGTCAGGTTTTAAATCTAAAATGTCTAAAGAAATATCAAAATCTATCCGATTTTTCCACGAATACAAAATACTTTCCTATTTGAGGGAAATAAAAATAATATTATCTATGGTATAAAGGTATGGGCTAATTAAGGATGTGCACTATTTTAAACAGAAAAAATTAAAAAAAAAAACGAATTTTATAGACCTTAGAAAATGCTAATACTGCATGTGGGTAGGTACTTACCATTTCATAAAATTTTATTCAATCACAACAAAACACAATAACACAAAATACAAATCAATCTTTTTAATTTTTAAGTATCTAAATATTATAATTTTCTGCGTCTTCTTGACCCTTAAACGTTGCGAAATAAAATATCAATTATTTGGATTACGACGCCTTCCGCTGTTTTATACTCCTACAGAGTATTCGAGTCTGGACAGGAAAATCGGCAAGTAGGTAACAAGTTCTAACAACTTCTACGCAAACTTGTCGATTTATACCAGTATTGGATATTGGATCATGATATTGCATATTCAGATGTGAATAGTGATGATTGATTTTAAAAATATGTTTTCTGTTTTAATAGGGAATTAGATTAGATAGGTACCTAATTATATTTATGAACATAAACTTCGCTTAGATTATTGAAAAAAAAGATTTCTTTGGTGCCTTGCTCGTTGGAAATATTGTTAAAAAATTAACCAAAAACCTTTGGTTCTTGGCGCCCCTTACAGAGTGCGCCCGCGTGCAGTGCACGCGTTGCACACGCGGTTGCGGGGGCCCTGCTAATAGGGAATATGAATATAACCCAAATAAATCTGAAATATATTTTTTTATATTCTCTACATAAATTAAATGTTTATGGCGGTTGCTGTTATTAATTTATTTTGGTTTTTATTAACAAAAAAAAAAGGATTTTCTACTGCAAATTTTCGCGCGAATTTCGAAACTTGTAAAACGCGATCCCATTGCCTGTGTCGTCAAAAGTGAATTTATTATTCATCATGGGCACATGGCGAATTTCAGTATTGTAGGGTCATCGAAAAATCAATAAAAGTGGCATTTAATGAGTAAACTCATCCAATCAAATATCCCTGCACTTAAAGTAGAAGGTTCCTAAAATTTTATTCATGTAGGTACTCGTATATTTCAAGCCGAAATCGGTCCACCTTTCAATTTTGCAACATAAACTGGCATATTTGCGAAATTTTGACACATAATTTCTTAATAATTTTGAGTATATAAACTGCTATTCTTTGTTCTCATGGCAATCTTCGAAAATTCGGAAATTCAAAAATTTTCACATTTTGCAGGTCCCCGATGCAAATAAACATATTTATTTATAACTTTAACGACAAAATAAGCAATTTAAATTAGTGGGAGGTATTCTTAGATAATTAACGGATAAACCAAACTCAAAAAGAATTACTAAATAAGGAAAATAGTGTGGAATAATGTCGGTTAAAAATAGGATTTGTCGGAAAAAATCAAGAAAACCGGTTTTTACCCCTTAAATACTTATCCCTTAATAAGATAGTGTTGAAAAATTGGGAAAAAATTAGATGGGAAAAACACAGAGTGATTTAAATGTACCGATGTCGAGGGCAAAAGTAAAAAAAAATCGAAATTTAATCGGCGATTGCTCCCTTCCTATAAAGAATGAAGAAACTAAAAAATATGGAAATCATGTATTTCGACCAGCTCCTTCCGATAAACGTATATGGCATTTTAATTTGAACCATTTTGATCCCTCAAAAAATTAAAAACCGTGAAATATTTGGGTAAAAAATCGAAATTTCCAGTTTTTCCCAAATATATCCATTTTCCAGTGATTTTAGGTTTAGGTAAATGTATTGCAAAAAGAAAGTATCTGATATTTTAAAGTTTCACTTATGAATCCGTTTTCCGATCCGACGTTTCGTTTGCGAATTATTAGGTACCAAAGAGGGTTCTGCAAATGGCATTTTTCGAACTAAAAAAATTCAAAAGAATTACTTGCCATTTTCCGATCCTCACCAGTTTCAGTCGAGTTCTGAAGCTCTGGGTCCTCTACAACCTCCGAAAATTTACATCGATTTAATTCACTTTTGCGACCTGTACCCGATTTCAACGGAAATCTCGACTTTGACGTTTAATAGCTACAAAACAAAACATCCTGTATAACTTGAATTTTTTACCGAAGCTCCGCCGATTGCTCCTCCTCTGACTGTTTTCGAGAAAAACAAACCTGTTCGACTTTAGGTTAAGCTTTACGTTAACGTTGACACTTATTTTTGCTGATTTTCTGACGTCATTATTCATTAAGGACAAATGGCTGCTTTTTAATTGTAATAAATTATACCGAAAAGTAAACATTTTCTGTAGCTAAATTATCGTAGTAATTTTCTTCAAAATAATTTTTTTGGGTTTGTAGTGACTTCCTTAAACGACTTATGTAATAAAAAAATATGTGTATATTCCTTATTGAACGGTTTTACAATTATGGCTATTTCCATCTTAAATACCATTGGTCTCATCAACCACAAACATTTAAGGAGATCATTATTAGCTCAGCCCCTTTATTTGGTCTCTAGAGCCTCCATTTGCTCTGTGTGCCATTATTTGTGGGCAACCCTGTACATTATAAAACTAAGATTTATCGATTTTAAAGCTGAAAACAATAAATATTCTGATAGTACAATGAGGTGGCAAATTAATCTATCGGTATAATATATAAAAGAAGAAACTGATTGACTGATATATCAACGCACAGTCCCAACGCCGATAGGACTAGAAACTTAAAATTTTGCAGAGATATCCTGAATAACGTAGGCATCCACTAAGGAAGGGTTTTTCAAAATTCAATCCCCAAGGGGGTGAAACAGGGGTTTAAACTTTGTATGGAGAAAAAATATTAGATGGTCCTATTAACTCAAAACTTCATAGAAGTGCTCTAAAAAATAACAGCCAGATTCTCCAATGCTAGTCCGGTCTAATTTGACAACCAAAAGTTTTAAACTGTCACGTGTAAGAATAAGACAACTAAGTTTTATACTGTGGATTTATTTCTGAGTTTTTTCGAAAATTTATAAATAAAAGGGCAATTTTAGTACGTACTTTCGACAATAATAGAACTAGATTCATTACAGCAACTTGTTCCAAGATGAAAATCATTTTGAAACGAATGCTAGTAAAACATAATTTATGACTGTAATCGTAACTAATACACCTCCCAGTACTATTATTTAATTATCTTCAACCCCCAAGGGGGTGAAACAGGGGTTTAAACTTTGTACGGAGAAAAAATATTAGATGGTCCTATTAACTCAAAACTTCATAGAAGTACTCTAAAAAATAACAGCCAGATTCTCCAACGCCAGTCCGGTCTAATTTGACAACCAAAAGTTTTAAACTGACACGTGTAAGAATAAGACAACTAAGTTTTATACTGGGAATTTATTTCTGAGTTTTTTCGCAAATTTATAAAGAAAAGGGCAATTTTAGTACGTACCGACACTAATAAAACTATAGATTCATTACAGCAACTTGCTCCAAGATGAAGATCATTCGAAAACGAATGCTAGTAAAACATAATTTATGACTGTAATCGTAACTAATACACCTCCTAGTAGTATTATTTAATGATCTATAAAAACCATATATCTTTTCTTAAATCAACAGGTGTGTAACAGATAGGTGTGCAAAAGAGGAATCCTTTACCTTGACAGAAAATCCTTTTAAAGGGTCTATGCCCTTTCGTGACGGTTTTACAAATAAAACATTATAATAAAATATCCATTAAAACAAACCTTATAGTTCTTTTCTATTTTATAGGTGAGACCGTCAAAGAAAGGTCCCATTAGAAATAAAGAATACAAAAGAAAAATGGTTAATGGTCCTGGGTCACGGATAATAATTTTAACCTTTGCATATCAGGTCCTCGCCCTTTACGGGTGGGGTTTATGTCTAGCATGGAAACACCACCTGTTGTCCCTGAATAAGGAGAAGTTTTATGTTAAGCCTTATAAATTTTATGATAATAAATAGAGATGGAACATTCTCAAGAATTTATTATTGGGAAATATTCTCCGAGACCAATCAGAATTTATCGGAAATTTTGGAGAATTTATTTTATATGTATATTGGATAATTTTATGTTTTGACTGCATAAACTGAAAGAACAAATTTTTTTACCAAAAGTAGTTTATACAATAATTTTATCTGAAAAAATAAAAAGATGTAGAGATTAAACATTCTCGAGAATTTATTATTGGGAAATATTCTCAGAGAAAAATTAGAATTTATCGGAAATTTTGGAGAATTTATTTTATATGTTGGTTTTGTTGGACTGCATAAATTGGAAGAACATGTTTTTTTATTCAAAGTAGTTTTTACAATAATCTTATTTGAAAAAAATAAAGAGATAGCCTGCACAGTACCTAATTTAGAAAATATTTAAATTGTAAATTAACATTACGCATCTTAGTTAAAATAAATACACATTAAATTTTTATTTCCATTATTTTCGAGTAACTTTATTTATATGTAAATAAAACACAACTTAGAAACGCATTGTATAAAATATCATGTCTAAACAAGTTGTTTAAAACATCACAGAAAAGAAATAAAGATAAAGATGCTCTAAGGTCCATCTATGATTCAATAGCGGCAATAAAATCAATTACCTTAAATTTTCGTAAATTCTCATAAATTCTCCGAGAATATGAATTTTCCCGAGAACATTCTCGTTCTCGGAAATATTCTCGGTAATTTTCCAGTAATTTATATTTTTTTCTAAAATCCTAAATTCTCCAGAATTTATGCTGGGAAATATTCTCGGTAATTTACCGTTCTCCGGAAATATTCCCTTGAGAACATTCTCATGGCACATCTCTAATAATAATAATACATATATGATCGGAAATACACCTCTGAAACAATAAAAGCAGTGTCGTATTTGTAGTTATTTTACATTTCGTCAGCCAGTTTCAATTAACATCCAGCATTAATTTTGTCTAATACCGACGTCATTTTTCCGTAAGATTTACCTAGAGCAGATTTCAGAGAATTCTCAAGCTTACTAATATCAGTGACGAATGAAACAAGATTCATCAATTTATGTACATACAAAACTAATTCAAGGTCACGCAGAGGGAGATAGGAAAAGGTAAAACAAAAGAAAATTAAAAACCATGGTAGTTAGAGTGAAAACTAAACTAAAATAATAATTTCTAAGGGGTTCTAGAAATTCTTCTTTCCTTTCTAGAATTTCAAGCACTGGGAGGTCTTCCTTTGGTCTTCCCTCTTTTTAACGGTAATAATTTCTAGTGATGAATCTATAATTTTCTTTTTTTTTTTCTTTTTGGTCAATTTTATTCCTTCGTGGATAATTGCCTTTCTACTGGTTCACCATATTATTCTTCTACTCCTGTTTTAGAAAATTGACATTTCGAGCATTGGTTTCTAGATCGAAACATCATCTTTTTTATCGTGGGTTATATGTTATATTATTGTCTCAGCGTTTCCATAATTTATTTTCGGTTCGAGATACTTTTGTACGGAGTATTTTTATATTATTTAAAAACAATCACGCAACTACACATACATATAAAAACGGTTAGTTTAGCAGCACTTTTAAAAACTTTGTTCAAAAACGCATAGATATTATGCAAATTAGCGAAAATTGATATTGACAGTGCAACTTGTGCAATTTGTCATAAGCAGTGAGTTTAGTAAAAAAAGGGTAAATAAAAAATGTATTGTTTTTAGTCTACAGTCGTAGAAAAAATAGTGTGTACACCACGTTTCGAAAGTGCTTTGCAATCACTCGCACCATCGCAGTTCTCGACTCCGCCTCGAGCGGCGCACTTGGTGCTTACCTTGGATGAATAAAGAAAGGATGCGGTTTCAATGTAACTACACCTCCTAACATTATCAGTGTGTGTCAAAACAGATCTAATTTGTCGCCACTTACCGTATTAAAAATGTGTCAAATAGCACACACTACCAATAATTAGTTCTGTAAGAAAATTTAATAAGTGTCCACAAAATGAGCAACGGTAAAAAAGTAAATTGAATGTTTATCTAAAAAAAAGGAGAAGGTATTGCGAAATTTGAATAAGTATGTTGTAAAAAATGATAATGCACCATAAGGTAATAAACAAAAAGGCAGTTGGGCTGGGTTTTTCCTTTGGAGACCCTAACAAAGATTTATCTGTAAAAGAGATAGGGATGAACTAGATTTTGTTAGGTTTCTCCATAAAGGGGTTTAGCGATCACCCAGCCGTCAAAGTAGCGACATCCGACAGATGATACTGAAAAGTCATCAACGTCATTCAAGACAGCGCGATCGATATTTTTACCTGGATTTCATGCTCACCGAATCCAAACGAGAGACCCGAACCACCCGAAAATGGCAACCGATTCAATCGATACCACCACTATCTTGAATTCATAAGTCTCGCAAATCCACACGATTTATTTGAACTATTTGAAAATATTGCAGAAACGAACGTTACAACTTGAGTCATTGCAACTGTAAATATTTCTTCCAGGATAATAAAAAAAAAATGATTCGAAATAAGGTTAAACACATACACAGTTGTTGTTTTAGCTATGTCTAAGGTGGGGCATTGAAATTCATTATTATATTTGTTCACGTTATATCACTGATCATTAGGTGGGTACTTGTATGATATGCACAATTTTGTTTGCCCCAATTATGACGTCTGGATTTAACAGCAGAAACCTAAACAATGCTGCAATGATAGAATTGAAATTAAATACCATGTCCTTGTGTTTTAGCTAAAAACAATTGGTGCTTTATCTATCAAAATACGACGGAATTACTTTTTTCCACTATATTTATGGTTTGTTATTGTTTTTGATATAATCTATTCTTATCTAGGTAGGGCAATTCCACTTAAAGTTGTTTTCCTACATTCAGATAATATGTACATATCAGAAAACTTTAGTTTCAATTTTAATTGCTCTTAAGCCATGAATGTTTAAGTAAGATTTAATATTAGCTACATTAACTTAATGATAAGGATTTATGACAGAAATTCCAACGCAAATACGATTAAATGGGTGTGAAAGCTATACTCCTACGAAATATTTTATACAAGGGTTGTATGCTCCGCCCCTGGCCTATTTAGAGGAAAGTCAGGTTCAAATTTTTACCTTATCTTCAACATATTGTCCCCTCTAATTTCTATACACTTCTCCCACCATAATATCGATGGCTTTCTGGTAAAATGACTGTCAACCTGCTCAAACTATTTATTTACAGCGGCAACAATTTCTTCATCACACGAAATTTTTTTCTAAAAATATTTTCCCTTAATTTCAGAAAAAGACGATAGTCACTAGAGGCCAGATCAAGCGATAAGGCGGGTGTGGAAGTAATTCAAAATCCGCTTATTTCACACAAGATGTGTGACTGTTCGCGTCATTATGATGGAAAATCAAACATTTTGTTAATTTTCCATGGCGTATTTCTTGGATTGCTTTTCACAGATTCAATATTATTGTGTGTCCTTTCTTTGAATAATCGACAATAATTGCCTCCTGTTAGTCCCAAAAAACGGGGGCCATAACTTTGCCAACACATGTTGGCACCTGAATTTTAGATTAGCGTCATAGTCACATGGTGGTCCATCCACAGGTATGAATTTGTTGAGGAAGTCTTGTTTGTGTGAGCATCCGGGTGCATCTTTTGTGCTGAAAACTCTTTCATATCTAAAGTTCTTGTTAAAATATCATAGATAGTATAATTATGACAAGTTCGTTTCATGAACTAAGTCTGTTACTGCCACTGTCACTTACCTTGCAAAAGGATCATGTACCTTATCATTGTTCCCTTGGGTGGTAACTGTTACCGGAGGTCCACCTGCATGGTCGTCTTTACACGAAAATAAATAAAGAAAGTCAGTCACCAAAGTATACTCGAGTTTTAAACTGAGTATACTTAACAAGTTCCTTACCAAACTATGCTGTAAAGCTCGTTTCAAGCTCTCTCGTTGCCTTTTGACAAAATAGTAAGTACCTCAATAAATGTAAATATAATATTTTAAGATTCTTAAAAGGAGCCAGAGTCGGAGTGGTTTAAATTCGGAAAAATTTTGGAAAAAATAAAATCTTGTTAAATTACGAATGATGAAAACATTGTTTATTGATTTATGTCATTCGATTTATTGGTGCAATAAAAATTTAGTACTTAAATTTGATTATAGATTTAATTCGTTTGCTGTCACTGTCATTTTCATCTACATTAAAAACAAGAGGCTCTATGTTATTAGAAAATGAAAAATAGGACTCTTCGACTTTAATCGAATTTTTCCAACTTTATATAGGAATATCTACAACTTTTCTAATTAATGTCACAATTTGCACTTAAGGTTTTCTGCTCTAACATTTGATTTTTACCTGATGCCACATAATATGCTCGATTGGGTTAAAAATATAGTAATAGGGGAGAAGGCATAAAACCGTATGCCCCATATCGGCAGCAATGTATCTACATACATATTTCTTCTTAATATTATATGTTTTTAATATTCCTAGAATATCATATTTTTCACATATATACAGGGTGTCCCGAAATTAGGAGGCCAACGTTAAACAGTGCATTCTGCATAGGAAAATAACACTAACTTGTTTAATAAACATGTATCGAAAAATGCCCCCTAACGGAGCTATGGCCCCCTAAAAAGGGGCCCATGATGATGGTGTTCTTCAAATTATTCCTACAGGGTTGAACACAAGAACATGAGTTTTTGGTACTTTCGTAATTTTGATATGCTGAATCTAGATCTAAAATCAAAACTATCAAAAGTTTATCATAGGCGTAACATTTGGGGAGGGGGTGTAAAGGTACAAAAACAGCCCTAACTTTTTTCTGAGTTAGTCTTAATTTTTTTTCTGAAACTATGAAAATTTAGAGCTTTCTACCAAAAAAAGGTACTTAATTTATATCGCTCATTGAGAAAAATGTCTTGGAACTTTATTTATTTGACGGCTATGATAAATAGCATTGTCCATTACAATTACACTGTTCTTACGCACATTGGGCAAAAGATGATTTTTAAACCAATCTTCAAAAAGTTCTGCTGTCGTCACGGTAGTCCAAAGATGAATCTTTCATATTTTTAGAGGACAACCACCAACAATTTGGAAACCAACCATCTTCGAAACCAGCATGTAAAATGGTAATTCTGTGTACCTTGTTCGATGGGGCTTTGGTTTGGCATTTGCCTGATGGATCTACCCAACCTTTTGCTGGGGTGTCATGGGTATCAAACCATGTTTCATCGAGCTAGAGAATGGAACGCTTTTCTAATCTGTACTTTCTTATAGATTTTAAATAATCAAAGCGTCACTGTCGTAATCGTTGTGATTCCATTAATAGCTGTCTTTTATTAATGGTCCGATATGTAAAACCCACTTGAGATAATACTCTCCAGAGGCTTGTCCTGCTGCAGAAAATCATTCATTAGTCGCTGCTTTTGAAACTAACGTAGGTACAATTTGCTCTTCATACGCATAAATTTTACTACTAATTAAGTCTGTGTCGCTTTCGTCAAAACACTTGCTTTTACCAGCATCACTACGTGCTTTTTTGTCTTTAATTTGCTTTGCCACAATATCTGTAACTGTAGACAAAGCAGTTTTTGTTAATGAAGACGTTTCTGCTTGGTAATAAAGAAACATACATACAGATTTTTAACAATTTGCTTGGCATCGGGCGATAAATATTTTCTGTTTAGCACTACCGGAGGCACTATGATCAACGTCTTTCCGAGTACGGCCATTTTTAGCACGTTCGGAATAACAAACAATACGATCGAACTCATAACAACCGCACGGTCTCCAAGCGGATATAGGATCTAAACTAAAATATTTCAAAATTACTAAAACAGGTGAAAAATTTTAATTATTATATTATATTAAAATTATCTTTACCTCTTATTTTATTAGGGCCGGCACTGTTTCAGTTCTTGCATATTTACCGAGCTTTATTACAGCTTGTCTCGATAATAGTTTATTGCAGGCAATAGGTCAACGAAAGAGCTCGAATCGAGCTTTACAAAAGCAGTGCTATGTTGCAGATCTGAACTCTTAAAATAAACAATTTCAAAGATCTTTTGTTAGTTCACCCGCAAACATTTTGTATTTGTATTGCTGCTTGAAGTTGCTTTTTAAAACCATCTTTTTGATAATAAAACTGATATCAGCTGCCATATATTTTTTGATGCAGCACTTTAAAAGTGTTTTAATTCCGTTTCTACAATAAATAGTTTCATTCTACATGGATACATTCACTCGCTTGGTTTCAATTTTCACTAACGAAATTAAATTCCTTAAGTTCCCGATTTAGTTTGAAAAAGGAAAACTAATCAACTGCAAATGACGCGGGAAAGGAAAAGGCCAGTGCGCTCAGCTTTCCGATAAAATTAATTTCACACGATGAAAGGTTGAAAGTTGAGAAAACCTTTTTAATAGGAAATAATTTTATTAAAAGGGAGGCACATTTAGCTCGGAAAGGTTAATTTGGGAAGTTTAAAGAATGATTAAAAGTATTTTAGATCGTTTTATGGGAATACTACCAAGGTGGTTTAAGTTTCCTGTAAATCTGAATTATGCAGAACGATTTTACTACTTACTCGTCTCGCGGATTAATTACTGCTAAAGTGATTCACTGTGAGATTAAATCAACAGATCCATCAGCATTATGAACATTGATTGGGTGGTGGACTGTTTGGGTTTGCTCTCCACTGAATATAAACATAAAATCACTTTTACAAAGTGAATTTCTTTCGCCTATGGGTAATATTGAAAAATGCAAAATCTCAAATAAAAAGAAAGACCAGTTTTTATTCCGGTCCAAGAGCCGTCCTACTATCGCGATTTCTCGGCCCTTCCCCTTCATCAGTCATGTTATGCAGCAGGGTGGCCGAAGAACAGACCACGTTTTAACCAGAATCAAAATAATCCCTTATATACATTAGGGGTCATCCATTAATTACGTCACACGTAAAGGGGGAGGGAGGGGTCCACAAAGTGTGACAAGACGTGACAAGGGGGGGGGGGGGAGAGTCATAAGCTGCGAGACGTCACATTTGATCTAAAATATTAAAACAACTAAATAGGGCATAGGCCCACGGGTGAAATGAACGTTATATAAGTATGTTATGTGTAAAATTGTTGGCCTTTGGTAACATACACCGAAAGACCGATACCGCCTTCGAAAAAAAGCCGACGCAAAGGGATTTATTGTTTTATTATTTGTTTGCAATGTTACCAGGTCTACCGTTTACCGGTAGATCTATCGTTTTCGGCCTCGACCTACCGCCCTACCGTTTTCGAACCTGATCCTACCGTAATTTTTAATCTGAGCAATATACAGTGACCGCCAAAAAGTCTGCACCATATGACACACTTTTTATAATTTGATTAAGGTGGAATTTGACTTTGACATCAATTTTTGCTTGACCAAGAACCTAAAATGACATACATAAAGATAGTCACGTGATCCATGTTTGCTGTCAAAAGTTTCAATTTTAAGAAAATGTCCTAAAAATGGTATTATTTGTAAAAATTTCGAAACATGTCATAGTACAAAGTTGTGAAGTTTGTCATCGAGATTCCATTATTAAAGTTTTGTTCACAAATTTGAACTTTTAATTTTTTACATATTTTTTTAGCATCATAAATTTGTTTAACTGTTTAACGTTTATTTCGTTATTATTAAGCTTACACGCCATATTGCAGCGTTTCTAAAGATGAAGCATACATTTTCAAAAGTTTACAGTTTTTATAGCACAAAAATAAATATTTTTAAAAATTTCCTGAGCGCTATTGGGCTATTACTTGATTTTTTAAGTGCTACAGAGCTTATTATTAACCATATCAAATACAACAGTTAGAAAAGCATATCATCTATAGGATTTTAGAAGCTAACTAATTAAAAACTTTTTTTTATTAAAACTTTTATTTTTAAACTAAAACAGGAATAACAAAATTTAAAATTTAAAGCTTATTCTTAAAACAAAAAAAAATGTTTATATTTTAGTGTGCCGTCCTTCCCTTTCCATACATTAAATTTTTTTTTCTGGAAAACCCTTTTGTAACATTATTCAGAAATCTTGGAGGAATTTCAAAGCAAGCCTCTCCTATAGTATTTTCCAAGTGATCCACATTTTGAAACGGCCGTTCACCGGACACTTTTTGTTTGAGATAAACCCATAAAAATAAATTCATGACAGTTAGGTCAGCAGGGTTGCCACCTTTTGGACACTCTTCCCCGGGACGTCATCTCCAAAATCTTGCACACTTACCATTTTTTTAATAGACTAAAAGTTACGAGTCGCCAAAGCTATATAGTACAACCCCAGATAAAACCAGACCAGATGCGTAGACCGAAATTCAATCGTGTAAAGTACAATGACGTTGGTGCCGGCGGAGGGAAAACTTTTAGTTAACCACTGGTTGTTAATGAAGTCACACGAGGCTCGAGAGAGACGGCGACGCAACAATCTTTCCGCCGGCACCAACGTCATTGTACTTTACATTGACTTTACACGATTGAATTTCGGTCTAAGACTGTCAAATATCGTGTTCAATCACAATGACCTTGAGGCGCGGCACTTAGGCTGCCTGCACTAGTGATGTAAGGATACGTATCCAAAAATCCGTTGGATCCGAATATTAAAAGAATCCGGATTATCCGGAACCGGCCGAGAACTTGAATACGGATTCGGAATCAAAATAAATTCGCATCGGGTGGTTACTAATGCAAAGTGCAAAGAGAAAACGGAATCGGAATCGAGTGTAAGCGAACAACACGGTCTGCGATTTGGCATATTTGATATTGTGCTTTCTCTTTCTAATGACATTTCCTAAAAAAAGATGGCATAGTTATCGGGGTAACGGGTATAGTGATGTAAGGATACGTATCCAAAAATCTGTTGGATCCGAATATTAAAAGAATCCGGATTATCCGGAACCGGCCGAGAACTTGAATACGGATTCGGAATCAAAATAAATTCGCATCGGGTGGTTACTAATGCAAAGTGCAAAGAGAAAACGGAATCGGAATCGAGTGTAAGCGAACAACACGGTCTGCGATTTGGCATATTTGATATTGTGCTTTCTCTTTCTAATGACATTTCCTAAAAAAAGATGGCATAGTTATCGGGGTAACGGGTATCATATGAGATGAGACCCATTGGTTAAACTAGTCCCGCCTCACCCGAACCGAATTCAAACGAGAACGGCGCGACGCGGTGCCTTCTTATCCCTAAACTTCGACTTCGAATGGTATGATACCGATACCGCATCGACCTACCTAGCCGTGTATCCGGATAGAAAATGTTTTAGTCTGTTGCATGCATACGTATACATGATCTGTAACCGCTTTCGCGCGGGTCAAGAAATGGATTCGTATTCGGATAATGGATACGGATATTAGCTGATTCCGATTCCGTATGATTCGGATATCTAATGAATACGGATATTTACAACACTAAACGGGTATCATATGAGATGAGACCTATTGGTTAAACTAGTCCCGCCTCACCCGAACCGAATTCAAACGAGAACGGCGCGACGCGGTTCCTTCTTATCCCTATACTTCGTTTTCGACTGGTATGATACCGATACCGCATCGACCTACCTAGCCGTGTATCCGGATAGAAAATGTTTTAGTCTGTTGCATGCATACGTATACATGATCTGCAACCGCTTTCGCGCGGGTCAAGAAATGGATTCGAATTCGGATAATGGATACGGATATTAGCTGATTCCGATTCCGTATGATTCGGATATCTAATGAATACGGATATTTACAACACTAGCCTGCACCATCGCTTTGCGATAGTCCAGGCGTCTGTACTATACGGCAGTTACGTTACATTTGAAGAAGACACGGCAGTGCCTGTGATGCTGTGATTTCAATTTATAACCTCGGTCCCCGTACTTGATGCCACACGGCCGGCCGATCGTCTCGTCAATCCTTGGCTCGCCATCGCATAAAGTAGACCCAAATTCAATCGTGTAAAGTACAATGACGTTGGTGCCCGCGGAGGGAAATCTTTTAGTTAACCACTGGTTGTTAATGAAGCCACACGAGGCTCGAGGGAGACGGCGATGCAACAATCTTTCCGCCGGCACCAACGTCATTGTACTTTACACGATTGAATTTGGGTCTACAGGCGACATTGGAGCTGATGCATCTGGTCTGGTTTTATCTGGGGTACAACTTTAAAATATACGATGACTTTAAGGCTGCATTTTCCGACCACACCCGTTTATTGCCAACTTAATTTTATTTTAGTATAGTTTTTTGCTTTATATTTCATTTGTATGACTATTTTCAAAATATTAACAGTAGATTCATTTTCTGTGGGTATTTTTCGAAATACATATTAATAAAAGTTTTGGGGTATTTTATGATTTATTTTAGGAAAACAATGTTTAAAAAGAATATTGAGGTCGTAGTGACAGAAAAAACGACACCATAAATCTCTTAAAATATTAATCTTCTGAATGAGATCATTATACACGTTGAAACTTTAAATAATTTACTGAAAATTGCTTGCAGGATATGAATCTATACCTAATATATTCATAATGTTATCCTTTAGATGGCGTAGAGGAAAAATCAGGTTGTTTTCTCAAAGAGGCTGCTTTGTAGATCAAAATCTTAAATTTTCCAACAATTCTTGTTTGATTTCAGCGGTATATTTTGAAACGAAGTATACCATAAAAATGTTACGCCAACAAAAGTAAAATTTTCCAAAGAAACAATTTTATCCCGAGTTTACACATTCTGAACACGACAAACACAAATCAACAAAGAAAACCTGTTTCAATACAAGTAAAAACCATCAAATCTAAATTCAGTTTTTATGAAGTCCCTGTTGGTTTTAACCTAACTGAATAAAACGACGTTTGAAACCAGAGATCGTTCTCCCTGGATCAGTATTATAAAAGCTCCCCAGTAGAAAAAGCTGCACGAAGAAGGAAATATCAATATTTGGATTGAATTACGGATTTTGTTTATCGGTTTGCTCGCTCGTGGGTTGATTTAATTGATTTTACGATTTATTTAAAGCAAGGTAATAAAGTAATGCCAAAGAAAATAATAGCTACGCACTATTATTTTCTTTGGTAATACTAGACCTATACCTACTAATAGTTTCACGAATATGTACCTAAATACGAAAACATTCGTGCATTTTGTATTGCGCTCTAGGCTTATCATTTATAATAAATATAATTTGCTTTGTTTCGGATATAGCCTTAATTATTTACTTTTATCTTACATAAATTGTTAGAGAAAGGAGAAAGACTTAAAAAATCGACAAGTGAAGTGGCCTTATTTCGAATTTGTCATGGTATAATGCATAAATGGGGAGTTGCGCCGTCTTCAAAGTTTAGAACTTTGGTGTACAACTCACTAAAATTTAAACACAATAATTAAGCTTACTCAGTAATAAAAAATATTATTTCGTTCTATTTAGTGCTCTTTTGAAGTCGATTCTTTTTTTGGGAAAAAAATCTAATAAATTATTAAATTAAACAATTCGTTCTACCAAATTTCAAACAAATTTTGAGTAAATTATTATTACAAATAAGTAAAGGTTTGCAAGATTGTCTCAGTTTACAATTTTCATCACTTAGATATGCTGTGGCTGTAACTTTGATTTAGTAAACGCATTTGACAGCGTTATTGAAGAAACAACTGCTCTAAAACAAAAAGAACAGATTTTAACCAAAACATCCCTACAAAGAATAATACACTGAAGTTTGTTTAGGTTTTTACAAAAATAGAAGCAGATGTTTACCGATAAAGTGTGTTTTTCGTCATATTTTTATGAGGCAGTGAGCAATAGTTCGTTACTGTGAAAATATTTATCCGTTAGCCGAAGGAAAAAATTGCCTGGAAAAGATTGTTGCAAGATGGAAAACGACCTACTTTCTTTAAGTGTTGGCATATAACGTATATACAAGATTATGTTTAATGTAACGCATATTAACATTATGTATGTATATTTTCCAGCACGCGCTGAGATTTTTAATAAAAAGTATAAAAGCTTGCGGCACTAGAAAGGAGCTTCACAGAAGGTTGCGAAAATTTATATTACGTTTTATATAAAGAAACAGCATTACAAAATTAAATAGTTTTAATCTCAATATGTACGAACAATTTTGATGTTCGATAATTCTCCATATATAAAAGAACAAACTGACCGATGGACTGACGTATCAACGCACAGCCCACACTGTTGGGTTTAGAAACTTGAAATTCTACATAGAGGTTTGTTATACAACGTAGGCGTGCACTAAGGAAGGGCTTTTACAAATTCAACTCCTAAGGGAGTGAAACAGGGTTCAAACTTAGTATGGAGAAAAAATATTAGATTGTCCTATTAACTCGAAACTTCATAAAAGTAGGTACTCTAAAAAATTAACGTTTAAACAAGAGTTTATAGTTTTTAAAAAATCATCCCCTAAGAGGGTGAAATGGGGGTTCAAAGTTTGTAATTGAGTGAAATTGCTATAGGGTTCTAATACCTTGAAACTACGTAAAATACTCTAAAAAATAAACACATGTTTTATAACATTTTCGAAAATCTAATTCTGTGTATTTAATGTTAAGAAAATTGCCGTGGGGGATATAGAAGCGACTGAAATTTTTTCCAAGATATTAACTGCTATTAAGCCCAGAAAATGTAATTTTGAAATTTTGTCTAACAGATGGTAAAAAAAAATCAACGGGGAGGGGGGGGGGGGGGGAATAAAAAGAGAGCGATTGGCAATTTATTTCAAAAATCATACTCTCTGATTTTGTGTAAGTGATGCTAATAAAATTAAAGTGGAGGGGGGTAAAAGAAGCGACTGGGAATTTCATCAAAACCGTTATCTAATGTGTCATTTTCGGTGTTATTGAGGTCGGAAAACCCAATTTTGTCCAACAGATGTTACAAAAGCTATCTTGGAGGGGGATAAAAGGGAACGGCTGAAAATCTCTCCAAATATGATAACGAACATGTCAGTTTCAGAAATAATTCACAAATACAATTTTAGGAGCAATAATTCATAAATACAACCTGACAAAAATCTAATATTAATTTCATTGCATTTACCTACCTTTTCTATGAGTTACTTGTGTCCGACCCCGATTATTGCGTCATGTAATATTAAAATCCCTCAAGATACATACATATACCTAACTAACATACGTATTACTACTATATTGTTAGCATCCAATCTACCCGTTGTTAAAATTTGAAGCAAAGATAAATCTTTTGCTTTGTACCACGTGATGTCTCAGCACTTTTGAAGTTTTGACGGAACTGTCACTGTAAGTTCTGACAGCAGTTTAAAATGTTAGCTTGTCGGTTTCCTTTTCGTCTTTTTACCTTTCAAAAGTAAAGATTAATGTGTTTTTATTTGTGAAAAGTGGATTAAAAGTTAATTATTATCCTATTTACGATAATGTCGTAGCTAATGTACCGATAATGCCAGTTTTAAGCGGCAAGAAGTGAAGAACTTACTGGTAGTTTTAGCAGCGGATATTCTTCACAAGAATGTAAACTGAGGAGTGAATACATTATTTTTAATTTTTAATTTGAGATTTTGGGGCAAAACAGGTAAGAACATTATGTAAATACAGCGAGGCATCGTTTGGAAATCTAAAAAAAAACACATTATTTAAGTTCGAATTAAAACTCAAAATACGTAAGTATAATTTATTGTAATCATTAATTTATATATAACACATTATAATTAGAATCAAAATCTTCTTAAATAATTAATTACCTACCTATGCAAAATCACTCAACTGACCGTCGACATGCGAAACAAGATCTCATTTTCTATCTAAAATATTATTAACTCTGTTTCGATATTGTACTTTAAAGTATATCATAATTTATATATACTTACTGGTTTTTCTGATATTTTATTATAAATTGAATTAAAGATTATAGATTATTCACAAAATAACGTTACGGCGAAATCGAAAGCTTGTCGGATTCAAATTTGAATGTGACAGGTGCGAGCGGCCATGATGTCATCGTTCGTGTTTTGTTTAGCGGAGCTAATCACGTGGTTATTTATGAGGGATGTTCAGGACATCACGTGACTTTTAGACATGGTTTCCAAAGGCTACGTTTTTGCTTCAACATTTTTTCGTCGTTCGCTATATAGTAGTAATACGTATATGCTAACTAACCTAACCTAACCTAACTCATGTTTCATGTATTTATAATCATGACGTCAAAACTACACTATTATCACCTATACCACGCGGATGAAGTCGCGGGAGAAAGCTAGTTAATAAGATATTAATTAAATTCAACATATAAAAAAATATGCCTATAGAGCGTCATCTGACACTGCTCGAGCCAGGTCACATTCATGGTCACGACCTCATAAAGGATTTAGTTTGTTGCCTTTACAGGCTCCCTACCGCGAACTTTTATTGCTTTTTGGAACAAACAATCGCGGTGCTTTTGATATTTAACGGTGCCAAATTAAGGAAATAATAGATGAAACTTTTCATTCATAAATCATTCTATTGCTATCCGTCAACGTCTAAGAAAACTACGAGAATGGGAAAAGGAAAGATAGTGATATAGTGGGGATAAAAAGTTACTTTTCTAGCTCGTTAATTTTAAAATTTGGAAAAAAATAGAACAAAACTTTACAGAACTAATAAATATATTCTGAAGGAAGACTGGAAACAAAATAAATAATAAATAAATAATTATTGCAGTGTAGCAGTGTACTTTTAACTTTTCTCCGCGCATTCTTGCTAAAACTGCTATTTAATATTCCTTTTTAGACACAAAAAATGACACTAAGTATGATACCATATGATACTGTACATGACGGGGTCGAGTTGCCTCCCAAAATGCGATTTTTACCTGGTCTGGCCTGGTGAGCTTTGTTTGTCCACCTGAGTTTAAGTAAAAAATCAAGACCATGTTGCCATGTCTTCACTCAATTCTGTAAACATTGGTTAGCAATAAATTGAATAATTACTGAATATCAATACATACAGTTAAATACTTGTTTATTAATTTTGGTAAAATTTTACAGTAGGTGGGTAGATGCAAAATAATATCTAATAATTATTTATTATTATTAAGTAACTTTTTGAAAACAAATGATTGATTAACCATAATAATAAAACAGTGATTCATTGATTTTATATATCGGAAATTATGAGAAGAAAATCTAAAAACATGATAATTTAATGGAAAAATAAGATATTTTGGGAAAAAGACTGCTTATAGAAAGACTCCTAAACATCTGTGATAAGGCAGCACCACCTAAATTTTCGAGAGTACCGGATAAGGTTATTTACCTATATTTCTCTTGTATTAAGAAATACGAAAACTAGCGACTACTGGCGACTCAAATTAAGAACGTGGCGTCATCTTCAGCCGATTTTCTAACTACTATATATAACGGGGAATGTTTTCGTTTCGTCTGTGTCTTCTAGCGATGGGTCATTCATTCATTTTCAAGAGAGCCCGCTCACTCGTTCAGCTCACTTGGAAGAGTCGTTCGCAAGGAGTCGTTCGATTGAACGAGGGCTGCTGAGTTGCGAATTACAGAATCGCGGAGCTCTTTACTTTAACGTGACACCTGCACTTGTTCATGTCTATAAAAGAGAGCATAAAACGCGGATGTGAATTACACATTTACGACTGCCGACGGCCCGCTGCCTGACTGTGGCGTGACGGCTTCAAAGAAAAATAATATACATAACATAAATAAATTAAATAAAATTAATTAAAATATTGGAATGATTAAAATTTTTATTTGTTAAATGTTCATAATAAAAGTAAATACATATTAACAAAAATGGTTTTATTGTCGATTAGATAATGATTATGTAATATGGATTTCAAAGTTATAAACTACCCGCAGTATACGCTGTTAAAAAACGTTGTTGCAGTATTCCGGCAAAGTAATTAATCGTTAATCGTAAAATAATAGCAATACGAAAGATGTAAAAACTGGGTAATGTATTATTATAGGCCGCTAGGTGCTCCACCACTCTCGTTCTATTATACGACTCCGAACTCCGACTGACTGAGCCGCGCCCGGCTCGCGCTCGCGCTCTCGCGGCTGGCGCTCTCCGAGTTGTCTGAAACTCGCGAAAGCGCGGAGTGGAATTTCTACGAACGGACGAGAGCGAGCCAGATATTTTAACGAGCGGTGAACGTATCGTTCAGTTGATGGGAGCGGCTCATTCGCGACTCTTTGAAAAGAGTCGTTTGAATTGAACGACTCGTTCGCGAACGACCCATCGCTAGTGTCTTCATTATCGTGTTATTTGGCATCTCTGTCAATTTTGTCGTCTAGTGAGCCCTTCTTCCCCGTTAAAAATAAACTGATTGCAGCTAGCTTCCTTAATCTGAGTCGCCAATAGACACTTTCAACAGCCGTGACCACGTCCTTTGAGAGAAAGTACATTCAGCAACACTGCTGTTAATTTTTGAAAATATTTTAATATAAAATGACAGGAAGGCAACTCGGTCGATGAAAAATATACCTGCCAATCATGGGAGGCAAGTATCATGGGAGGCAAGTCAGATTCACCGGAAAATGTATTAAAATTAAAAAATAAAAAAAAACAGAGGCGATCATGAAGCTTCGCAAGTCCTTTAGTATTAATACAACACAACTATCTAGAGTGTCATATGATTGTCCATAAATTGGCTAATACATTTTTACGGATATTATATCTAATTTGGTTTATCTCAAGACAGAAATGACGTAATTCCTTAATAAAACTATTTTTAACACCACCCGCAAGAAGTATTTTCGCGGTTTTATTCCGGCACAATGAGTTAATTAAAAATAATGAAATTGTTCAGTATGACATTAAAAAACCACCTTTGACATTTAAAGATAATTAGAAACTTCTGTAGTAGTAGCGTTAATAGCAATTAAGTAGAATTAATTTCTTTACTTACTCAGGGAGACGTATAACTGGAAATTCATTCAATTCACCTTTTCATTTAAAAGTTTAAAACGCTGTTCTTTACCGATTATTACCGTTGAAAACGTTTTAAATTACGTACTTTGGTGCGGTAGGATGTTTTTTGGAGGAAATGCAGATTATTTTGGATAAACTTGGTTACGAAACAGAGCATTTGCCAGGCGCAGCCTGTGAAATTTTAAAGTTGAATATCTCTGTTGCTACTTATGGGACCCATGCCAATTTCAGGTTTTTTAGTAGTGAGCCCACTAGGAATGTTTTAGTAAAAAAAAAATTGTAATTTGCGAAAAAAAGTTGAATTTTTGAATTGACCCTTCTGGAAAAAAAAATTAACACGCTTCGGTATTTTCTTTATTATTTTTTCTAAACAAATTTTACATCATTTTGTCGATAATTCTTAAACTTTAAGAGAAAAAAATGTGTTAGTAGAAAGTTATAGTCATTTGAATTTTTTTAAAATTATATTTTAGGTTTAAAAAAAATCAACCGACATACCTACAAAAAATAATAGGTACCTACAATCTATAAAAAAATATAGAGCTGAAATCCGCCCTTTTGATTTGGATGAAACTTGGTTCGACACCCATGACAACCAAAAACAGGTGGGTTGATTCCAGTGACAATTGCCAAAACATCGCTTCTTCAAACAGGGGAAAACGAATCACAATTATATAAGCCGGTTGGGAAAATGGGTCAATTCCAAATTACCTGCTATTATCTGCCAAAAATATTAAGATTCCAGCTTAGACTACCACTAAAACGAAACTGCCGAACTTTTTGAAAACTGGTTTTAAAATTATCCTTTAAAAAATGTACCTAAAACACAATGTCATAGTCAGGGCTAAAAGGTTCCAAATACAGCCAGCAAAAAATTGGAAATAAAAGGATTTATGCTAGAAAATGACATATATGTACTTTGAACAAAGTTATAAAAAAAACTCATTTGCTACAGATACTAAAAGAATTTAATACCAGAAAAGAATATGTTTGCAACAATATCACAAAAGAAATGGGTGATACGTTTTGCGACTACCACCATACTGTTGTGGTAGGCTAGAAAATATGTAGCACCAGGTTAAATCTAGAATAAAAGCTCAAAATACGTCACCTACTCTATGTTCAAATGTCATATAATTAATAAAGAAAGTGGTAAATGAAATCCCAGTAGAAAGTTGGAAAAATCCTGTAAATCAAAACATTAAAACTAAAAATACCTATATTTTTGTACAGAATAGTATAGAACCAATACTAATAAATTTAAATGACGACAGTGAACTAGGTCTAGTTTAAAGTTAATCTGTAACAATAGATTATTTTTATATTAAAACAAATTGTTTTATTACCCATTACAAATCATTTAAATAATCACATTAAGTTCAACCCTGTGCTGCTATTATCCCATAGCAAAATACCAAAAGCAGAGTTGCCAGATTGACAGATAAGATTGGCATAGGCAAAGTATTTAGAAAGCGTTAAATTATTGCAGCCAATTTGTCGAACGGTATATCTTTGAACAGACTTTATGTTACTTATTTTTTATTTAGTTCTCTTTATTAATAAGAAAACACAAGCTAGCCTTTTTGACACGAATATTATTACCCTTGCGTACAAAATATTTGGTTTTAGGTTAGATTTTAAACAGATTTTTTTGGGTAACCATATAAACACTAAACTATAAATAGTAGCTACTTATTGATAATCTAAGACTAGCTATAACACTTAAATTGCAATTAAGTAGGCGTATTAAAAAAATTATTTCTTATTTTTCCCTTTAATTGCGGCATAATACCTACATACAGATCAAATTTCGAGTTTCTAGCCCTATTGGAAGTACCCTAGAATTTTGATTGTACGCGCGACCACCGGTAATGTGCGTATAAACGTTTTTAACGTTTCAAGGCCAAGAAAAATAGTTGAAAAAATGTACCTCCTCCTGCTGTCCGTACAATATACGGATTGATTTGCATGAAAACTACACATTATTTGGTATGCTATACTTCTTTTTAATTTAGTTCTCTTTATTAATGAGAAGACAAGCTAACCTTCTTGATAAGAATGGTATTGTCCTTGAGTTCAACATTTTTGGTTAAATCCAGCAACAGTGGTAGATTTTAAACAAAATTGTTGGGTAACTACACATTAAACTTTGGTAAAAACCCAGTACCGGCAAAATGAAACAAAAAACTGAACTTTACTATTTTAACCACTCACTGCCAAGCCAAAAGGTAATAAACCTTGAGACATATTTTTTTATATTAAAATATTACATAAACTGTAATAACCTATATTGTATTTAAGTATTAAACCTCTATACAAAGAATTAAGCAAAACTATTATGGGGGTTATTAACTATTGTAATTATTATAAAAGTCAATATTTATACGGTATATAAGAAATAAATATTCATAACATAACCATAACGAAAACGCAAGCGCCACGCCAGGTTTTATAAATATTTACATTTATGTATCTCATTAAATATTTACCATAATTTTTCACGCCAGACCAAGTAACCTACTTTTTAGGTTTGTAAAGACTTGAAATATTGTATAAGTAAAAGTAAAATTAAACCGTTGTTGTTAATTCATCGTATTAAGAAAACATTATATTATTATATTCTCTCCCATCACTTAAAGTAAAATCCATAGACCATTGTTTTTATTGCTATAACCACATTTTTTTAAAAATAAATGCTATTTTTGTCCAGAAAAAAAAATTGCCTGACATTCTCTAAAAATTCCTATTTTACATCTTAAAAAATTGATTAGAAAATTTAATTTAAAACGGAAAAATTTGGGTCCTTAAAATAAATTACAATTTCCAAAATTTCTTTACTTCTTAAAACGAAAAATAAAAGTGTGCTCTGATGATGGGAATTGATTGATGGAAGCTGACGTGTAAACAATGAGTTTATTTCAGAAATATTGAAAAAAAAATCATATTAAGAAAAACAGACGATTTTGGGTGCAATTTAGTAATTAAATAAACGTAAAACATGCAACTATTGTTGGAAATGAACTGAAACAACATCCTGATAGGTTTAAAGAGCTATACAGAAAGAGGCAGGAAAACGTTTACCATTTACTTGTCATGGACAGAGCTAATATAGTCCGTCTAGAAAGTATCCGGAGTTTTATGTTTTTTCCTAATTTTAATATATTTCTTTTTTGTAACATTCTAAGACAAAAGCAATGCATCAAGTAGGTTGTGCCGATAGTAGGCTACGGCTAAAATCGCATGACAACACCATCTGTCAAATATTGTTGATTGTAAACAGGCTTAAGATTTATGAAATAATGTCGCAAGTAGAAAAAAGAAAAAAGGGGAATTTTTGTATAGGAAAGGTGTTCGAAACGTCAAAAAATTAGTGCAATTGACTGAACTCGGAAAAGTGCAGTATATGACACAATAAACAGGATAAAAAAAATGGCGCAGATATGAGGCATAGGCCAGTTTCGGGAAGACCGCGTAAGATTCGCAGAAACAATTTAAACGCTTTAGTGGCCTTAGGAAGGCAAAATCCGCGCATAGCGTTTCGAAAATTGGCTAATAGATTTGGAAATCAACGAAGAATAAAAGTGAGTCCAGAAACTGTCCGCATGTCACTGAAAAGACAAGGCTACATATCAAGGAAACCAAAAAAAATCCCTGCAATGACACCTCTGCAAAGGCAACGAAGAATGGATTTTTGTCGACGTTTTCGAGAAGATAATTTTAGGAATGTTTTTATATCTGACGAAAGTTGTTTTCAGCTTGGTTCAAATCACCTAAAAATCCTATCAAGAGAAAATGTTACCGTTCAGATTTCCAAATTTCCCACTAAAATAATGGTTTGGGGAGCAATATCTCAGCGTGGTGCTACCCCTCTCTGTATAGTTGATGGCACCGTTAATAGTGCAAAGTATTGTGACATTCTAAATGGTTTCCTTCTTGAAACCGCTCATCCAGACGGGTGGCGTTTTCAGCAGGATAATGCAAGATGCCATATTTCTGCCTATACTCAAGCTTGGATACAATAACACCAATTGGCAACAATTCCATGGCTAGCAGCTTCACCAGATCTTAGTCCCATTGAACACATATATGGGGACTAATGAAGATTGAAGTGGAACGAGCAGCGCCACGAAATAAAGGTTTGATTCGGTCAGTTTTACAGGCCTGGACTACCATCACCGAACATTATGGCGGTGACCTAGTTTCGGGTGTACCTGTACGTTTAGTTAAGTGTTTTGAGTTAAATGGAGGTTGTATAAGTAAATGAGATGAGTTATTTGTTGTAATTTTATGATTCAAGTAATACAAGTATATACCAAAAAAATATAATTGTGCTTTCTTGTTTCCGGATACTTTCTAGACGGACTACATATTAGGGATGTAACGGGTACTCGGTCTACCCGGCCAAAACCGGGTACCCGGCCGGGAAGGCCGGATACCCGGTTTTGCCGGGTTCAGGTGTTACCCGGTCGGGTACCCGGTTTTTTTATTATGTTTTCTATTTTTGATAAAATAAAACATAAAAGAACTGAAACGGTGTATTTTTGTGATGATAAAAAATACATAAAAAACAGATTTTAAAAGGTTATAATAATAAACTTTGTTAAAACATTTAATAACTAAAATCAATTAATGGCAAATTGTGATGAAGATAAACTAAAATTTCACCATTCTCAGAGGATAGTCGGTTTCGGGTTTCTTCATAAATATTACCCGCTTCTGAAAACAACCGTTCACTAAATATTGTTGAGGCAGGTGCTGAAAGAAACTTTTTAGCAAGCTTTGCTAGATTAGGAAATCTCTGCGAATTTATTTGCCACCACGAAAATGGGCTTGACTGTCTATCAATTAACGGCAACGCCAAATATGAACTTATTTCATCCTCCACGTCCTGTTGTATGTTTGGTGCTTTAGCAGATGATTTTTTATTTGTATCTCGCGTGTTTGCAATACTGGTAAACACATCCCAAACTGAGCGTTTATCTTCTCTAGGTCTTTTTGATGAGGATGGATTATCTGTATACAAACTAAGAGGAACATTGTCATCTGAATCTGAATTGGATGACAAATTAACTTCATTATTTTGGATTAACAAATTTGCTTCAAGGATATATTTTATTACTTTTTCCTTCAAATTATCTGTGTCAGTAAAAAATGCAACCAGATAATTATTGTTCGTGTCGATATTCGAAAACCTTCGACTTAATCCTTCCATAAGATTTTCTTGCATGGATCCTAAGCCTGGAACTTGTGTTTCTCTTAAAAACCTCTTTAGCGAAAAAACTGTAGGAATTACTTCCGATATAGTACAGTGTGTACTGCTGAAATGTTTAGTTGTTTGTTCAAATGGTTGTAGCAGCTCCAGCAACTTTTCTGCTATGACCCACTGATTAGAAGTAAAAGAAGATATTGCCAATAGTAATATTCCGCAAGACCGGGTACCCGGGACCGGGTACCCGGCCGGGTACCGGGTTTTGCCGCTACCCGTTACATCCCTACTACATATTATATAATATAACAAAGAATTTAAGAAACGTCTTAACAAACAGAGAACGTTGTGTTTTTATATAATAATATTTCTATATGAAACAATTTCTGGTCTCCTGTTTTGAGAAACGCCAGTCTGCATCGTATCATATATAGTTCAATTTATGATAAAACTCAGCGTCTCGACATTTGACAATCATATATGACATCAACAGCTCATATTGGTTCCTTCGAAAAATCCCTAGATCAGTAATTGGTTGTGAAGAAATGCTGCCGGTGGGGGCAGCCAGATTTAAGTAGCCCCGGGCGGCACTGAATCTAAATACGCCACTGATTGACAGAAACAGTTGGTTTTACTGAAAAATTATTATTTTTTCTAGCAACCGAAGCACACAAGCAGTATCTATGTAGGCCCGTAAGTGCAACCCATCGCACTGTTTTTTCTCGTGCAGTCAGTATTTGAAAACTACATATGCACTTTCGTACCTTTCACATGATTTTAGTGGGATTAGCTGTGAACAACCGGCTCTTTATTCTTCCTCGATTTCAATATCAACATTTTCCGCATCATCAATACTTCCCCAATGCTTCCCCAAACATCTCAACATTTAGATTTATTGTTACGCTGTAGGAAATTTTTTTTGAATAATCAGAATCGACAAATTCAAACTGACAGTAACAACAATTTTCACAAACCGTTGCATAGCAACAGACATGAAGACTCCGCAGAACCCATTATAATGTTACGAACGCTCAATATGTCATACCAATTAGACCAGTTTGTGTATTTTTTCGTAAAGATTATGACTGCAAAAAACAGTATACAATAATTAGTCAGTAAGTGCTTACCGATCTCGAAAATTTACAAAACTCGGCCCTGATGCCTATTGCTATAAATTTTTTCGCTTGGTAAAAGACTGATTACTGATTAATTTTGTATCGAAATATGGTGAAACGTGTGCCAAAAATTTACAATGTCAGTAATATAGAAAAAAAATGTGACCAAAGGAGTTTTGATTTTTATTTTTAGACTTAATTATACCACCGCTAGGTACAGTTGCTCTAATTCTAACTTTATTTGCTGCAGCGGATATGAAAGTGGTATTAAATAACTATTTTATGCTTGCTAAAAATTAAATGCCAAGGATTTTCTTCATATCAACTTCATTTTTTTACCCATCATTCTATTTAGATTGAATAGACAGTCAAATTTGGTTTATGCTGGGAACCCAAAGATGACATATTCATTATCATTCATTATTTGTCAGAGTATAAAGAAAAAGGTTATTTATTCCGATAAATTCAAGGTTACTTTATTAGTAATTTATGAGAAAGTTTCTACCTGCATTTATGTAAGTATTACTTAAGTTCCTTCTTTTGCTGTTTTCCAATACCTGACTGGTAAAAAACACAAGTATAATTAATTTCCTAATTAATTAATAGCCTACGATACTTTAGTTGGTCCACTTTGTGGTAAAATTTTACACGAAAATATATCAATATTTTCATAAGGTGCATAGATTCGGTAATTTAGTTTAAATCTAGGAATATACCTATCAATATCATTCCTTTTTATTTTGAACAAGGGACACTACCGAGGCAATATTTCCTCCAGTGAATCATTCTAAAAGGTACAAGCCTTACACAGAGTTTGAGTTTCCTAGTTAATGCATAAAAGTCCTATAAAGCTAAAACTATTGATATTTACTAATTTTTTAATTTTTATATTGTTACGCTATTAAAGCCAAAATACTAACGATTGAGAAAGAGCTAAAACAGGGTTGTCAGTTACCACCACATTCCTTCCTTGAAATTCCCTGACCTTCTCGCGTTTTCCCTAAATAAAAACATAATTTAAATTCATAAAAAGACAATTTGACGCTAAATATCACATCATAAGGAAAATCACTTTAAAATATAAAATAAATAGTCACTACACTTTAAGTGTGTTAAAGGCATTACTCATAGGCTATAGTGGAAATCACTCAACTTGGGAGAAAATGGCGGAAATGCAGAAAAGCGACAACCCTGGGATATTATTTGCAAGAGAAATACAAGTTTTAAAATGTTTATGTGGAGTGTCCCCATTTATAGGAAAGTAAAAAATAAAATTTGGATTTTTCAGGAAAGTTCCTGGTTTCTAGGATTAAAAAGTGTACAAGGCAAAAAATATCAAAAATTAATACGACAGCGTTAGTATCGCTTCTTTTAAATTAGTTAAGGGATATGTGGTAACAGAGCTATGTACATTTTAAATTTAATTAAACTCATCAATTAAACTCATCCCAAAAAGAACGGAATTCCAAGGATATACCCACACCCACCCTTAATGTTTGCATATAAACGCATGGTCGGCTATCACATGCTTAACGTGTGGCTATTAACGCTAGGCTCTATGTTAATTTAATTACGGATAGTGTATCCATAAAGCAATGGTAATGATACTACATAACATACGTAGATGAATATTAATGATTTCGTCCTTTCTGCGAATGAGATTTACCGATACCAATTCTGAGAAATCGTTAAACAGTTCCTCGAAAATAGGACGAGATACCTTTAATAATTACATGAGTCACTTGAAGTTTGTATACTATCTAATAACTGTTTAAACCAAAAAAAATTGCTTCTTGAAAAATGTTTCTTACTAGGTTAACGGAACACTGAAATAAGCACCTAATCTAAAGGATTTATACGCCAACATTATGTAGGTATTAAGAACAATGTTTATATTGTATGTAGTTAAAGTCTATGTTTTGTTAATAAACCTGCTAATTAAAGTTAGGATGATTTAGCATTCTTTCTTTGATTTCATTGTTTCATGAGAAATATGTAACATATGTTAAATCACTAATAGTCTTTTAATCCAGTGTTAAACCCTAATTCAGTGTTAAAAACAAAATATTACCATAGCGTTTCGAATACAGACACTGTTCGAAATGTTAGCTCTTCAATGAATAAACAGACAATTATTGCCACTATAAAACCCTAGGAGACGTTTATTTTTTCATCTGATACTAACACAGGTGTCTTTTGTCAAATCTTTGATAAAATAGATAAACTGACAAAATTTTGCATTCCAATTTAAAAAATTCAAAGAATAATCTTTTTTTCAATATATCTCATACTCATATTATGTATACATATATATTTTATTTAAAAAGAGATTGTGTGAATAGTTAATTTGCTCCAAATAGTATAAACCCATAGTCATTGTGAGATTCACATTGATAACAACAGATCCCAACCATCAGGGCATGAGTTAGATTTGATTTGGCCTGCCGTGCCGTGCGAACAGGCGGACCTGAGAAGCTGTTTGTGGACAATGTTTTCATTTTTACGTCCAACCGTGGGCAAATCTAATATAGTCCTGATTGTTGAACAATGCTTAAGCAATGCAAAGCATAGAAACCTAAATCCTTTATATCAAAAAAAAGTAAATACCTTTATATTCATTTTTGGGCGTAACAACATTTACTAATAAACTATATTTATGTTTTAAATAAAACCTGCACTCCGACATTACCAATAAAAAGGTTCTATAATTACAGTAATTTTCTTCTGCCTTCCCAGAGCAACACTGCCGTAACAGATATAAATTATATGAATGTATCTACTAATACTACAAATTTTCCGATAAACATCACAATAATCGAATATTCATTATCTTCCTAGCGCAGGAACAGATGCGAATACCCATTTGTAGGTTTATACTCTTATAATAAAGTGTAATGAACTCATTTTGAACTCCAGTGCTTATTGGTTAATTTAAAGTTGATTTATAAATACCTCTATATATATATATATATATATATATATATATATATATATATATATATATTAGGGTGTCCGATATTTCCCGACTTTAAAATTATTCGAAGCTCGGTAGATATTTCGGTTCTAGGACCCCAAAAACGAGGTTTCCCCAAGTTTCAGCTCGATCCGTTGCAAATAGCCGTGTCATTTCATTTTTCCCATGGTATTTAAAGGGGAAGGGCATTTTTCTTGGTATTTTTGGGATTACAAAATACTAATTCATACAATCCGTTTACTAACTGTTGAATACCATTCTACAATGATATATTTACATGTAGGAACAGTTATTTAGCCCATTCGTAAAGTTTTTTTTATTTTTTTTTTCGTTTTTTTTACTACAGTTAGTAAACGGATTGTCTGAATTGGTATTTTGTAATCCCAAAAATACCAAGAAAAATACCCTTCCCCATTTAAATACCATGGAAAAAATGAAGTGTGCGGTGGCACGGCTATTTGCAACGGATCGAGCTGAAACTTAGGGAAACCTCGTTTTTGGGGTCCTAGAACCGAAATAACTACCGAGCTTTGAATAATTTTTAAAATTTTCTTCAGAAAGGTTTTCGATATTGTCAAAAATAAAAGTATTTCACTGTAGGGTAAAATTCATATTTTCTGGCAGACCTTCGATATCTGATGGTTGCATTTTAGGTTTTGGACCATGCAGAACTTTTTATGAAGAATACCTTTTTTTCATAAAATTAATAATAAAAAAGTTTCCCATATGCTGCGAACTTAAGTAGACACACTGTATATATAATGTCAATACTGAAAAGTTATTGTTTTTTTTATAGCAAATAACTGAGCAAAAACAATGTCAAAAAACCCGATATAGCAGGAATAGGGCTGAATATCTAAAAATATTTTATAAAGTAAACAAAAAGCAATCTTGTAAAATGTTTGGTGGGAATACATAATATAATGCATACCCCACACCTACTCTTCATATAAATTCACATTTTATAATCAATCATCGCCCGTCCCAACACTTAAGCCTGAGTGTTGGGTAAACCTAAAAGTTTTTGACGGGCTGCTGTCCCGAGTTTTCATGAAGTGTTAATTAGCCTAAAATTTTAGTACATGAAAAAAGCGTCGATTGTAATAAAAGTTATTTTTGTTTAGAATATCTTAACGTAAATAAACAGTCTGAATATGTTTATCGTGAGAGGTGTTCCATATGTTGTAATAACTAAGGAAGGACGAACTTTTTACAAGAAGTTATGTGCACCACTTTTACTGTTATCCCATCATAGATTTAAACAGCTGAGTGAAGGTCGCTTTAAATTTAGCATAACAGAGGCAAGAATATTTTGAAAAAATATTTATTTTTATTTTCGAGCGACTGTGAAAATGTACTGTAATCGTCCTAAAATTCGACTTCCAGATATCAACGGATTTTGGTTCTTTACTAATCCCGGATATCGAAAAGTGTTTTGTAAAACATGTCCCTACGTGTGTGTCTGTGCGTCGCTTAGCATAGCGCCAAAACCAATTGATGTCTAAGGTCGTGTTATAAACATTTCGATTCTTCTTATTAACTTTTTTTCTATCTATTTTACTAATGATATAAAAATGGTATTTTGACGATGCGTATTTTTGCTTAACTAATCTGATTAGAGGAGGATGGCTTACAACCGGTGCATCTGCGCCGGTGAGTTTTAAAACACGCCTATATTGATACATATTTTTGTATAAAGGATAAAAAATACAATGTCTGTTTTTGTGTTTTTAGGTGTTTGATAATTTATTCTGCCCCCTTACATCCTCAAAAACTCATGTTTTATAATACCTACTTTAAAAGAATATATTATTTACTTCCGATATAAACTTACAAAATATATTGGTATTAATGGTGTGTAATTTTTAAGTCCGGCCCTGGAATTTATACTACCAACCTAACAAAACTAAACAGACCAGAATCAAACAGACATGCCATTAATATCACGTGACCTGTCCACCATCTTGCGAGATAATTCAAAATATACACTTTAACACGTCCTTATTGCTTTTTCTTGACAGACATATTACGTGAAATAAGAAAAATATACTTCCGATAAAGCTCCATATCTGACAATACTGAGTGCGTGAAAGATTTTTTTTAGTCCTCCCCACCTCTCATCCTTAATTTTTTAATCTTGGATTTTGTGTTATACATATTTATTTTGTTTGTAACCTTTTTACTAACCCTTAAAAGTTAAACAAACCAGAACTAGACCGGACAACAATAATGATTTTTCAACGACCTTTCGAGAACGTTTAGAAGTCATATAAATTATGCTGTATTCATTTGAGCTTAAGATGTAACTAAGCAAAGAACTATAACACGCTGTATATAAGAACAAAAACTATTCTAGGAAGTGGTCTAAATACAAATAATCGTGCAACATCCGGAAGAAAATATTAAAATTAGTACAACACTGATCTGATGCTGGTATCGGGTTTCAGTGATGTTTTCTATTTCATGCACTGTTACTCATGTAGATATATATTTTTCAAGACTTAGTGGTATCGTGTAAATTGAATTACCTACTCAACTATAAAATTAAAAACTTTTTAACACTCTTCGAATCAATACTTTATAGATTTTATTGTTTGTTTTGAATCTCTTCGTGAAAATAATACAAGCGTTCTTTTATTTTTATAACGACCAACAATAATAACTTTTGGAATAACTGACACTAATTTAAAATGTTTCTAATAAAAGCTCCAAAATTTAACGCCCAATGAAATATGTTTTATTTAGTCTATTCTTAGAAAATGTTGATATTACTTAAGCTGAAACAATAATATATCTTAATAAAAAATTCATTCAGATTACTAAAAGTCACTTAACGTCTATGAAACAAAACAAATAAAAAAAAATTGGTGATATAAGGATATAACATAAACGTCCTAAACACATCTCAATTCATTTCTAAACTATAATGGATAAGAATGGATGATAGCCATAAATAAGTATAGCAGAAGGGGAGACTGGTCATGGTCAAGGAGGCGACGCCAACGCCGAAGTCTGAATTAAAGCTGGATATCGGAAATTTTAGAATGAAAATGAATAGGCATACTCAGGATATTGTCTTTGGGGGGGGGGGGGGGGTCTGATTCGTCTTGGAGGGGGCTGATTTGTCAGGGGGGCTGAATAATGCAACTCGGTGAATTTCTTCAATTAATAGTGCACTTTTTAAATTTTTCTGTGGGGGGGGGGGCTGCAGACCCCAGCCAACAACTCAATACTGAAATGCAAGTCATGACAGTTAGAACATAAATGGATTAAAGAAGCATGCACTTTTATTACGGACTGTACAGTCAACTGCGCTTTTAGTTGGAGGGGCTCAGAGGCAAAGCTATATTTGACAAGCTGTACCTAATGCACATGAATATACATTGTACCAGTCGCACAACTAAAAATTCCAGTGCTTGCTTGGACTAAGGCCAGACGCGCACAACGATTTTCTAGTTGAACGGCTGGTGCAATTTATATTCACCAAAAACAGTTTTACAAACTTACAAGCGAAGGTATATTATGAGTAAACCTATTTTGGGAGAATGTAATAATCGCAACAATCGCACGACTTAAAAATCGCAGTGCGTGTTCGAACTTAAGAGTATTCATTGCCCACGACTACTATTTTGGAATTTTAAAATTGTTTTTGATAAGCTATTTACTATAAAAAAAACAGTGACATTTCAGTGTAAAAACATAAGGAAGATATTTAAAGTTAAAAAATCAATATTTTATTTTTTACTTTTTCTTGTGGTCTAAAAACAAAAAAAAACGAAATAAAATTTTAGTTTTCATTAATAAATTATTGCATACATTATTATAGTCCCCGTCAACTACAATTCATAGATATTCGTATAAAAACTGATTTTTTTTCGGATAAGCCAACTGTCCAAGACATATATATAACTTGATTGAACATCGGCCGCCCGATCTCCGCCCATCTGCCGCGTTACCCGCCGCCGACGGCAACAACGCGTATGCGTGGAGCTGAGTGGGTGGGGGGTGGGGGTGGGGAGAGTTTCGATTCAGCCTAATTAAAATATTTGAAAAACGAAATATTTTTTGATGTAAAACTAATGGTTCAGCCGAGGGTTCAGCAGTTCTTTCTGCGTAGGACAAAATAAAATTAAAATTTTATTTTATAATGAATTGGTCCTTGCACTTACTTACATATAGATACAAGATGGACAGGATGTTGTAATAACTTACCTGAAATAGAAAAAGAGAGTTATAAATATTAAAACATTAAATTAACCTTGTACTGAATGCGAATATGTTAAAAATTAAAGATATTCTCATGGCCTTCATGATCGTTATTCTAAAAGTTAAGGTGACTTGGCGATTCAAAATTTTGCAGGTAATTTTTGAACTTAAAGGCAAATCAAAATCTAAATTCTAGTTCCTTATTCCTAATTTACAAAAGTAAAGTTAAAGTTACCAATTAATAAAATCCATATATGCATAAAATTAACAAAAAAAAATTGTCATCAAACAAAAACCCGTTTATTAATTACCACGAAAAAATCGCAAATCTAACCATAAAATTTGCAATAACCATCTTCAAACTACACATTTCTAACACCCATCTCGGCTACTCGATTTACTTTGACGAGGATTAAACCGTGTTTTGTCTTATTTCGTCTTATTAGATTTGTATCTTCTATATCGTTTTAAATGATTAACTTCATCGCGTCGAAAAACAGCGATGTACCGGTGTTCATTGTTCAAGTCATTGTTATAACAAAAGCAGGTTTTTAAATTTACATATCAAATGAAAGAAACGCCGAAACGCGTTGATATTTAAAATATTTAGTAGGAAATAATTCAATTTAATGCGGTGTTTACATTAATGTCAAAAAGGTACGAAATCCTAACACAATTTAAGAAGAGTGTGGATATGTTTAAAATGTTTTAAAAACACTTTTAAAAATGTAAACAATTTTATTACAAATGACGAGTAAATCTCTTTTAAAATTTGAAAATTGCCAAATACTATAAAAACAAAATGAATAAACCGAGGAATAAACAATACAAAGTTTGGTGTAACACCAGTCGTTTAGTTTTGTTAGGTTACGGCACCAAATTATTTATTTGCACAATAAATCTGCTAAAAAATCCGTTGGTCGCCAGCCAGAATTTTCAATGAATCAGCAAAGAAACGAGTTCGTCAAGTTATTCGGAGCCGCTTGAGCATTCAAGTCAAGTATTTCCGCTAGATTCGATGACAAATACGAAAACCGGGACTAGTAAATTAAATCTAGACTTCCTCAAAAAGAAATCATTTTGTAGGCGAACAATTTTATTTGTATTTTTGAGTAACAAGAGAATAAAAATATTTTCGTAATAAAATTGAACTATTCTATCATAATTACTTTGTGTATGATAGAAAATACTTTATCATTAGTAGATACATGAAGTATGATGTTTTAGCATTTCTTCGTTACAGATTGATAAAAATATGCTTTTAATTAAATGGGAGAATTCTATCATAACTGCATTGAGTATGCTAGAACAGAAACAAATTTGTTATCACCAGATTAAGTATAATTGGTTTTAAGTGAATCGAAGGTATGAAGTTAACCACTAAATTAAATCTCATCTCAAAAATAAAACCATTTTGTAAGCGAACCATTTTTATTTGTATTTTTGAATAAAAAGTAAATATCAGAATTTGGAAGGTGGTAGAGGAATTCTTCCTCGACCGAGGTGGTACCACCCCACACATCCTCTTAAGGGGCTGGTGAAATCCCTACGGATATTTCCAGCTCTGGATGTGTGAGTCGGATTTCCCAAGTACACCCACGGTACATAGAACTTAGACTTCGGTCTTCGTGGGCTGTCAGAAGATAACAAAAATATATTTGTAAATAAAATGGAACAATTCTATCATAACTACCTTGAGTATAAGTATAATAGAAAATATTTTGTTATGATGTCTTTATATTTCTTCGCAAGAGGTAGATACAACTATTTCTTCATTAAATTGGGTGTAATATATTCGGTAGTATTTAAATAAAACTCGGATATTTACTACGAACTATATCTATTTACTAGAATCAGGTTGTTAATATAAACAAATGCCTTGAGTACCGAAAACATACTGATTCTTTAGTCGAGAATCCACGGTACCCTTTTTTTGGTACTCTACCAATACGAGGTGCAATATAAAATTAATGCCTACATATATCACACCTCCCTCCTACAAAAAAAATTATACACACATTATTTAAGTGTACACCAAACGTTCCACCGGTCTTACATTTCTTTTTGGCCGCCGCACAATTTCACTATTGGCTTCACTATTTTCACTTTGATTATTGACTGGGGAAATTGTCAAATCCACTGTTTCAATGTTTTCTGAAATTTCTGGCTGTTCGTAATTTGAATCAAAAAAAGATTTGTTGCATTTCAATTTTTTTATTTGATTTAAATGTCTTTTCCACATCACGTCATTTAAATCCGGAATTTTTACTAAATAAGTGGATTTGCCAATTTTCTTAACAACCATTGCTTTAATCCAGGTCGGATTTCTAACATTACGATAATCTTTTACTGTTACGCACTCACCAATATAAAAATCTAAACTTCTTTTTCCCCCATGATAAAATTTTTGTTTTTTTTGTTGTGTCAGAACCCGACCTTTTAAATCAGTATTAATTTTTAAATTTGTGTTTGGTAAGAGGTTATCAAACCTGGTCCTTAGATTACGTCCAAACATTAAGGTAGCAGGACTAACCCCTGTGGTGCAATGAATTGTATTTCTAAAATCAAACAGGAAATTACATAAAACCTTATTTAAATCATCAATACTATGCTTTTTATTGCCCAAGGCGTTTAGAAGTGCATTTTTAACCGTTTTTACGGCGTTTTCGGCAGCGCCGTTTGAAGAAGGATGAAAAGGGGGTGAAGTAATATGTCTAATATTATTTCGAGATAAGAATTCATGAAATTCTCGCGAGCATTGTCAGTGACAATGCGTCTTGGCAAGCCAAATCTGGCAAAACTTGCCCTTAATATATTGATGGTTGATTTGGAGGTAAGTGAATTTACAGGGAATACCTCCAGCCACTTGGAGTCCGCATCTAATAATATTAAATATTGTTTACCTAAAAAGGGGCCCATAAAATCGAGGTGAATTCTATCCCAAACTTCATCAGGATAAGGCCATGTTTCAAGAACTGCCTTATCCGGAGTTTTCTTGTTTAATAAACAACTTTCGCATGTTCGACAAATATTTTCAATATCTCGATCTAGCCCTGGCCACCAAATATATGAACGAGCTAAGCTTTTCATCTTAACCACGCCCAAATGTGACACGTGCAAACTTTCTAAAATACTGGATTGTAACGTCCCTGGAATAATTATCCGGTTGTTCCACAAAATGCATTCTGACTCAATGCTGAGTTCATTTCTAACTCTATAGAACGGTTTCATATTTTCGAGAACTTTTGTTGGCCACCCGGTAAGTAAATATTTTTTTACACATAATAGGGTTTCATCTTTTTGCGTTTCCATTTTAACTAATTCGAAATTTATGGGGAAGTCTTTATTTTCCGAAAAATAATTAACATAGTTAATATCCACGTTTTCCCATTCCTCTTCGCGAGTTTTAACTGGTAAACGCGACAAGCAATCTGCGTAATTTTTTTTAGACTTTACAAATTTAATATCATACTGATAGTTAGACAAAATAAGTGCCCAACGACGCAATCGATTTGCGGAGAATTGGGGTATCCCCTTCTGAGGATGAAAAATTGTGGTTAATGCCTTGTGGTCTGTCAACAAAGTAAATTTACGACCGTACAAATATTGATTGAACTTACAGAGGGAAAAAATTATAGCCAATCCCTCTTTCTCTATCTGACTCATCTTTCTTTCAGAATCAGACAGAGTTCGTGAGGCATAAGCAATAGGTTTCTCTTGGCCATCTGGAAGCACATGCGCAATTAATCCAGAAATTCCGTAATCGCTAGCGTCACAGCTAAGAATCACTGGAAAAGAAGGATTATAATGTACCAAAATGGGTGCTGAAGTGAGCAGTTCCTTTATTTTCTTGAATGCCTTGTCACAATCTGGTGACCAGTACCATTTAACTTCCTTTTTTAATAAATTGTAAAATGGATACAAAATTGTTGATAAATTAGGGACAAATTGTCCATAGTAATTTATTAATCCAATAAAAGATTTAAGCTGGGTAACATTGCTTGGTTTTGGTGCATTTTGGACTGCCGTTATTTTGTCACTGGCAGTATGCAATCCCTCCTTATTTATAACAAATCCTAGATATGATATTTCAGGAACAAAAAATTTGCATTTATCTAAAGACAATTTAAGGTTCGCGTCTTGTAAAACCCCTAGAACTTTACCTAACCTCTGAAGGTGTTTTTCGCGGTTTTCTGCCGTGATCAATATGTCGTCTAAAAAGACAATAACCCCTTCAATACCTAACAACAGGGACTCCATGAGCTTTTGAAATTTGGCGGGAATACTAGCAATTCCAAAAGGTGCCCTATTATACTGATACAAACCCTTGTGGGTGGTAATGGTACACAACACCTTAGATTGGGAATCTAAACAAATCTGTTGATAGGCATTAGAAAGATCTAGTTTTGTAAAATGTACACCCCCCTGTAACGTTGCAAATAACTCATTTATTCGGGGTAGTGGGTATTGATCCACCTCTATAAATGGGTTTAAGGTGATCTTAAAATCCCCGCAAAGCCTTACGGAACCATCTTTCTTTAAAACGGGAACAACTGGCGTCCCCCAAGGGCTGTAATTCACTGGTTCAATCACTCCCAACTCCTGAAGACGGTCTAACTCATTTTCTACTTTTTGTTTCATCGCAAATGGTAACGGCCTTGCTCGGAAAAACTTGGGAGTTATGTCATTAGCTTTTAGTTTTATCGATATACAACCCTTGTTAAATTTACCCAGACCCTGGGCGAAAACAGAACTATATTTTTTAATAACTAAATTTACGTCCTTTGAAGCTTCCAAAAAATTTAAGTTAGTAATATTAAGGTTGAACTGATTAAAAAAATCGCGTCCTAACAACGGGGGTCCAGATGCATTTTTAATAACATAAAAATTTAAATTTTGTTCCTTATTTTCAAAATCTACTTTGCATGTGATGAAGCCTATTGGCACAATTTGTTCACCATTATATAAAGTAAAACATTTATTTGTTTCGTTTAACATTTTGTTTTTAAAATATGTCCAATAAAAACGCTCTGAAATAACACAAAAACTTGAACCGGTATCAAGAGTAAAGGTAAATTCAATATCTTCTATTTTTAAATTTATTAAAATGGAGTTATTATTGAATTCTAAGTTGTAAAGGGAATATTCGTCGGCTTCTAAATAATTATGTGTGTTCACAACTGTATTAAACTTTTTAACACGCTTTTTTGGACATACTGGCGCCAAGTGGCCTTTCTTTTGACAAATATGACAAAAACAGTCTCTAAATGAACACTTATCTGCTGTGTGGTTCCCTCTACCACAAACGTAGCATGCCTGATTGATACGTGATGGGCCTGGCGCTGATTGCCTGCCCCCGCTGGTTCCACCCTGCTGCCATCCACGAGATGCCGTTCCTGCAGCTTGACATAGTGCCCCCTTATTTTTGTGAGAGGCCTGTGCAAAATTAATTTCCTGCTCCACCTTTACCAAACCAACTGACGTATCATCAATATGGGATGCAGATTTAGCTACTGCAATTCCCACTGCATCTTCCAACTTAACTTCTCTTTTTTCCTCTAATAAACGATCCTGTACCGGGCCTTTATCATAACCGACGATGAACACATCACGAAGTACGTTTTGTAAAAATTGAGTAGACTCAAAATCACAGGAAGCTGCTAGATTTCTAAGTCTAGCAGCCCAGTCTCTGGCGGATTCACTCGCGACTTTACGAGCATTATAGAACTTATAGCGCCCCGCAAAAACCGTGAGGACGGGCTTAAAATGACCCGAAATTATAGCCACTAAATTAGCGTAAGTTTTGTCCTCCGGTTCTGTAGGCAGACATAAATCGCGCACTAACTGGTACGCGTCTTCGCTTAATAAGTTTAGCAAAATTGCTCTTTTCCGACCATCATCGGTAATCTCATTTGCGGTAAAGTAATTGTCAAGCCGTCTTTTGTAAATGGCCCAATCCGAGTTGACTGGGTCAAACTCACGAAGGTGTCCGACATTTTCGGCTGCCATTTTATATAAAAAAAAATGTGTTTAATTAATTAATGTGGGTTTTCACTTTTAGTACCGAGAGTTTAATTTGAAACTCCGCACAATTCACTAAAAGAGCAAACTCCTCGTCGCCACTGTAATATATTCGGTAGTATTTAAATAAAACTCGGATATTTACTACGAACTATATCTATTTACTAGAATCAGGTTGTTAATATAAACAAATGCCTTGAGTACCGAAAACATACTGATTCTTTAGTCGAGAATCCACGGTACCCTTTTTTTGGTACTCTACCAATACGAGGTGCAATATAAAATTAATGCCTACATATATCACATTGGGAGAATTTTGTCATAAGAGCAAATTGATATTAGAAAATGTTACTTAGAATTAGAAATTATATCTAAGTTCAAATCCACTGTTTTCTATTAAAAAATAAAATTAAAAATTTAAATGTGTAAATTATTTTTTAAATAAAAAAATCCACTATACCCTGCTGCAGAGGCCGACATAGGATTGGTCATCGTCGATTTTAATAAAATATGGTGAATAGGTAGTGTTGGGGACACCCAACCGTTTGTTTAATTTATATATTTCTATTTTTATTTCCAAATAAATATTAATAACCAAGCAGGTATAAAATCCCGTTCAAGTAATAAAACTCAAACTTATATCTCTTGTTTGTTTAACTTGCATAAAAATACGCAGTTATCGGTAAAACACAAAGACCATTTCGGCTAAAATATCTAAAGAAAATCTTTCTTTTAATTTAGTTCTTCTAAAACCGGCATTTTGTCGGCGAACTTCAAAGGCCTTAGTTTCCTTAGCAAATTTCTTATCTCTTAGTTTTGTTACTGTTGCATTCTAAAATTACACTTCTTTTAAATGCATAAAACAGCCAGAAACCATGGCAACAGAGATCAACCGCCTTACGTCTCTTAACCGTACCGGGTATCAAGCTCGGCCTCTTCCTATACTCAAATGGTCAGACTAGACTCGCGTCATCGCGAAATTGACTGTAAATTGGCCGAACTCGTGGAGGATAGGCTCCGAAGGGTGGTACATTTCATTTCAACTTAGTTCCCGTCGAGAGGACAAGTCAGTTAACCAGACAACAGAAAAAGTCGGTCAAGTGCGTGACCAGTATTTCACCCAAAGTCGGTAAAAAGTAAGTGCGGAAATAATTCCCCCGTTTTCCTCAGGCATGGTCCTGTTCATCAGTTTAAATACCGATGTGTGTTTGGCCGAAGAGTGGTATCTTTCTGTCCGATAAATTTCCTTTGTCCTAAGAACAAAATTGGCAAAAGAAGCAATTCTTTTCCCACAAGTAGTCCTGTTTTATCAGTGTAGGGTTTTGTTAGAGCCTTATTCATCCAGGTAGTATCGAAAAATAATGGAAACGTACTTTCTTAGTTGCCGATAGTCACATTGAGGGGGTAAAAATGAGCCTTGAAATTTGACAAAAAAATACATTTTCCGCTATGATAAAAAATCTAGAGACGATATCGGAATTGCAATTTTTTTTCGAAATTATCTGATTGTGGGAGGGTGAGATACCTTTTTACGCATCTTCGGTCACATTATGTTGTACCTCTCTCATAATCAAATTATAAAGTATTTTTAGTCAGAAAAATATTTCTCTTTCTAAGGGCTGAGAATACAGCATGCATGTGTAGCAAAGTAATCTGAGCAAAATAATTGCTGTTTGATATTTTCAGTTTACAACATATTGTCATTAATTAATTTTTGATTTGTTGTTGCAAGTTAGGTATGAAAAGCATGAGCTATAAACACATCCTATTAAAAATGATGTACGTACCACTGCAATTTCATCTGAATAGTGCTTGAAAATCTTGTTTTAAAAGCTATTACTTCAAAAATAACAAAAACTACTGTTGCTATACTTATCTTAATTTGGTTAGGATAATTCTGTTATAAAAATAGTTAGGAGCGAGACGCTAATTTAAAAAAAAATATGAAAGAAAATACTACTCGAATCACTTAACAACACACTACTAATCTTGTTGATAATTTATGACACAATTTGGCTAGACCCCAGTATTTTAAGCTTCTCTGTTACTATCAATTTAATATGTCACAAAATTTATCTGACTGATGTGATAGGAATAAACAGAATTAAATTAATAAAATGTCAATCCCTTTACCTTTAACTAATGGAAAAGTTGGACTACTCTATAGTGACTACTTAATAGAATTATTTACAATAATTAATAATGGCCAGCTGAGAATAGAGGAAAGGAAGAAATAAATTTTATTTTCTGCGGGTACAGTATCTATACAATCCAGCAGGGCGTTTCTTCCTTGGATGTATTTTTGCCATTTTAATTTGATAATTTTTAGATTACTAATATTCAAGCACTTAGCTGTGGCAATCACATATATTTAATCCAACATATTGCTAATACCCGCGACGCGTTTTGCGACCGACATGGAGCTTAAGCCTGTAGTTTTCATCCTGCGCAATTTGCAACATTCTCGTCCGGTTGCACAAACAATTTAATCACGAATTAAACTAATTAGACACTTGTAATGTGACAGCACTTATGTTAAAATAGTCAAAAACGTCAATTAAATTTAGTACTTGATTAAAAGTTTTGTGCAACTCGCTGTTTGTGTTTAAAATAAGTATCAAGCACGGCTCGGAAATGGCACTATTTGACTATTGAGCAACAAAATAAATCTCATATCGTAAACAAAGTCTGTTAAAAATCCAGGACTGCCTTTTACAATTAAATTCGTAAGTTACCCTTACCATATTTTAATTTTTTACTATTTCGCGTTTAGTTAAATGATATTCTTTAAGGAATTATTTTTGACTTAGGAATTATCGTATTTTAACTTTCCTAATGAGATAATAATAAGTTACCTCTACACAGAAAATGTTTTATTTACTACTAGTTGAGATATCACAGAATAACATTTTTACTTTATGTAGTAAAATTCCAAAAACTGAAAATAAAACTGAACTAGAATTTTGACTATTTTGCAACAAATTCTTAATAAACTATAGATCTAACATCCTAAACAAAATCATTTAAATGTACAACACACTGTTAAAAATCCAGGACTGCTTTAATCAAAATCTTTTAGAGTTTATTTAGAGAAATTGGTAAGTCACCTTTAACATATTTTAAGTAATTTTTACTATTTCGCGTTTAGTAAATCATATTCTTTAAGAAACTATTTTTGACCTACGAAATATTGTTTTTAACTTTCTTAATAAGTTACCTCTCACAGAAAATGGTTATTTACTACTTACTAGCTTTCGCTCGCGACTTCGTCCGCGTGGTATCCATAATTAACTTACAAAGTTCGAACTCCCATTTCATCCCCTTAGGGGTTGATTTCTAAAAAGTTATAAACCATGTGTTTATTTTTTTAGAGTACTTTCACGTAGTTTCAAGGTAATAGAACCGTATAACAGTTTTACTCTATTATAAACTTTGAACCCACATTTCACCCCCTTAGGGGTTGATTTATTAAAAACTGTAAAACACGTGTTTAAACATTTATCTTTTAGAGTACTTCTATGCAGTTTCGAGTTAATAGGACCATCTAATATTTTTCCCCATACAAAGTTTGAACCCCTGTTTCACCCCCTTAGGGGTTGAATTCTGAAAACACTTCCTTAGTAGATGCGTACGTAAAGAAATCTCTGTGCAAAATTTCAAGTTTCTAGACCCAGCGGTGTGGGCTGTGCGTTGATATGTTAGTCAGTCAGTCAGTTTCTTCCAAATGACTTCCATACTTGGACTGCTGATATTTAAAGTTCCATTCATAAAATACATAGGTTGCGCAGAACTATTTAACTCCCCTATGGGCGAAATCTCTGCCACAGGAACGCATGCGCAGTATACGAATAGTCTTTTTCCCGAAATCATCAACGACAAACCGATTCCAGTCGGTCAGCGCGCTGTCCTTGTTTAGATAACGTAATTAAAAAAAGATAGTATTCTTAACCACGAGAAGGGTTCGTCCGCCGGTAAATTCAAATCAACACAGCTTTACCTATGCAACCGAATAAATCTAGTTCAGGAGCGGAGCAGCAGCCGAAGTCCGTTCTCGGTCTGCTTCGGTTAGCTTCGTACGGGTTGCTTGCGTGGGCCAGTGTTGCCAGATTTCGGTTATTTCTCCCGATCCCATGAATCAAGTACCAAATCTCACGATTTTTACCTTTATAGAAATATCAATCAGCGAATCTCACGACATTGATCTTTGTAAAGTGCAATTTGATTGCAATTGAGGTGTGAAACTCTGTTTCTATTTTCACATTGCACTTTCTCAATATACGTAGTTCAAATAGTTCCAATATAATCCAAATGAAATCCAAAATCTGAATAACGAATGGCGAACGTCAAGATCCCACTAACCAATTTTGATAACGATACCTTGTTGTTTTGGAAAAAATTCATTAGTAAAAATAGCAGATGACTCTCTAAAATTTGAGGGTTTTTAGATTTGTTTTGCAGATTTTGTGCTTACCACACTCGAAAGCAGCAGTAGAGAGAACATTTTTTCAAATTTTTTTAATAAAAACTATGCAACAAACCTAAAGTGAAAACAATAGAAGGCATTTTATATAGGTACCAAAAGTTTGTCAAGAGGCAAAAATTGCTACGATTTTTGTATCACAAATAATACGATTAAAAAGTTAGGTTGTGGTCACGTATTTTATTCAGATAAAAATAAGATAGGAACTCCAGTGATACAGATGAATATCTTCTTCCGTTTCGTTTGTTTTGTGTTAGTTCTACACTTTTATTTATAAAAAAATATTTCGTTTTTTATAGCACACAGTGATAGATATTTGTTTAAGTTTGTAAATTTGTTTAATAATATTTTGATATCGTAAACTTTTTTTGAGTTTTAATAAAATAAATGATAGTAGAATAAGATTATTTAATCCTATTATTTTTACTTCCCATGCAATCATTACAGGCTCGCGATTTATCAAGAATTTCGGCGGTCAATTCTTACGTTTTGTTTAACGTCTTCTGGCAACACTGCAGGTAGCGCGGCGCGTCTCGGTAAACCAGTGTTGCCAAGACACGGCAATTGCCGTGTATTCACGGCTTTTCAAACCGAAGGTACGGCCACGGGTTTACTGTACTGCCGCGCATATAGAAACACGACTTTTTCGTTTAAAAACTCCAAACGCATACTTGGTCATTTATGCACGAAAAAGGCTAAATATGAAGGTAAAAAAATGAGTAGCATTTTAATTTGCCAAACAATCCGCCCGCCAAGTAGATTTTGAATCGCTCATTTTTCAGTGTGGACAGTTGGCAATGTATGAATGAAACTTCGGTTATTCACCTTGAACTGTTATGTAGTTCAAGTTTCCCGTTTGACTTTATATGCTTTCGTTATAGACGTTAGTCACTAGACTAGATGTTTATGCGTAACAGAGTGAGAGTAGCGTGAGTAACAATAGGAAACTATGTTTTATTGTATGGTACCTAGATTTGTCACCCGTCATTATTTGCTAAGGACAGTTCTTGCTTTGACCCTTATGTCCTTCCATCCTTACTTCAACCGAAAATGTCCTTACGTCACTGTATTCGATAATGTAAATTAATAATAGCTGCCATGGATTTATTAGGATTATATAATAAATCCATGGTACATGCACACTAACCATAGGTACGCACAATCCGATAAAAGGAAAGCTGTCAACAGTTTTATGAATATGCTAAAAATGACAGAGGTATTTTAACTGCCGCTGAGTCGAACAAAAATACGTGATTAAATTTAAACCGTGAATAAAAAAATCTCTTCCTTCGCCACGGCTTTTATTCTCTGTCGGTTGGCAACACTGCGCTAAATGCTATGGCGGGGCTCGTCGTGCCCGTGTCTCGTCGTGACGTCAGTATCATTCTGGAGTTAGTAAAGGGTGCATCGAATGCATGTCTCAATTTGGCGTCACGAAAAAACCGTGTCGCCGTATTTCCACGTAAACATAATATTTACTTTGTTGAATCTAGACTGTAAAAGGGTTCTTGGCGGTGTGTCGGCCTTTTCGCTGATGGAAATCTGCTAGCAACCTTTATTTCGCTTTGCGATTGCCGGATCCATACAGCTGGCTTTCATAGTTTTAATGTAGGTGGGTAACATCCATATCTTTATGAAAAATATTTTTTAAGTTTTCAACCTATTACAATAAGTATTTCTACATGGACATCGGCGTATTAAACTCAAAATTTACTAAATCTTTCATAAATATGTGTTCTATGTGAACTGATATACCTACCACCATACACAAATATTAAGACCTGTCCTGTAACCTTTTAACTGCGCATGCGTTCCTGTGGCACTGCGCGCAGTCGGAGAAGGAGGCATTCTTGGTTCAAGCGATGTTAGTCCAATTTAATCTGTATGTCGCTGGTTTCTTCTTTCACATATTATGTTGTTATCGCACTTTTACTAAGAGAAACATAATAATAAAACTTACACGAAGATACAAATCTGTTTCTCTCCTTAAATGAAAATGTCCACTTATACTTAAATTTATAATTTGAGTAAACCGTATAATTAAAGTTACAAAAAGAAAAAGATCGGACTTTCTAGGATACTAAAAAATGTTAAAGTCTAACACTTTCCAGCTGTGCATGCAACCAAATGCATGGTTATTGACCGATCAGAGTTTTATGTGTTTTAATAATCACGCAGAATAACATTTTTCTTTTATTATGTGGATGTGGGTACTATGTAATAAAAATCCAAAAGCTGATTTTGTTGATTCAGTTTTTAAGAAATTATTAGAGAATAAAAAGATGTAAAAGAACTGAAACAAGTCAAAGATGATTCAGCAATTATTTTATATAAAATTAGCCATAATGTAAAAATAATGACGGAAAAATATACCTGCTTCCTCTTAATTCGTTTTTAAAAATTTAAATTTACCGAAAAACCTTTAAATGTGTTTCTAGTAAAGCATAAAAAGCTGTCTGGTAATTTAAAAAATGTTAAGTGGATTCCACTTCACGCCAAAGAACACTTTTCGTTCAAAGAGGTATTATATTCAACATGAAAATGTTCTAATAACTTAACTTTAAGTCTGTCTTTAAGATTGTCCGGAATACGTACACAGGGAATACAGGAAAGAGATGAGATGGAGTGTAGGATTAACATGGTTCATTTGCACCAGCATTCGGTCTCGAGTCCGTGCTTATCCAATCTGCTTATGGATCTTACGATCAGGAAATAAGAGATAAACTCTCCGGTACATGATGTTTACGGACGATATTGCAATATGTGTAGCACCTGCAGAGAAGCGGGGAACTAGAGGAGATCACTAGAAGATACAGAAGACTAAAAATCAGTGGAAAGAAAACCGAAAACGTTAGGGTCAAAGAAGGAAAAGCAGGAAGAAGTAAGGAGCAAGATAAAAAGCTAAATAAGTCATTCATTTTAAATACCTAGGTTCCATATCACAGAAAATTGTACGTTGGATTTTAAAATAACGCACACAGTGCAAGGGGGATGGAGCAATTAGAAGGAACCTCCGGTGTTCTGTGTGGTAGAATCAGTGAAAAGAAGGGGGAAGTGGTTTAGAAAACAGCAGTTAGATCTGTTATGATGTATCAAGCAGAAACATAGCCAATACGGAAAGTATATAAAAGGAGGTTAGATGTGACTGAAATCAGAATATTAAAATTGATGTGTGGGGTGTGGAGTAACAAGGAGAGACAAAGTTATAAATAAAATTAAAAGGGGATTAACCATGCAATGTTGTGGACATCTAAGTTGTAGTAGTATGGGCTTCTGGTGAGAACAGATAATGATTATGTCGGCAAAAACGTATACCAGACGAGTCAAAGAAAAATTAAAAATATCCGTACAAGTAAACCAAATCTCATTTTATTATTATTCTGTAAAATGTCGCCGCGAATTATATATGTAGCTCTGCAAATGCGTGACACATTTCATAGAACGTTATAAAATATTTGGATCTCTGTCACAGATTTCTCTGTTACAAATTATATTATGTACCCTCTAGTTGTCTTTTTAGGAAAGTGTTTTTTAAGTTCAAAAAGCCTAGTAACAAAGCAAAAATTACTAAAATTAGTAAATACTGAAAATTTATAGAATATAGAACAGAAAGATTCCATAATATTGATTTCCAAGTTTATTACGACAACTGCTTTTACTGCAGATGGGTGCAGAGTTTAACGAACACGAAGTAAAAAATGGATCGAAATAAAAGCAAATAAGATAATACCGTATTAAAGTTAATTTTTACGACAACTGATAGCCATAAAAATGATTAAATAAGTCAACAATCTAAAGATTAAGGGCATGTGCCCAGATTAAGTTCAATTAACGCACTGGAGGTCAGTTTAATTTATCTTGTCCCCTGTAGAGTGTGTGCCACAACGAGCTTACATTGAAAGTTTATGGGGAGGGACTTCATATTAAATTTTAATGTTTGGGAAGTTTGTTTATTGATGCGCTAACTTAAAAAATATATAGTAATTATCTTGTCTGGAAAAATGAATATTGGAGTGAAGAGTACTATCGTCAGCATAACTGTGGATGGGGTTGGTAGTTGAAGAGAGCCGGTCATTAATGTGAAGAAGAAATAGGGTTGGTGCCAGGACTGAACCTTGGGGGACGCCAGCATTGATAGGATGGAAGTTAGATGAGTGGCCGTCAACCACAACAGATTGTACTTATATAAGACAAAAATAGTGTAATCAAATATTGGATATATATTATTATCATATGTGTATTTACAACAGTACCTGACACTTCGAAGATTGCTACCGCAATGACCGTTTCAGGGTACGTTTCAGGGTATCGATGGTTTGGAGTTTGGAGGCCACCGGTCGTCGCGCTTGACAAAAAGAAGCGTTATCCTTCTGGTTATTTATTTATTCTATTGTAAATTTGTGTTGCATTTCTGAACTTCATATCGAAAACATAGAAATCTACCCAAATATAAATACGTAAAATTGAGAATAAGTTCTCTAAACCACCTGAAAATTTCTTATACGAATACAAAACAAGTATTGTGTTTTTACCAATTACGAACTCTGAATTAAGAGGGAGGTGAGAAATAAAGGTTACTTAATTCCAAAATAGCGTTAGTATACAATTCTAAAAACTAGTTTTTAAAGCCCAGTGAGTTTTTAGCAGCACATTATTTTAATGAAGCCGTGGCAAAGTGCAAGGTAACAGGTTCTACTTTAAGGAGGTTCTATGATTAATATAACAGTAATAAGCCGTTAAACTTGTACTAATTTTTTTTAAATTACCGGCTTCTGCTTTAGTAAGTACGATAAAACACATTAAAATTATAAGATTGGGCATTATGACCTAGTTATAAAGCAAAACTATTTGATACATAACTGCTTATTAAGTTAACTAATTCGGTATTTAGTAGCATGTTATTTATAATTATAAGGATAAAATAATGATATAAAAGTGAGATATCTACGCGTATCAAGTTATATGATGGGTGGGATAATTACCAGTTCTCTCACGCGGTTCCAAATTATTTTTTACGACCGGTTAAATTACAAAAATTAGATATTTATTTAATTAAGATAATCAAATTTATTAACACCAATTAAAATAATCTAATTTATTGATACTCAATTGATTTGATTAAAGTGTTTTGTTAAATTTTGTTTATCCATATACCACACGACATATGGTTTTAGTTTATTCTGGGTCATCATAACATCTTTAAGGTAGCAGTTTTTATGTAGGATTGCACTCAACAAGTAGTACTCTTACTACTTGTTCCAAGAGCGAAAGAAAATTAAGTCATTGCGAAAGCAGAAGCGATTGATAATATTCTTGAAGTGATTTTTAAAATAGATTTTAAAGAATAGCTGTAGGTATGATTGTGGCGGATTCAAACCTAAAAGATCTATTAATTGGGTGTTACGTCACTGTTACGGAAAAATTAATATTTAAAAAAATAATAAAAGTCATTGCGATTGAAAGTACAAAAATAAAAGAAAATTGTCTATGCACTGTCAGTGACTGGTAATTATAAAAAAGGTGCCTGACCCTAATCTATCTGAATCTATCACCAACGTAATGAGTATATACAGGATGTCTAAAAAGTCCTAGTGTGGGCAAATATCTTTGCTATTAGTACAGATAGAGACACCAAATTTTAGGTGTACCTCCTTATTGGTTTATAAATCTACTTTTTCATGTAATTTAACTTAATCAACTCCTTTGGGGGGCGACGCTAGGAAGTTGAGGTCAAAAATTTTAAATGTAACCCTATGCCGTGTTTTACCTCATTTTAAAGGCCTTCAAAAAAGAAACATTTTAGCGCAAACCCGAGGTCCGTATCTTAATTCGTTTTTAAATGGCAAGCATTTAAAAATTAAAAATCGTAAAAAAATAAATTTATATACCTTTATTTCTCTTATTACTTTAAAAATTATTCAAAATGACCACCATAAACTTCTTGGCAGTAATAAAGTCGATTTTGAAACTCACTTCTCACATTTGTAAGACATTTGAGAACCTCGGGTTTGCGTTAAAATGTTTCTTTTTTGAATACCTACCTTTAAAATGAGGTACCCCACGGCATAAGGTTGCATTTAAAATTTTTGACCTCAACTCTCCAGCGTCGTCCCTCAAGGGGGTTGTAAAAGTTAAATTACATGAAAAAGTAGATTTATTAACCCATAAGATACACCTTAAATTTGTTGTCTCTATCTTCACTAATAGCAAAGATAATTGCCCATACCAAGTCTTTTCTGTTGGCACACCCTATATGCTGCCAAAACCTAATCTCATCGAAACAATTTTATTTTTTTCTAACGTTTCAAGACCTAATCTTTGGTCTCGTTATGAAAGAATCAAATAAATTCGAACTAACTATATTAAAAAAAATTAACTAAGTACTTAAGTACCTAATTATAAAAATGATTAAAAATGAATATATTAAATTTATGCCTGAACTCTTTGGTATTTTTCAAAAAATTTCTGGTCACAGAAAAACAAAAACTTTTATTAAGAGAATCATTTAAAATCGTGTAAAAAAGTAAAAATTTAAATACCTTTGTTTGTCTTATTCGTTAGCAGTCTATTTTTTTGGGCTTCATACATTTTGATATTCTCGGTACCGTACACGTTACCGAGAATATTTTTTGACAATGTCGCCATTTGGCAACATTGCCCACATGTATATATATTTTTAGAATTATCCATATATGCTAGTAATGGTTATTTCTGCGTTACCAGTTGAATGCAGTGCCTTATTTTGTGTAACTATCCAGGTGTTTACATATTATTATACTGGATAGACAAAGACACTGATAGCGAAACTTGCATCATCAGGAGTAATAATTAGAAATGAAATTAAAATTATAATCCCACCTCTGATGTTGTTAACGAGAGTGCAAATCATCAATGCAAAAAACTTTGTAGAAATGTCATTATGTCAGTTTGTTCCAAAGACCAAATTGTTAAATTATATGGTTAAAGTTACATAGGTTTGTTATGTTTTAAATGTTGTAGCACAGTGTTGCCGTTGGTGAGTTAAAAAGATCTACTCTTGAGTGTCGTCTAGGTACCGTCACGCAGCTAGGCACAATATCATACCTTTGTTTTCTTGTATCATGACATTCATGATCATGATTCAAGACTTATAATCGTGGTATATTATGATATGTCTTGAAAGTGCTTGAAAGTTCGGACGCTTGCAGGAAGCAACCTTACCGGGTATATGGATTTATTAAAGCATACCTGACATTACTCTTGCATAGGAATGTAGGTATATACCTGCATTCATGTATATATATATATATACATAAAAGTTTTAAATACATTTTTTTGAATTACTGAAATATTTTTACATAATCAGCTCATAGGTAATAGAAATAGGATACTTTCTAACGTGAAGACCAAAGTTTAGGTTATTTCATATATGTGTTTTACTCCTACATTTAAACAGGATACCATTTTGAGAAGAAACAGCTGCTACCACACTTGCACTTCAAACATTTGTTCAAGAACCCAAGTCAGGTAGACTGCGTTTAAAAATTCGTCCTGGTTTGCAAACTTAAATGGTGCCATCAGGTAAAATAATCACAAGATGTTTGCATATCGTTCAAGACTATTGGCAGCTGTTCTGAGAAAGGGCCACCTGCTTACTATTGCATGCACCTTCTCGTTCTTTTAATAAAAGAAACGGTTGTATTAAAGTAAATAAATGTTGGTAAAACAACTGCAGTGCTGCTATTATTTTCTTACATCAGATTGTTATTTTTTTAAATATTATAACACCTATTATTTACCCAATCCCAATAGGCGTCTAAAGCAAAAATGTTATGTGTATGTTTATAAGCATTTGCTCCCAACATCTAAAAGCAATTTCTTATTTTGAAGAGTTTATGTATTTTCAATATTTGAAATACGTAGGTAATTAATATAATAATTTAACATTTAAAACATTACAAACCTATGTAACTTTAACCATATATTATTTAATAATTTGGCCTTTGGAACAAACTGACATAATGACATTTCTACAAAGTTGCATTGATATAAAACATTATTTGCACTCTCGTTAACATCATCAGAGGTGGGATGATTATAATTTTGATTTAATTTTTAATTATTACTCCTGATGATGCAAGTTTCGCTATCAGTGTCTTTGTCTATCCAGTATAATAATATATTATTAGTATAGCTGTTGTTATATATTTTTTAGAATTGTCTATATATGTTAGTAATGCTATTTCTGCGTTAGCAGTTGAATGCAGTGCCTTATTTTGTGTTACTATCTAGGTGTTTACATATTATTAATATGTAAACACCTGGATAGTAAAACAAAATAAGGCACTGCATTCAACTGGTAACGCAGAAATAGCATTATGGACAATTCTAAAAAACATATAACAACAGCTGGACAGTAAATTTAATCCCAACTTTCTTCAAATTTAAAACTATTCTGTATTCACCAAAACTGTACTAACTCCTTTAGTAAACATACAATTTTATTTAAATAACCATAAAAAAATGGTTTTTAGTGTAAAGAAATTTAGACCTGTAACTGAACACTGGACACTCTGGACAGCCAGTTTATTGGAATAACCACTAACATTCTACACGTATACTTACCTTTGTAAACACAGACATCTGTTATTACAGGCATGTAGCCAAGTATGCACTCAAGGTAATATGTGTTTTACATTTTTTTTACATGCATAATATTAAAGGCCTGTCCTAACGCACTTCAAAATGTAAATAGGACTTTCTAAAGATGCCAGCTTAAAATAAATAATTATTTTAAAAGTATAAGTAATAAAAATCGGTTCTCAAACATCAGCATATTAAAGTTACACAACGTGTGCATCACCCTATAGAAATATACTAGATAAGCTACTCAAGATCAATTTTTGGGACAGGACCTTTGGAAGTTTTTCTCCTATTTCAGTTACGCCTATTATCATCGGTAACCATTACGTTATATTTCTTTTACCGATGAAAATGGTTCATTATTCCTTGGAGCACTGGCTTCCAGGCACGGTCCGTGAGTTTTTTTTTACAGATGGGGCAAATTTTGTGAGCAACTAGTGACATTAACGTAACAAGCAAAATACACTTCTTTAATTATTTGGGGGCGGATGTGTAACGGTATGGGGAGGAATTTCTTTACAGTCGCGCACAATGATACTCAATTTGAACTGCGAAACCATGAATGCCCAGCGGTATAACGATTTGGTTATTCAACCCATTATTGTTCCGTTTGATGAATAATTTGGACCAATTTCGTTTTTGTAGACGACAATGCTCGATCACACCGCTTAGGCATTGTGAATTTGGCGCTGTAACAACGTGGAATCTTTCGGATGGAGTGGTCCCCTCGTTCACCTGATTGAGCACGTGTGGTACTATCTTCAAAGACAGCTTCATGCTCGTGATCACCAACCCCAGATTCTTGAAGACCTTGCTGATGTTTGGAGAGAAAAATGACAAGCTATGGATCAAAATTTTATTAGATCGCTAATTTTGAGTATGACAAAGAGGGTGCAGGCAGTTCTTACAGTAATGGGTGGACCTACGATTTTGAAGCTGGAGTGGCTGAAATTGCGATTGGTTTGTTTTTGTTTCATTTTTATACTTTAAGATTTTCTTACATTTCTTAGTAGCTTTAACAAATAAATCCGTGGCGGCAGAGCCACGCGGCCGAAATATGGTCTTTAGAGTTAAGATTTTAACTGAAAAAACAGCACGTTTTTCTAAATCAGAATATTATAATAAATAATTATGAACGGCGACGCGGGTTCAAACGAGGTTACAAAATTCTTATTTGTTGTTGAATTTTTCATTGGTATCTTGTTTTATCTTGTTTGTGTTTTTAAAAATACTACACTTGATTAGCCGGAATTTGAAACGCAAATATCTGGTCAATAACAGACATTATTAAGACAGGTTATTCTGCTTGAGCAATAATTACAATTTTCTTGGAAACAAATTAAAAATTATGTTTTTAGGAAAAACCTGAGCAAATATGTTCTAAAATATTATCTAAAGAAATAACCAAATTTAATCTTGTTTAAATTTTATTCAGGTTTCTCAGTTATTAGATGTGACAAAAATAGGAATGTTAAGATGGACTTGTGGGGTAACAAGGAGAGACAACATTAGGAATGAAGAATAAGGGAAACAACTAAGTTTGCGTAAATATATAAAATTCAGGACAAAAGACTACAGTGGTAGGGCCATCTGAAACGAGAAACATAGGGGAAAAGGTTTAACGGAAGAATAAGAACAGGGCCGAAAGTTGTGGAGACACTTAACCATGAACGTTGATCCCACATAAAGCTGGGAAAAGCCGGAGTCAAGGTTGAATTTGTATCTCATAAGAGACATTTCTAAATTATCATTGGGCCAGTGCAAGACTGCATCTCCCTCGATCTGACGTTTATAAAGCAACACTGATGCCGAGTTGTACAATAGTGGCTTAAACTTAGTTCAACTAAAACTCGGTTCAGACTTAAACCTTCCCATATAAATTGCATTGCTGTCAAAAATGCCTTCAATTTGACAGCAATGTATTTGTTATGGGAAGGTTTAAGCTTAAGCTTAAGCCACTATTGTACAACCCGGCATAATAATTTTAGTATACTAAATAAGAAATCCTACATAGGTACATGAAAAAAAAACAAATACTTAAGTTAAAGAAAATTACCAAGGAAATCTTGTCTTTCAAATAATTGAAAGAAATATTTTCTCAAAGAGACAAACCCATTTTTCCTCCTATAAGAGAACAGTGCATTTAAAATAACCGTTTTAATCCCATCCTATCAATGCTGTCGCACCCCAAGGTTTAGTCGTAGTACCAACCCTATTTCTTCTTCACACTACTGACCTGATCTCTTCAACTATGAATCCCATCCACAGTTACGCTGACGGTAGTATCTACTCTTCACTCCAACATTCATTTTTCTAGAAGTATCGAATCAAGAGCTGGATAATAGACTCAGATTTATGCACCTATCCCTTTAGATCTTCAATTAATCTTAGATTGGGGTGCCACGAACCTTGTTCAATTTAACGCCTCCAAAACCCAGTCTTGCTCCCTGTCACGCAGAAAATCCGGCAACGCTTACCCCATCCACATGAATGGCCAAGCCATACAGAACAATGAAACTTTCGATCTTGTTTTCATCGTTTTCGTTTTCGAATGTGATCTTAACTGGCACAAACACATTACTTTAATAGCCACAGTGGCAGCCAAAAAGGTTGGCGTTCTCTTTGGAGCCAGAAAATACTTCTCCCCTTCCAACTTACATACCCCCTGTTTTCCAATTAACACCTAACCTAGACTACTGTTCCCACATTTGGGAAGCGGTAGCACCTTCGTGTAGGGTGTCAAATGAAAGCTTATTAAATATACTTTTTAATGCATTTTTTTAAACATTTTTCGGGAAAACGCTTAAAAAATTGCTGTCCCTCACCATTATCACCAGAAGGATCTTCAGAAAAATCTGGAAAAAATCATGAACATTGAGAATTAGGTGTAGATTGAGCGAAAATTATTAAGATTGAAAAATTCTAGCGCGGTCAATTGTTATAAACAATCTAATAGTTTCTTTCCTTATAACTGCTGAACCATTGGTTTTAGAGAAAAAGTTTTTTGACACGACATTTCTCACGATGTAAGGAACAACTTTTGATTTTACACGTTTTTCTAAATTTTTAATTTGGCCCACTCAGCTCCGCGCATACGCGATGTGATACGGCGTTGGTGCCGTCGGCGGTAGGTAGCGCGGCAGATTGGGGGGCTGGCGGCACGGAATACTAATTGTGCAAGTATAGCTTGCACTTCACTGATTTTTCTTTAGGAAACCTTGACTGGTCAACCCTACTTGGATTTTTTTTTTTGAATGAACTTGTTCCCGCTTTGGCAATTTTATTTTCAACCACTTACCAGCTGCTGATATTTGGTATCGACAAGATATATCAACAAGCCGTGACATTTTTCTATCGATGTTCGAAATTATCTGGACATGGTTTTTCATAAGAGATGGATAGGTAGAAGGGGACAAATAGAGTAGCCAGAGTTATGTAGACAATAGTTCTCCACTGTTTACTTTCTAGAACATTCTTTTAGACCATTTAGGGAACTTTCTAATGATATCTTAATGTTTGTTTAGATAAGTTGTTCTACAAAAGCGCTCTTGTCCTATTTTGGTTAGATTAGTATTACTTAAGACTTTGTACTGTTCAAGTCATTGTAACTGCTGATTCTCAATTTTGTAAATAAAGTGTTTTGTAAAAACGGTGTTCCACGACAGAAACACATAACTCCAGCTAGATCTCCGGATCCTACACCCATGGACTATTTTTTATAGGGTTACTTAAAATGTAAAGTTTATTTTAATAAACTCGACTAAAGAACTAAAAAATAGAATTCGATATAAAATTAGGCAAATAACGCCAGAAGTGGTCCCTAAGGTTTTAGAGGAGTTTGTCTACCGACTTGGATACTGCCAAGAAGCGAATGGAAGGCAATTTGAACATTTAATTAAGTAAAATATTAAATTAAATGAAAATTATTTACCTCGAATACAGCCAATATTATTTTTATTTTAGACGTCAATATCTCGAAAACAGTTGAAAATCGGTATAGGATATGTTACATAAAATATGCTTAGAATTTCTTATATAATTTAAAAATCTAGTAAGAAATGTGGCGTTCCATTTAAAAAAAACTATCAATGACACCACAACCTCTTTATGAGATATCCTGTATATTATTATGTCAAAAATGCGCAATTAAAAATAAATATTGACGGGTATCGGCATTTTTTTCTTTCAATTAAGATCGCTTTTATGCGGTCACTGTATGTATAAAGAATGCAGCTCTTAAAACAAAATGTTTTTAAAATGCTTATAGGATTTTATGATTACTTTATTACAAGAGCTTTATTTTTCCATTATAACAAAGTGCATACTTAGTTTAATTACACGTCTTCAGTTTAAACAATTTTGATCAAATAAATTCTTGTATTAAAAGTTGAAGTAGAAAAGTAAAGTTATATTCTTATTTGGATTTCATGATATTTCAAAACTAGTGCAAATTTTGACAACATTTTGGAGCTGAATTTACGATTTACTTTTTTTTTTGTATATTATTATCAGGATAAATAATGAAATGTAACAATTTCTAGGACACCTAGTATAAACATATTGAAGCTAAAATTATATGAGCCATCTGTGCAGCAAGGCGAGAAGTCTGCAGTGCTTGACAGCCACCAGTCCTTAAAACAAAACAGTTTTTATTCTTCTAAAAGCAATAGGCAGAAAACCTAAACCGAAATCTAAACAAAGGGGGCATAAACAATGTACCCAGCGTTTTACGGCTTCTCCATTTCTTATGTTTCACCATATAAGGGACTTAAAAATGTAATCCCCCGGTGTCAAGAGGTCCTATTAAGGGTCGGTCTAAACCCTCCAAATTATTTATAGAGCTTGAACAATAGATTATAAATTAGGTAATGTACGATATATTTCACTGGAAATAAATTTATATGGCATGAGTACAAGCAAATAAATAAATTGAATTTAATTGTGTTTAAATAAATTACAAGGCGCCATTGTTAACGTTAATCGCTGGTGGTCCAATACGGTTAAATTTATATAGGTACTTGTGAGCATTTAGTAGGTATTTTATTTCGTAAGAAATTGGTTACTGGTTTATTTATATTTTGTTTACAGTCGTATTAATGCCTATTGTGCTGTTAATATGTTGTTTTTCCCTTAAAGTGGGACTAAGGCAGTTACTGGAACCCTAACCCTCAAAAAGAATACTGCACCACAGAAATATTTAAAAGTATTTCCAATTTTCCGCCACACCTTAGCAGTGGCTTTCCTGGTTCAATTTACTATCGATATAACGCATATACATAATATATAGACAAATAATCACTATTTGCGAATGTTGCAAATTTACTGAGCTGAATTCGTAAACAAAGACGGTGCCCTACGGGCTTGCGCCTTGCAAAACGCTTACCTTGTGATAGACAGGACCGCACTTCAAAATTTAGGTTTTAAAGTATACACTCACTACATGACGTGAATATTTTATCGAGTAATACATGCTAATTTTTATTACTTGTAATTGTCCTTTTTATTAATGATAAAAAAGTAATCCACTTGTGAGATTTAAAAAAAATGTATATTTTGTCTTAAAACTGGGATTTTTCTTGCTATACAAAACTGTCGTTAAACCTTTTTAGTTACCTACACTTTTTTTTATTGAAAGTGTGAGGAACTGAAAAAACAACCGTTTTTATCTTTAGTTTCCATTACTTTTGATTTAAAACATGACCAGAGTCAATTCTACGACCAATCTTGTTAATTAGTAATTATTCTCGACTATCGGTAATTTAATTTTTCGAAAAAAAAAGGCTACTAATAAAAAAACTTCCAATAAACCCAAAATACCTTTTTTCAAAGCTTTTTGTGGCAATTTAGACGAAGAAATTATCAGTTACCCACACTTTTTCTTTAAGAAAGAAAGATACCAAAGCTTGCTTCGTGCTCGGTCGTATTTCAAATTGACCTCACTGGTTTATATGAACTATATAAATACATTAAAACTAAGAGAGAAATAAACATACGCCCTTTAGGAATTTAAAAAGAGACAAAATTTGTCAACGGTCCACCAATAATATCGCTGTCGGCGCGCGCGTGGCCGTCGACGCTGCCGGTTTCGGGCCAATACACTTGAACCGCCCCGTCAAATATTATACTCTTTCAAAACATTTGGGTTGGGCAAAGAAAAACTAATTACCTAATAAGCGCTTTGTATTTGCATTGTATTTATTAAAGAAAACGGTGTTTCGGCTATCTTTTCTATTTTATTGTGTACTATCAATATGTCTCTGGATATTATTTGATATTTCGGTCAAGTCACCAGCAAAAATGCAAGTTTAGTACCTGTAGCATAGTCGGATTAAATAAGAAACGGACAAACAGTAGAAAAACTTTGATTCATTGTAAATCACTAAAAATACATGTTTAACGAAAATTTCTTCATGGTAGAGCAGGCCTGTAGCCAGGTTTTGATTTCAGAGGGGGCAACTAAAGTTTTAGGGGAGGCAAACTTATGATGTACTATTTTTCCAGTAGACCAGACAATGATTTCAGTGTGATTTTCTAGAGTGGGCAACTTCTTCTCTCAGAGTGGGCGTTGCCCACTCCCCCCCCCCCCCCCCCCCCCCCAGATACGGCCCTGTGGTAAAGGGAGAAAATCCTTCCTTGTATTGCCTATTTATTCTAACAAATTACGAATAATCATACTTTTACAACCAGGCGCGACCTCTATTATTGAGGAGACGTATCAAAACGGGAAGCCTCTAACAATCTTAGACTAAAACACATAGAAAAGTAATACTAAAAATCATAAACATCTAGAGTAGCAATGGTCAGTATACTACAGTACCTATTTTATGTTTTTTTCGGTGTTTATTTGTAGGTAAACAATTTCTTGGCAAAACTAGGCACATTATTAAAACACCTTCCCTAATTAAAAAAGTGTATTTTGCTCGTTGCGTTGATATCACTAGTTGCTCAAAAAATTTTGACCCACCTGTAAATAACTCAAGTGCCTGCAAAATATTTTTAAGATTTCAAATAAACAAAATAAATAAATAATTTTTGGGGCTTATGATGTTATACTTAATCAATGTGTGTCCCAGAGTTGGTTCAAACGATAATAAAAGCTCATTTTGACGACAATCGCGCTTGCGATACTCTGCTTGGAATAATGTCAAAAAATGCTCCCCTACTCTCATCTTTCACAGCGTCAGTGAAAAAAACTACCCGAACAGAAATTCATTCACTCATACTAAAAAAACCGACCTTTTGAAAAACAGAATATAGCAATAGATACATAAAATTAAATGCAGAAATGAACAAATTGTAATAGCATTGGCATGTCGTTATATCAGTAAAAATTCACAACTATAAGAAACACGGAATCTAAAGTATAAAAGACTATTAGTATCTAAAAAATTGATCAAAAAATTCAATTCAACGCGGCAATCCAAATGACCACAAAGCACAAATCCTGCTTTGATAAATTCTTGTTTAATTCCAGTTATATAGCTGTTAGTTCCTGAAATACCTCCAAATTAAAATAAATACGTATACTCAAAATTAGACAAGAAGATGGCTAACACATTGAGTCGACTACAAAATAAACGAAAACTGCAAACACCGGGCTGCTGGGTCTAATCTTAGCTTCTTTGCTGGGGACATATTCTATTTTATATTCGTCCGTTTTGGACTTGCAAATTACAGAAATAAATTAGGTAGACACGCTTTTCCGTCCTTTAAGTGAACTCGAATAGTCTGGAAGAATTGTATGAACTTAGGTTGGTCGGTTGGTCTTTAATATTTGTATTGCAAACTAAGCGTGAAATGAATATCAGCTGTGAAAATTTAGGGTTCATTTATTTATATGAAAATAACCTCATCGCTTAATTTCGTGTATCATTCTGTATACTAAATACATAAATCCAAAACAACTTCAAGATATATTGGGTTTGTTTCTGCAGCAGTTTCAAATCAATCAGAGCCAATGAGATTGCCCGGATTCGATCAGCAAACTGTTTTCCTTGAAGATGATTGGCTCTGACTAGTTTCAAACTGCTGCAGAAACAAACCTATTATATCTACCAAATGACATACATATCTCGTCACAAACAGGAGAAGCAATGTTCAGGGTTAGCTGAGACTAGCCTTAGACGATTGATTTCGTTACACGATATACCAGGACACATCCCAAGAGAAAATAACCTAATAAAATTGCTTAACTAACTGCGGAACAGTAAAAATGTTAGCATATTAATTTTTTTACATTTTTAATATAGTGTTCACCGTAATTGCTCCAGCTACTCCGCCTGCTAAAAGTATTCCCTGTCAGCAAGTTTAGTTAAATATATATGTTATCGCCAATATCCAAAATACGTTATTATGCATAAGAACTAAGCATTTTATGAACCATGGATAATTACTGAAATCTTTAGTTACTATTGATACTAACCAAACCTATTAGGAATTATGCGCAATTACTAAAATGTTTAGTAATTATGCATATGATCAGAAAGATTTAGGTAATACAGAGGGTAATACTGATAATAACGAAAGAGGTTGACTATTATGCATATTGGTTAAATAATGTACGTTATTCTGCATATTACCTAAGTATTTTCGGATGTTATGTATATTTACGTTAACACATTATGAAAAGGAAGAAAGCTATAAAACACTTTTAAAAACTTTTAACAAGAGTTTCAGAAACAAAATATTTTATTAGTACCAATAAAAATACTTTATAGATCAAAACTTTAAACAATAAACTAGGGAAGCTGATAAACATAAATTTAATAATATATAAATAAATAATATTTTCATAATCTGAATTGTACTTAGACCTTTTGAACATTCCCTTGTTTTATTATCAGACATCCATGTGCCAATATCAGCATTGGCTTATTCAACACTACCCTGGACTACTAAAGGACTTTCAGTTAATATGCCTAATTCCTGTTCAAATGTCGGTTATTATCGATATTTACTTGAATTCTTGGGTGGTATGCATAATTACTAAACATTTTGGTAATTGCGCATAATTCCTAATATATTTGGTTAATATCGATATTAACTAAAGATTTCAGTAATTATCCATAGTTCCTAAAATGCTTAGGTTGCATAATGATGTATTTTGGATATTAGCGGTAACGGTAACATATACATACATAAGTATTATGTGCAAAACAGACGGGCCGTCAATCTTAAAAATACATAACTAACTAAGCTATCCTCTTTTACAGTATACAATGTGCAGTCCGCTCGCGTCGACAAGAGTTCGGGATATTTATAATTTTTGAATAAATAACCAGATAAGTTGGATTGGTTTTATATTAACAGAAAATATATTTAATATACAAAATATAAGACTTTTTTCTTAACAAATTGAATTTAACAGAATTATGAAAGTTTTAAAAAATGAGGTGCAAAAATCTCGTCGATCGACGATAACACAGCTCCACAAAAAAAATTCGATAAATTACCCCTGGAATATGACTATATCTACCAAATATTTTTGGGGTTGCTGAATACAAATTCGGGGTCCATTTAACCCCATCACGTCAGGATTTTTCATAACCTCAAAAGAAAAACCCGAATCCTCAAAAGATCCTGTATCCATTGATCACTTAATCCCAATAACCCCATCTCTTTATTCCTTCATCCCTTAAACTCTTAATTCCTGTATACAATGTGCAGTCCGCTCGCGTCGACAAGAGTTCGGGATATTTATAATTTTTGAATAAATAACCAGATAAGTTGGATTGGTTTTATATTAACAGAAAATATATTTAATATACAAAATATAAGACTTTTTTCTTAACAAATTGAATTTAACAGAATTATGAAAGTTTTAAAAAATGAGGTGCAAAAATCTCGTCGATCGACGATAACACAGCTCCACAAAAAAAATTCGATAAATTACCCCTGGAATATGACTATATCTACCAAATATTTTTGGGGTTGCTGAATCCAAATTCGGGGTCCATTTAACCCCATCACGTCAGGATTTTTCATAACCTCAAAAGAAAAACCCGAATCCTCAAAAGATCCTGTATCCATTGATCACTTAATCCCAATAACCCATAACCTCTTTATTCCTTCATCCCTTAAACTCTTAATTCCTGAAACCCATAACCCCCGAAACCCATAAACCTCAAAGCTCTATAACTCCGAAACCCCATAGCCCAGCAAGATAGAAACTTATGCGCGTTGAAACACAGTATGTTCGAGCCATGCATGCTTGTTGAGCCTTAAACTCATATTCTTTAGTAACTTTACAAGCCCATAGCCCCTTAATTCCTTTAACCCATAACCCTTTAACCTCATAGACTACAAATGCTATACCCCTAAAACCTCATAACCCCGTAAGAAAAATACTTTGGTGCGTTAAAGCACTGAAACACAGTATGTTCAAGCCATTCATGCTTCTTGAGCCTTAACCCCATAAATATTCTGTAATAACCACACAACTCAATAACCCAGCAAAGGATAGCTTCATGCACGAAATCTTATAAGTTAAATCTTTGGACATCATTGCTACTTGCATGTACTACTTATTATGGGTTTTGGGGTTTTGGGGTTTATGGGTTTTGGGGTTATGGGTTTCAAAAATTAAGAGTGTAAGGGATGAAGGAATAAAGAGGTTATGGGGTTATTGGGATTAAGTGATCAATGGATCAAGGATTTTTTGAGGATTCGGGTTTTTCTTTTGAGGTTATGAAAAATCCTGACGTGATGGGGTTAAATGCACCCCGAATTTGGATTCAGCGACCCCAAAAATATATGGTAGATATAGTCATATTCCAGGGGTAATTTATCGAATTTTTTTTGTGGAGCTGTGTAATAATGAAACTTAAGAAAAAAAAATTAATAGGTGGTGAAGCCTCCACGTGCAGCAATAACAGCTTGCCAACGTCTTGGTATGCTCTCTATGAGGTTCTTAAACAGTTCCTGAGGAATTTCATTCCAGAGCCGTGGTAAAAGGGCTCTTATCTGTTCAAAAGATTCACCGGTCGGTCTATGGTCATTCAGCCGTTGTTGAAGCATATTCCAAGAATGCTCGATGCAGTTTAAGTCTAGCGATATTGGTGAGGGCGGAATGCTGTTATTTTCTAGGGTATTCATAACTGACGGGCTTCTGTGGGGTTTTGCATTATCGTCCAGAAAATGAAAATTTGGACCGATAGCGGCATGAAAATTTGATAGTACCTGGTCGATAACATGACGCCTATATTGGTCACATATGATAAATTATAACATATGCCTCCCCAAACTATAATTGAGCCCCCTCTATAGGGATAAACTCATTCGACGAAGCACCGATTTCATCTAAGAACAGAGCATACAGGGACTCATCAGTAAAAAGGACGGATCTCCATTCTTCCTCCCAGTGATGATAATTCCTTGCTCACTGTAATCTTTGCTGCATATGAATCCGGGTAAGCGAAACCCACCTCAGCAGGCACCGAGACCTCAAATTTATCTCGTTTAATCTTATCGTTTCAGTTTAAACCTGGATACCCGTGGCATTTAAAAACCGACGAGACAAACTTCGGCAATTTGACAACGGCTCTCTTCTTTCATTTAACGTTATGAACCGGTCTTGCACTGGAGTGGTTTTTTCGTGGACCACCAATTTTAGGTTGGGTTTGATTGGGTTTGAGATTGAGGAATGAGCTGCCTACTTATTTTTATTTTTCATATTATTAAGCTATTTTTAAAACTAATTTTTGTTATAAATATGTACATAATATTATAAAATGTATACTGAACAAAGCTCTAGGACTCAAATCAATAGTTAAACACGTAAGGCATGCATGCCATTAAATAATATACACTGGTTATTTTTAACTAGCCAACTAGTAAGTCTTGTTATTATACAGTCAAGTAGTTTACGAGAAAATAAATTAGTGAAAGCATTTTTTAACCATAGGAAAAAAATAGAAACTGTTATCATTCCGTAGTTCTATATAGTACAAAAAAAAACGCCTATTACCACTCCCAAAATTGACGAAAAGCATGACTCAAAGCATATTCTTGTTGTACGCTTGTTGCGGCATTAGTATTTGTTACGCTCTTTGTCTTGTGCAGGCTTGGGCTTGGGCAAACTGTACATGTAGGTATTATTGCAAATAAATGTTTGCGAAATAATTATACAAAATACAGATATCGTAAAAACGTGCACTTTTGCTTAATTTTCGACCTTGGTTTATAATACAGTCATGAGTGTAATGTCTTGTTAATAACAAACGTCAATGCCTCGCAAAGTATAAAAGTCAACAGATAAAAATGATGTTTTTAGCGAACTAGATTAATCATCGTCTGTACAAGCGCTTCCCAGTAATCCAAATTTGCCATCTATATATTTATGCTTGCTTTGGAGCCACAATGTGCGACAGAAGCAATGTATTTTAACATAATAATAGCTTTGTTCGCGGAGACGATCCGTGACCAGTCCGTAACCTGTACAAGTTAAATAATCCCAAACTATGCGCATGTGCGATTCGAAACCGATCAGGAATTGACAAATCTCCGCGAACGTTTTTGGTGAACGTGCTTGTCCGGAACATCTGCGAATCACTTAACCTTAACATATTTTATTATTTTGAATTAAATTTTTAGACTGAACAACCTAATTTAACATTATATAATGATTAAAATTGCCATAAAGACATATTTGTTCTGTTATGAGTAATTTTAAATACAAGAATAATTGAATATACTAGAGCATATTATTATATACAAATTTATATCTACCTTTATACAACTAACAGCATATGAAATTTAACTGTTCGTTATCGCAAAATACAGCCCGCCCAAAATTAAATGACAATTTTCAAACAAATTTCACACTGCACTTGCGCGGACAAATAATTCATGCCATAATCCTCGGATCGTTTTGACTGGTTACGGATGTGTCCTGAACTTGTTCTCGCATCACCGCGAACGCCAAATTTATTGTCAAAATCAGTGATTTTCTGCACCGCGAACGCAAATAATCGCAAAGCGCACGCGCATTTGTCACGGACTAGTTCCGGATCGTCTCCGCGAACAAAGCTAATAAATAGCTCTGTTCGTAGAGGAATCACAAACCGATCAGCGCCAATCAAATTTTAGGTATTTGGTAACGTGACAGTTTGCCGACTGGTTTCCAGTAATTTCATTGGCTCTGACTGGTTTGTGACTCTTGTGCGAACAGGGCTATTATTTTAATTAAGTATTTGATTCACGATAAATTAAACTGAAGATAATTATTACAGAAAGGTCATATTTTAAGCTTTATTGTCTTAACTCGTGTTGTCATTTATTCCTAGAAACCTCTAACTGGTATTATTGGGCCAATTATGGCCCAAACTTTAAATAGTATATACGATAAACATTTCCCCCAAAAACTTAAACCTAGATATATTCGACAAAAATTAAAAAAACACTACTTTCAGTGGAAAAATGCAAAGGCCTAAAGTATCGCGCTATAAAATAAAAACTATTAGAAATAACTCTTTTATCTTTAATTTAATTCACCTAAATCTTAAATTAATCTGCTCCATATTGCGAAAAATCCAATAAACTTCAACTTATTTATTTATTTCCTTTCACTATTCGACAAAAAACATTCCTTTATTCATATGCTGATAATCCGTTTTTCCTTCTCAAGCGTTTTTTGCTTGACCGAGCCTTATCTGTTATTTCTTGAATAAAGCATTAACACAGAATTATAAATTAGTGTTTATTCGGGGTTGTTCAAAATTTGATATCGTAAAAATAATGGTTAGACGTAAGTTAACATTCTAAAGGTGCGCGCACACTTAGGCGAAGAGTCGCGAAGAGAAGAGAAGAGAATTTTATCCATCCAAGAACTTTACATGCAATCAAATGGGAACCCGCACACTGAAGCGTCGAGAAGCGTTGTGCGAGTTTCCATTTGATTGCACGTAAGTTTCTTGGACGGATAAAATTCTCTTCGCTTCGCGACGCTTCGCCTAAGTGTGCGCGCACCTTAAGGAGCCATTAGGCGATTGACATGTTGCAAAATGGCCGCCTACAACAAGATGTCGCTCAAGTCTTTAATGTGTTGCAAAGTGTCATTCGTAGATTTAACGCTCAATTTAATGATACTGGATCAGTATCAGAAAAATCTAGAATTGGTGGTCCACGAAAAACCACTCCAGTACAAAAACCGGTTCATAACGTTAAATGCCAAAAGAGCCGTTGTCAAATTGCCGAAGTTTGTGTTGACGGTTTTTAAATGCTACCGGTATCCAGGTTTCAATCGAAACGATAAGGGGATTAAACGAGGTAAATTTGAGGTGCGCTTGCTGAGGCGGGTTCCACTTACCAGGTTCATATTATGCAGCAAAGATTACAGTGGGCAAGAGATTATCATCACTGGGAGGAAGAATGGAGAACCGCCTTTTTTACTGATGAGTCCCGGTATGCTCGATTCTTAGATAGTCGAAGAGTATGAGTTTGGACACTTCCCAAAATACCCCGCAATCGACGCTCCGTCCAACGAAATTATCCCTATAGAGGAGGCTCAATAATTATGGTTTGGGGAGGCATACGTTACAGTGGCCGTACTCTGCCGTCATAACGAAGAGGGCAGTAAGTATATATATGGAAACCCATATATACTTACTGCCCTCTTCGTTATGACGGCAGTACTGACCTGCACATATATTATACAAGGGAAACATGAATGGTAACCAATATAGGCGTGATGTTATCGACCAGGTACTACCAAATTTTCATGCCGCTATCGGTCCAAATTTTCATTTTCTGGACGATAATGTAAAACCCCACAGAAGCGCGGCAGTTTTGAATGCCCTAGAAAATAACGGCATTTCGCACTTGCCTCCATTATCGCCAAACCTAAACTGCATCGAGTATGATTGGGATATGTTTCAACGCGACGACTGGATGACCACAGACCGGCTGTTGAAACTTTTGAACAGCTAAGAGCCCTTTTACCTCGGCTCTGGAATGAAATCCCTCAGGAATTGTTTAACAACCTCATAGAGAGCATGCCATGCCGTTATTGCCGCACATGGAGTCTTGACCACCTATTAATTTTTTTCCTTAAGTTTCATTATTATCGTCGATCGACGAGATTTTTGCACCTTATTTGTTAAAACTTTCATAATTTTGTTAAATTCAATTTGTTAAGAAAAAAAGTCTTATTTTTTGTATGTTATTAAATACTTATATTTTGTGTTAATATAAAACCCGAGGGGCGGCTCACTACCTTAAATCTGTGTACATACTATTGTTAAATCACATTAAATCATTTTAAATCTTTCTTAAATCATTATATTTTTTGAATTCTTTAAATCACTTACATAATTTTAAATGGCTTTAAATCATTTGAAATCAAGTTAAATCACTTTATATCATGTAAAATCGATTTAAATCACCATAAATCATCAATAAATCACAAAAATCACCTAACATTCGTTAAATCATCATCACAATTTGGCATCACCTGCAGTGCAGGGCAGAGCGTTACAGCAATTAAATCGTGTTAAATCAGATTAAATCAGTAGTGATTTAAAATCTGTGTACACATTTTTTGGGAGTTAGCCGCCCCTCGATAAAACCAATCCAACGTATCTGGTTATTTATTAAAAAATTATAAATATGCGTACCTCTTGTGGAGCAGTTTACATTTTTTCTATTTAGTCAAAGGAAATAAGACCTACAAGGATCTTTTTGGGCATAATATAATTTTCTAAATTGTATGTGAATTTTATAAAGGATGTTATTTCATCAATTCTGAATCAACACAATATTTTAATAAAATTTTAGGCATAACATATGGGAAAAGTATATTAAAAGGCAATTTATATAATATATTAAATTTATCCGGTGCCGGAAATATATATAGGCAGTATTATTTTAAACAAACTCTCAACGACACTCATGCATTGCACAATGTGCTCTTTCACTCAATTTTATTTTTTGTAACATAGAACAAGGAAAAATAGAATATTCTGTGTTCTTCCTTTTGGATGTTCTTTGAGAAAAAAAATAATAATCATCGCAAAGGATTTAGTTACGTCACAATATCCACATGTGAACATTTCACGACTTGTAAACTTTAAATTTATAGATAAGTTCCTCAATTTAGCAATTAACTCCTGGGCTGGGCACGTCTCATTTTAACATGGTCACTACGACAAGGACCGAATATACATATATCTGATGTCGTCAAATAAATTAATTAATAAATAGGAACTCGCCTATACTGCCAGTCAGTCTGAATGATAGAGCCCTAGATAATCCTCATTTCTAGTAACTGAGAAGGGTTGCACTTGTCTTAATTTAATTTACATGACCATTGTATGATTGTCTTTAACAATATTGGAAAGTGCTTAAAATGAAATTCACTTTCCCTTAAACTGAACTAGGTAAAAAATACTTTGTTCATACCCTTTACCGATTATATTAAAAGTATCTTTACCTGTTATTTTATTCGGGCCGGCCCTGTTTATAGTTCTTGCAAATTTAGCAGGTTTTATTACAGCTGAGCTAGTGCCGATAACAGTTTTTTTGCAGGCAATAGGTCAACGAAAGAGCTTGAAACGAGCTCTACTTACATTTTCTTATTTAAAACACTAATATTAAAATTATGAAACTCAGTTACAGGGAAAGAACAATGGCAAGTACACTGTGACGGAAGAAGAGTTTTAGAAGTATATATTGATAAATGATAAAACTAGATCGCTTCGGTCAAAATTCACTAGCTGACAGCTAATTGCAGCTTGATTTTTTCTTGTTCTGTTGCCTAAAACTTTTAATTAAGTAATACATTTAATTAAAAAACGACTACAAAGGGGCGTAACTCAAAAATTCATTGGTTTATATTTGCTACTTCCACGGTACGGCATCTGTGTTGTTTAGCTGCTCTCCAAAGGGCGTATCTCAATCTCGCCTGGGAAGTATATTTGCGCGTATGGCTTTATAGCTCATTAATATGACAAACGAAAAGACCTATCTGAGATACATTTTGCCATGAAAAAATATCCGTGTTCAGGTGTGCAAGATATTTTTCTTAAATACTTTATCGATTAGTGAAAAAATAATGAGGAATGTTGTAGCTAAATTAAATTCAAAATGTATAGTTGAAAATGACAAGCGTGGTAGTCGTCATGAATCTATGAAATCAAAGGACGAAGGAGTAAGACAGGCTATGAAAAAACATACAAAGATTCCCTAGGGATGAGTCTCACTTCTATCGTCAGAGTACGCCTAGAGAAAAACTTAGTCAGGACCTGACTCTCCCTCTAATGTATAAATATACATGGAACCATGCAATAAAGACGAAAGAGACAGTATGAACACCTATCGGCGTGTATTTAAAAAAATGAACCTGTCCATCCACCGCCCAAAAAAAGGATTTATGTACCCTATGTATGGCATACAATAAAGGAGATGCTACCAGAAAAGAGGAATTGAATGCAATATATAAAGGAAACATAGGGAGAAAACAAAACATTAGACAAATAAAGGAAGAATGTAAAGAGATATCGATTGCCAATAAAACGTTTTTAAGTGCGATATTTAACGTGTAACAAGTCATTTAATTGCCGAGAAGTAATGAGAGTGCAATATTTTATAAAAGACTCTTAGCGGCTTACAATTTTACGTTGTACAAAACTTAGCATCTAGAGACTGCTTTTGCTCCACCTAGAGTGAAGTAGATAGCAAAAGAGGCCCTTCTGAAATTTTCACCTGCATCTATAAATTCTTATATCATTACGACGAAACGGGAACCAAATTATTTTTGGCTGACAGCTGTACGGCCAAAACAAAAAGTCTATGTTGCCTCAATGCTCAATGCTACTATATTTTGTAGGAAAGATTTCATCAATTTATAGCTGGTTTTACTGAATACATAATATTTTATTGTGTAATATGAAAAAAAAAATCAATAATTAAAACAATCAAATTCTAGTTTAAAAATAAATTAATATATTAAACATACCACCTTTAACCTACCCGCCACGAGAAAATGAGCTAGAGCGACATATGGTGGTAGGATGCGTAAAAAGCCAAAATACAGAGCAAATAAGCCTTCGATTTGTTGAACCTTTCCATGGCCACAGTAAAGGGGATTCAGTCCACAGTGCAATAGGTACAGCCATTTCGCAATCAGACTTGTGGCTTCCGTCACAGCTGATTCCAATATTTAGATTAGCTAGGAGAACACATCATCATGTCAATGCAATGAATTATAGTGATTTTCTAGACTTTAAAACTTTTTCAAGAGATATACGAATTTTGAGTGTACGTCAAGATGATGAAAAAAATAATATTAATTGGACCGAGATGTTTGAAGTAAATGTCGAAAAGAAGAACCCTTAATAAAATTTTCTTTAAAGTGCCTCCTTGTGATAAAGGTTATAGGACTCAACGCTGAAAAGGGCAAATACAAATTTTTGTAGTAATTTAATTGTTAACAAGCTTAACAGTGGACGATTTAAAATACTGGGACTACTCCAGTAATAAAATCGCAAGAGCATATATTGCGTTCTATAAAGCTCTTCCGCACGAACAGATTTTTTCCTGTTTAGCCTAATATTTTTTATCTATTCATAATATTAATATCATGAATTGGTACTTTTGTTTTAAACAAAATAAATACGTTTTGTAACATTTCTTTTATAAAACTTTTGTAGAATTATTTTCTTTGTCCATATTTCTCATTTTGATTCTGAATGTTTAAACATGTTTAAGGTATAATATTGTTGCTTTCCCATCAGTAAATATAAACATTATTTCATAATTCATGATGTAGTTGTTATTCGATTTGAAAAGACGTATGCGGCTAGAAAATAAGGCATTTCTAAAATGTACAGCACACGAAAAGTCGCATCTCAAAGTTTTTGCTTTTTTTCTTGAAAAATAGAATAAGCAAAATTTTATGACTGGTAACATTCATATGTTGTCATCTACATAAAAATTAATATTACTTAAGATATTTTTGAACTATTTTTTTGTACGAAGAGAACCAAGTTCTTGCAACTTTTTTAAACTGCCCTCCTGTAAATTATGGATTTTTGAGATACGCCTCTTCGTATGAAAGCCGACGACATTACAGGAGTCCAGTTAGTTTAATTCTTGATTAAATTGTTTATGCAACTGGACGTTCATAATATAAAACTCTTTTTGTGTCGATTTCGGTATGGAAAACTAAAAATTACCAGCTTATTTAAATAATTTCCCATGGTCTTACAATAAACAAGGTGTAAGAGTGCTACTACACACAAACTGTCATTGACCCAAAAGGTTAACTTCAATTAACCACGGTTGGATAAGTTATGATAAATGGTGCGTTGAACTTTACTTACTCTCTTAACCCTTCTACCGATAGTTCTGCATCAGACTGAGGCGGTACCTATATTTTAACTCTGCTTTAACTGTAAATGTTATCCGGCTATTATTAGCTGAAGTGTACGACTTGCGTGGGGAGCCAATTCAATAGGTTAGAAGATAAATGCCTGACGGTAAAAATATACCAAGAAAACAAACAGTTCAACATACTAATACATCTTTTAAAGGATACTATCAGCAGGTATTATGTGGAAGTTTATGTAGCTCATTTAGTATGTTTTAGATGAAAAACGAAAATAAAAAATGCACATGCTTGAGAATTCAGTAAAGGACGAACAAGAAGGATATATACAAAGAACGATGTAGGGTTGCCAGGTTTTTCAAGACTCAAAGAAGGAAATCTGGTCGACCACCACAAGGTAAGAAACATCTTTCTTGTAGACTTTCATTGTATATCTACATCAAAAATACCCTTTTTTACTGATGCGTTCCTAGGAGCAATATGTGCTCGGGTAAATGAAACTGTCAACGTTTTTGTATGACTGTTGCAAGGGGGAGATGTTTTATCAAGAGGACGGAGGATATAACACCCTTAAAGAAAGAGATCAACCCCCTTAAAGGAGAAATGTCCCTGGTAATGCTAAGTAACGATGCTACTCGTAGGTTTATGGACTAGTTTTGCAGACATAATAATGTCTGCATATATGTACATACGTTTAAGACAATAAAAAGTTATGATCTGTTAATCCCGAGGTTAATCCCATGTCAGAGTAAGCTAATCTTATTTACTCTTTTTGCCTATATTACTATAATATGCATCAGTACAAGGCCTAAAAAACTTCCATCACATGGCTCTTTTAGGAGAGGGGGGAAATTAAATTTAATTGTTCTTGTTCGGAGGGCTTGCTTACATTTTATAATGCGAGTAATATTGTAAACATTTTTTCCTACGACCACCTATGAAAGTGAGAAAAAAAGCACGGTTAACTTGGCGAGAAAGTGCCTTATATCGCACGCGTGTTGAAAAGTACTTTACAACACACGTGTTGAAAAGTACTTGTCAACATGACATTGAAATAGATGTTGCCAATTTCATTTGTTTTATTTTCAGCACACTTGATGAAAATATTAGTGTTGAAAGTGGGGGTTTTAAAAGACAGAAATTGAAGTTTATTTGTAAATATTTTTGTGGTCGTAGGAAAAATATTGTACATTACTCGTGTGAAAGTAATTTTCGCACACTCGTGGGATTATCGCACTCGGCTGTCGCCTCGTGCGACAAACATTCCCACTCGTGTGAAAAATGTCACTTTCAACACTTGTTATGTAATATACTATTAACTCGATTATAAATATCAGCTAATATAGCTGGTATTTACAGAGAGACAGAGAGAAATCGAGAAATCTATAATGGTTGATCGCCTTTAACCAAGTAGGAAGCCACGGTGTGCCTCGACTAAATTTAACTCAAAGATCTTCCCACTTCCATTTTCCATCAGATTTTGTTAATGTGGTGTGGCCTAAATAATTTAAGCCCAAAATAAAAATCATAAATCAATAGTTTGAAAAGAAAACTTCATTATACTATTTTATTTTTTAGGTTAAGCGTCTTTATTTTATAAAAAAAGAGTAGTATCAATATTTTCCTCCTGGGGCCCAATTATTGAAATTGTTTGAACAGATTCTCATGTAAAGCAAGAAGCCCTTCACATGACATTGTTGAGATTGTATTATGGACTGATCTCAAACGAATAATTTCGTGTAATTTTTGTTAGGAAAACATGAAAAGAGTTTTTCAGTAGGAACTTCGACTCTCATTAGAAATTTTGACACATTTGTCATTTTGAAGTTATATTATCGGATTATAAATAGTGAATGTTTGAATTTGAAATTCATTTCAGCTGTTTTTTTTTTTCGTAAAATACAATATTGTTGTCTTTACTGTATATCACTTTTGGGTTGTACTTTTTTTTTTGATCTTATTATGTAACATGTGCTAGAGATGGAAAATCTACTGTATTGTAGTTCCTTATCATTTTCTAAAGATTCAATTACACATGTTTTTTGTTCTTGAGATAAATTTACCGCTCTCCTTTTTTATTTCCACTTTAACAAGCAAAAACAAAGAAACAAAAAATAATATTAAAAAAGCGAGGTTAGATCTAGTAACTACATGTACGTCAAATCGATGTAAATTTACGGTAAGTTCGGCAGAGAATTTAAATTCAAAATTAGCTTATTTGCAAAAAATCAATTAAATAGACGGTGTTATACCACTTTCTTATAATTTTCGATAAGTATTAATTTTCTGTGTAATTAATTGCCGATATAGTTGCACTCTTTTTTTTTACTAACGGACGATTACGTGTAATATTAAGTATCCGTACCTGCCGGCACAGAATCGTACAGTGTTGTCAGACTGAATTTTCTGTAGACGTTATTCTTTTGTGAAATAGCTTTCGTTACAGATTCAAAAATATCGAATCGGAGAGTTGTGAGAAAAATTTTGTGTGAATGTTTTCCAATGAGAATATTTTCTAACAATTTCAATAATTGGGCCCCTGGTCCCGGAAATAATATCTCCTTAGCGGAAGAGGCACACCGTGAAGTACAACCATAAGCGTTAAGTTACTTTAGTAAATTCATTAATTGTACAGTAAAAAATTACCTAAATTAAAGCAATCAAAAACATAAGTGCCATGAAGAATAAACTTATAAATCTCAATCTCAGGTAATTAATTTGTAATATACTCGTATAACACAGATGGTGTCGAAATATTCTTCAGTAATAAATTTATCTCAAAAATGCAGTACGAAAAAAAACCTAACAAAACTGTTTCACATTTATTAGGTTTTGTATCACAGTGTTAATTATTCTTTTTAATCTCTTTTGCTGCCGGAATATTTAGTGCTGAAGCTGCGAAACCGGAAATACTATGTAATAAATCGGATGTTGGGATTTATTTACAAGGCTTATTTATTTGCATTTTATTAAAAATTACATCCTGCCATGAAAAAACCCTTTACTTACTCAACAGAATGGCAGAGAAAAAAAAACAGTTTTCTAGATTCACCAAATGAAAAGTTTGAGGGACGAAATCATTTGGTTTATTTCACGAACGAATTCAACGAATGAAAAAAAAAATTAGGGCAGTATAGAAAGGAATTAAAGAAGTAAATCCCCCCCCCCCCCCCTCGCCGCCATCTCAACAGGATTCGCCAAGGCAACCGTGCGCTTATGCATTATCACCATAAGTACAACCTTTACTAAAAATTCCATACCTTTAAAAATAATTTATTATTTCTAATGGTCCCTTCTATGAAGTATTCTGCAACTTTTGCATTTAACCTTGACTGTATCTCCATTAATGAACCAAATAGAAAGGGGGAAATTATAATCGACAACCCTGTATGTAGTCTACAAAGCAAAATAAACATAATCAGCAGCAGCCAGCATGTCTGCTTTCATATTAAAGCAAAAATATTTAGAGAAACAGAACTCGAACTGCGACTGTTTGGTAGACAAGTTCGTTGATGTGTTAAGTTTGGAAAACTCTGGGGAAATGAACTAAATCACAATTTAACCTTTATTTGTTTTGTTCAAGATGTATAACACATTTTGGATTATGGTAATTGCAGGGACAACTGCTCAAATTTCACAATGTTTTTCCAGTACTATTTTTTAACGTTTAACCTAACGGCTGCGCAATAGGGAATATGCTGTATTTTTTATTGCATAAATTGTTTAAGCAAGTCATTGCAAACCCAGTTATTCAGTTGCATATACTCATCACTAATTACAACCCGAATCGTTCACCTGTGATGTAAATAAAAAAAATTGTTTGCGTAGAGTTTGTTTAATGATTATAATAGTGTAATTCTTTTTTTTTCCAACATTGAATTTTTTTAAAAAAACTACCCTATACGTATTGTATTGTGCCAATATGTAAAAATAGCAGAGATGCCCCGCACAGAAAAACGAGGAGTTTGTTAGGGCCCCGAACACTTTTTTCTTCTGTAAAAAATATCCGATGTCAAAAGCAAGCAGTGCATAGTTAATTCAAAATTTTACATAAATATTATTTAATTTTTTCATTAGAATTTTGAGTTCTTTGTGTTGGAAAAACCGGTGTCAGTCACTAATATCATAGGCGAGTCCCCTTGCGCGTTAAAGGTATTGTCTGTCCAAGATATCTGCAACCGCCAAAAAAATTTAAAGCAAGGCACGGCTTAAACAACGTTGCAAATTTTCGACGTAAAAATTTGAAATTTACCACAGAGATAGAGTGTGGTGGCCCAATTATAGACGTGAAGTATAAATAGGTGATTTTTTTTATTCTGGGGATTAATTTCAGGGGGTAAATAACACAATGCGCTTTTAATTTCATTTAAATCAATAATAAAATAAAGCAAAAACAATTTTGGGTTATATTATTTCTTACAAAGACGGCTTATTCAAATAATGTTACAATAACTAAAATAATTATTCTGCTTCTGCTGGCAACAAAAGTTTCACTATTAATGCCGTCTACAAAGTTGCTCGACTGTAAAATCACCTCCATACAATAAATTGCATTAAACTTTATCTCTTGTCGTACACGAGTAACTTCAATGGGGATTTTTTTTAGTTAAAGACAATATCGCGTAAGAAAACAATTCATTGTTTACGATGAGAAAGTGCAGCTCATAAAAAAGGAAACTGATGCGCTTGACAGACTTATAGGCTTTATTTTTATGTAGTGAGTAGTGAAGGAAATGGATCATGAACTTGTTCAGCAAACCGTGTCATGTTACAGTCGACAAATCGATCTCCTCGGTAGATGTTGGTTTAGTTCAGTATCTTTGAAATTATAATTTTATAACAACAACAAAATTCTTTTTTGTAGATCGTTTAACAATTCTGACATTTCTGACAAGGTCTCTTGTAGAAAAAATCAATATTACAATACATCTAGTCGTTGGTAGGCAACGAAAAAAAACTGTAATAACTGTAAGAAATAATATTTTCTTACAGTTATTAGTGTACCTACTGCAAAAAGTTATTAAGAACACAATTTTTAGAAGATTTCATCTCTGAACACAACTCTAGAAAGTATGTCATTAGATTTTTTTTGCGATGCACCATAAAACGATTGAATTAATATTTTTGTCTTAATTTAACAACAAATTAAAACAAGCGCCAAGTTTTAGAATAAAAAATTGATACCTTTCCATGGTAAGACAACAAATTTTGATGTTTTTATTAAAAATAGAATTTTCTGAGAAATCATAAATAAAAAGTTTTACAATTATAGTGCCAACTTTACGTATGGCACTGTATAAACTAGACTATTTTATCCTCGATTTTATCATATTACATTACATACATATTATATTTGTATACTTTAACAGGCATGTTCAAAGTTTAGCGCAAAGTTGAAAAATATGTATGTATATATTGTATAAATTTTGTTTAAATATCACCATAACTGTACATTATAAGCATCTTATACTCCAAGAAAAAAATGACTATTACGTATGGCACTGTATAAACTAGACTATTTTATCCTCGATTTTATCATATTACATTACATATATTTGTATACTTTCACAGGCATGTTCAAAGTTTAGCGCAAAGTTGAAAAATATGTATGTATATATTGTACAAATTTTGTTTAAATATCACCATAACTGTACATTATAAGCATCTTATATTCCAAGAAAAAAAATGACTATTAGATAATTCTACCGTGCTATTAGCTATATCTGTATCAAGTTGAGAATATCCCAGTTCGTCCTCTGATGCACTGTCATCACACTACAATCTGGCCATATTCTACATTCGGCAACATCGGAGATGATAAGAGAAGCATGTTGATGGGACGAATTTTATTTCGATTCTGATTCGGCCAAAGCAAAAATCGTACAGCGTTGCCAGTTTATTCGGCACCACTATTTTTATCATAAGAATAAAGAATAATCCATAACACGCCTCTGATGACCACTTTGCAAAAGATGAGAGAGAAGGAAATAATTGCGGTCTCTGTCTCTGTCAGTTATGACGCTAGTGACTTTTTCTCGCTTGATTCTCACTTTACGACATAAAACACCATTCGCAAATCCTAGCATTGATCTCGCCTACGACATTTATTGAAGGGATTCATTAACAGCATTAAGCATCCCCGCATAAAGGGCGTGTGCTTAATGATGTAAATTGCAGGGTTCCCAGTGTATACATGTTCGTTTTCGGTCTAGTCATTTTCCCTTGAGCGAGGGTGGTTTAAAACTAATGCAGACACGTAAAGCGTCTGTCTGACGTTAGACAATTGAATGGATTTTCCACAGCGAATTTTCCAGGACGAAATCCATGTTGCTGTCACGAAAATCGTAAATGACGAACGCGGAACACGGATATCTTTCAATGTATTTTAATCTGTAGTAGAGCTTTTCCTTTGTATAGGCTTTGCCATTTCACAATGGGATTATCTTGATATGCCAAGTGATAAAATTACTATGATAAAGAATATAAGTACAGTCGGGAGATAAATTACACAGCCCCACAAAAAAAAAATGTTCGGACCTGTGGGTCGGACATAAATATGTATTCCCATGTATTTTTCGACGCTGAATCCGATCCCGAGCTCAGAAATGGCCCTCCACGTCTAGAATTGGCCCCAGGGGCCAAAAATGGCCTGTAAAGGATACGAGGTCAGTTAAATTAGCAAAAATGTGACTTTTTTAGTCCGTATTCATATCCCGTGTACGGAGTTACCAAATTCTCTAGTTTCTTGTCTACAGGGGATTTTTTAAAAATAGTCAAAAATTTTCTTCTTAAATATCTCGAAAACCCTTATAGTTTCATAAAAATTGTTTTAACAAAAATCACAAGATTTTTTACCTTCTATAAAGTAACGTTATCGTTTTGTTTATATCACTTGTTTTTATTGAGTTACTGATACTAACTTGTTTTTTTCAAATACGGACCTGGACTTTTTGCTGTATTTTTTAAAGAATACTTCATACCCTTTACATCTGTGTATCACTTGATTATTTTTTTCGACGTTTTGGTGAAGAATAGCATCATCAGGATATTCTACCAGTACAGACCTGGCCTTTTTCAGGTAAATGCGCCATTTCACAACCACAAAAACTACAAACTATAGTGATAGGTTGTGAATTGTGCCTTAACATGGAAGATCCCAGGTCCGTATTGTTAGAAAATCCTGATGATGTTGCTATTTTTGATCAAAACGTCGGAAAATATTTTCAAGTTATGGACAGTTGTAAAGGGTATAAAGTATTCTTTGAAAAAATGGAGCAAAAAGTCCAGGTCCGTATTTGAAAAAAACAAGTTAGTATCAGTAACTCAATAAAAACAAATGGTATGAACAAAACAATAACGTTACTTTATAGAAGGTAAAAAATCTTGTGATTTTTGTTAAAACAATTTTTATCCAACTATAAGGGTTTTCGAGATATTTAAGAAGTAAATTTTTGACTATTTTTAAAAAATGCCCTGTAGACAAGAAACTATAGAGAATTTGGCAACTCCGTAAGCGGGACTAAAAAAGGCACATTTTTTCTAATTTAACTGACCTCGTATCTTTTACCATTTCGGAGATAGCAATAGTGACCCCCTATAGAGGCCATTTTTGGCCCCTGGGGCCAATTCCAGACGTGGAGGGCCATTTCTGAGCTGGGGATCGGATTCAGCGTCGAAAAATACATGGGAATACATATGTCCGACCCACAGGTCCGAAGATTTTTTTTTGTGGGGCTGTGTTATTCGTCCACTTATAAAATTTTAAAAAAATTGGGATAAAATTAAAACTACTTAAGTTTATTTGGTTTTCATTACAAAAATAAAAACAACTATTCGTGTACTATAAAAACTGTAATATAAAGTCCAATCTAGACAATGCGTTTCAAAAATATAATTAATAATAAAACATAATTTCTTAAAAACCAAGGGAGAAAAATTATTCGTCCACCAACATTTTTTTCGAAATTCTTCCAACACGCCAAAATTAAGAACGTGTGGGGTGCATTGACTTTTATACCAGTACACCTGACAGCCTGCGCAAACAAAACTTAAGATAGCAGGGTGAAATAGTGTGTTTGTACGCACGGCCACCGGTCATATTTCTCGAGCCAGATCGGCGAGGGGCATGCGCACAACTCGCTGGTTGTCATCTGCTACACGGGTTGCTTAACCAGCTGGAAAACAATCAGCAAACCCTTTTATGTTCCTTGACAATCAGAGTGGGAGCGACCATCACAGCTGACAAATTTTGCAGTGCGTATGCCCATGGCTTTGTTTACATGCGCAAGGCCAGAAATTTGCCACTTTCGCGATTATTGTTTGCTTATCCATATTAGAAAATTAGAAATCAATGGTGGGGTGTCCTTTTGATTGTATATTTTGTTGTAACCTGTTAGGCATTGACTCTACCAGTTTTATAACAAAACCTACTTCAATTTTAGACCATCCTTCTTGACATCCTGTTTTTAACGCCTCTCTGTTGGAAATTTTATGTTCTTTCGCCCTTTCTTTGGGTTCTCACCATAGAAGTTCATTCGGGTTAACGTCTAGGGATTGCGGTGGCGTTTCCAGCACTCTTGGTATGCTATACGGAATCCACTCTTTAACGACCCACGCTGTATGCTTTGGATGTTGTCTTGTTAAAATAAGAAATTGTCTCCAATTCACATTTTCTTCGCACTTTGTCTTAAATTCTTTTTTAAAATGTCCATGTAGACGAACCGATTCATAGGTTCGTCAATAAAATGGAAGTTTCCCACTTCATGCCAAGACATACATCCCCAGGTTAGAACGGAACCCCCTCCGTGCTGTACCAATGGAATTAAATTTTTAGGTTTGTAGGTTTTCCCGCGCTTTCTGTACACCAAAACCTTTTTTTATTTTACGAATAATTTCGCTCACCGATATTTTATCAAATTATCTATCTTTTGTCTTTTTTGTCCAAGGGATCCCGATAAATATGAAGAGTTATTGTTATTTTTATTTCTCGAGAAAAGAGATATCTGTTAACTTATTTTTAAAATTTTACTAAATTTAATGTAGAAGTTTTATCTATATCTATTGGGTGTTGGATTTATTAGGTCCGGGTTTTTGGGTTTTTATGTTGTAAGTAAGTGGTCATCTAATCGATTTCCGTTGCCACGTTTGTGGTTTTAGGAGTCTTATTTTGAATGGGACTGAGAAGACTTTTTGGAGGTTGAGATAGAATATCTTGGTATTGTAGCAGTGTAGTGTTGTGGTAGAACTCTTTCTGAAAATTTTAAGCCTTCATTCATCGGTGCTGATTTGAACTGTCGGTCCAAAAAATCCCTTTTTCCCCACTGTGCGGCGGTCGCAGAAGGCTTACATCATGGATATAAATCTTCGCATCTCTACTAGGAGAGTTCTTAATAATAGGTATGTATTTTTATTTAATTCAAATTATCTATAATTTTACTCTGTAAATGAATTACTGGTGGACAAATAAAGACGAAATATAAATAAATAATTAGAGCAGGACAAAAATACTCTGATAAAAACAACATTGATAAACAAAATGTTTTAATTTTTATATTCCGCCCAGAGAGTCGACTTGACACAACCCTGACCGATAAACACAATCCAAATGGATGTTACTTGTTGATTTATATTTATAATAACTTAATATTCAATCTGGTGGCTAACATTCTTTACAATGGTGCTTACCTATAATATAAAACCGAACTGTTGCGGTTCATCATGAGAAATCAATGCTGCCCGTGAAGAATCATGTTATTTGTTGCAATAGGAGAAATCGATTTATTATTATTTAAATAAATAATAGCCGGTGCTAGTGTTAGTTGAAAAAATATATTATTTTAAATGAACCAAAATCATCCAATAGCATTATTATCTTCAGTCCTTTTAAGTTAATTTATGCAGCATATCAAGAACATAAAAGTGTCTTTTAGAACCCAAAACGTAATCCGACACTTTTGCCTTCTGAAATCAACTTAAAACTATCATGCATGTGGCAACGTTAACGCGGTCCTCGGTGACGTCTTTCGCTGGAACCGGATACTGTGATGCAGAGCATTTGTGTGTCGTTTCCTCTCTATCGCCCCGTTTTTGTTTTTTTTTACAGACAATATATAGTTGGCTGAACAAGTTCATAAAACTTTTTAATATTCTTTTATTGTTTTATCTCTTTTTATCAAAACGAGAGCACAAATTCTATAAATAAATTGTGCATGTGATCTTATACAACAATGCAAAATATAAGTTATAAACGTTTTGGGGTCATGCACAGTAGTTCCCTGTCGCAATTTTTTTCAAGGTTAAAATGAAGGGTTCATTCTTACATATGTATATGTACGGCCTTTGAATTATATTGCTGTCTACAAAATTAATATTTTGTTTTTTACATGTTTTTCCCATCTTTATATGGGGTCGACATTCCTAGTTAATCATCTCCACAATTCCTGAACCTAAGTTTATTCTTCTATTACACCTTGTGCCCCTCTCTGTTTTGATCTTCTTCTTCCTCTCGCATCTGCTCCCATATGGTTCCATAGCCATTACCCTTATAATCATTATCACCTCTTATCAGGTACCACTGCCACTATAGTTTTCTTTCCTGCATCTTCTTCGACATTTACACAACCTTGGTTGTTTCCCTTCATCTCTTACTTCCTGGGTTGACATTTAGAACCTGGTTTAAATATCGGTTCAAGATCGAAATCTGATGAACTCCAACCACAACTATGCATTACATACCAACATTGCTGTGTAAATCCTAGCACTATTTTTACCTGTGTCCTAGCTCCTATATCCTGGACAATCTATGTACCTTTCTGGTACTCCTTTCTCCCTCATATTATTATCTCCAACTTCCAGTCGTGGAACTCCGCCGTAAGCCTTTTCGCGGTTAATTGAAAGTTATATGTAATCCTTTTTGCTTCTCCTGATGCTTTTCCACAGCCTGGCACATATGGATCTGTGAGCCTGGTCACCTTCAAATCATTTAAAATTATTTATGCGCCCAAGTTTAACACAATACCAACTTTATTGGAGACACTGTATAATTTAAAAAATGCAATAAAGGTCGTTTCCTTTTTTCGCAAGTAACATTTATTTGCAACACACGGCTGGCAAAGCCAGTTCATTAAACCTTTAAAAATACGATTTGTTTTTATTAATCTTCAGTCATCCAATGAATTTGTCAGTCGACGGAACCATGTTACCAACAACTGTAAACTGCCTATTCTTTTTTATTTTATTTACATTGAGTAGCATTAACTCAGGCGAACACTTAGCAATTTATTAAGTAAGTATTATCACAGACTAAATAATACATAGACGAACACTAGCGTGTACCAAAAATGGACCAAAAAGCAGATCTTCCTTGCGACTTTTTGGGAGTTTTCTAGTTTATGGTTTGGGAATTTGCTTGTCCGGTTGAGTAATGGACAAACAAATTTCCAACTCATAAACCAGTAAACCCCCACAATGTCTCAAGGGAGATCCACTTTTTGGTCCATTTTTGGTACACGCCAGTGTTCGTGTTTATATTCTTTATATTCTCTGGTATTACTTGAATATAAATACGTATTTAGTGTTATTATAAAGTTGATATCTATGGGCATAGTAGCAATATTCCGAGTTTAGAGTGCTATAAAGGATGAAGATTTGATGTGAATTTGCCTAGACAGCGTAAGCAATGAAGCAATACTAAACAGTGGCGTAATGTAAAATCGTAAGGACCCGTCGCAAAATCAAGACTGGACCCAGAAACGGAACACGGAACTACAAAGTAGTGTTGTAAATATCCGTATTCTTTAGATATCCGGATAATACGGAATCGGAACCAACTAATATCCGTATGCATTTTCCGAATATGTATCCATTTCTTGAGCCGCGCGAAAGTGGTCACGAAACATATATATACGGAATTATTTCGGATACGGGTAGATAGGTGGATGCGGTATCACATGATTCAAAGTCGAAGGTTAGGGATAGTAAGGCACCGTCGTTAGTTCTCGCTTGAATTCGGTTCGGATAAGGCGGACCGAGTTTAACCAATGGGTCTCATCCCATACGATACCCGTTACCTCGAATGCTACCTTTTTTAGGAAATGTCATTAGAAAGAGAAAGCATGAGATCAAATATGCCAAATCGCAGATCGTTTTCTCGGAACTTTACATTAGTAACCACCCGAATGCGTATTTATTTTGATTCCGTATCCGTATTCAAGTTCTCGACCGGTTACGGATAATGCGGATTCTTTTAACATTCGTATCCAACGGATTTTTGAATAAGTATCCTTACATCACTACTACAAAGGTCGTTCCTACAAATGTGAACCAAAAAAAAAGCCTTAGGTTCTCAAACGGCGAGGGGTCTGCAGAGGTGTCCATTATGCCACTGATACTAATTCGTATTCAATAAAAAGGACTACATAGAAGAAACCACTGGGTAGAACAAAGATAGTACCTCAGGTGTTAATTACAGTGACACAAAAGACACCGATAATAACATAAAAATAGAGATGATTTTTTTCAATAGCTTAAATTTTTACTATTTATTAGTTTAAAAGAACTTTCTGTTCTCTGGGCTTGATATTCTGTAAAGTCTGTCTCTCACCTGAACCAAAGAATATTATAGGCTACGCGTAGCCTATAATATTCTTTGATTGAACTCTCAAATATTCAAGGTGTGGACATTATCTCTCATCTGAACTCTTAAGTGTAAGTTCTATTGTGTCTCAAAATCAATTACACCACTAAAACATTATTAGTTGGTAATAACAGATAATTACCCTGGGTCCATGCTTTCAGTTTCCTGCTGTTTCAGTTATAACCATGGTCACTAATTTAACAAAGTTGTAAATTGATCTGGCAAACATATCCTCCAATCTATATCGACTAGTTTATATTGAAACTTTCAAAAACTATAAAGGACTGATCTCATTTCCATAACATTTTTCCGGCTTAAGTCTTGAGATTCCTGGGAAACTTCTAAATAAAACATTACTGCAATGGTAGAGAGATTAAGTTTAAAAAATACATTTTCTCTTCAACTCATTAAGATCACAATAATGATACAAATCTGACCTCCTTTAATTAAGGCGGCTATCATTAAAACACACGAAGGTAGATGACCTTGAAAAAGTGTCCGAAGATCAGGTATTTAACTTGCAAAAATTCTGTTGTACCTACTGTTAAACGCGTCAAATTTATCATCTCCCAATCCCAAAAACAAAAATAAGATAGGAAAACAAAAATTGCTTTGGAAAACTAAAGAAAAAGCTTATTGCTGTCTCGAAAACCGATTGGAAACATGATGCATTTCTGTTATTAAAATGAACTAGGTTTACGTCCTTTAACACCTTACATTACTTAAAAAATCAACTGTGCAATGATTTTATTTTGTCCCGCTTTTCTTTTTTGAGGCAACAAGCAGCCCATATCCAAGTCGCATAACCCTTCCGATTGCGTTGAACCAAGAAAATTTTATTTAGGTTTTATTAAACCTATAATCGATAACTTAGGCGTATTCCTTTACGGTCACAGTTGACATGGATTAAACTTCATTTGTCAGCCAAACTGGCTGACAAATAAAGACGCCAAAATAGCTAAAAGTGGCAACGTTGTTCATTTCGAAAATAATCTTATACAGCTGCCTATTATGTTAAAATCGATGCGTGTGCTAAGAATAGGTTAGATGGATTTATGTATGACCGCCTCCGCATGGCTTCTCTTCAGGTAAAAATTTTCATCCAATGTTTCAAAAATCCTTTCACGTTTTAAAATGATCTTAAACCTCTTCCTTCCCGATTATATTATTATACGCGAAGAAAGATATATTTTTATATTACTGCTCGTATTACTGCTATTAAAACTGGCGAGCACTTGGGGGGACTTGTTAATCTCCTGAAATTTATTTGTAATTCTAGCCTGCAGGTCTTCTAAATTTTCAAACGGGGTTTTGAAAACCGAGTTTTTAATGTGTGATCATAAAAAGTAGCACGGCGTGAGATCGCAGGACCGTGGTGGTCACCTATCTGGCATATTACAACTAATGATTCGGTCTTCGAAAAATTCTTTCAAAAAATTTAAATTAGCAAGAGTTACGTGAATTGGTTGGTGCGCCGTCCTGCTGGAAGTAACCTTGTCGCATCTCTTCATCGTCTAATGTTTTTAAAAAAATTTCTAAAATTTCATTACGATATCACGCCGAATTGGGAGTCCCTTCAAAAAAAATCGGTCCAATTAACCTTCTTCTCGATATGGCCGCCCACATGCCAACTTTCTGTGAATGCAGAGGCTTCTCTATAAAGAAATGTGGATTTTCAGAACTCCACATTCTCATTTATTGAGAATTTAGATAACCAGAGAGGTAAAACCATGCCTCGGCAGTAAAAAAGGTTTTTCAAATACGTTTTCATTATTTTGCAAATTACATATAAACCACTCTAAAAATTGCATTCGCTGCGGCTTGTCGTTTGGTAACAATTTTTGGACTGAGCTTGGACGATAAGCGTGCATATGCAGGTCACATTTCAGGATTGTATCGCAGGTTCCGTACGATACATTACTTGCTGGCTTAAACGCAGACTAGGGGTTTGTGGGTGTTCATTAACAATTTGCCTCAATTCTTCTACTTTTTGTGCACTGCGAACTTTGGGTCTACCACTGCCTTCCTTTCTATTCACACTTCCTGTTTTTCTAAACAAAGCCACAGATCTAGTAAAAACTTGGCGAAACTGGTCGAAATCCATGGCTATGTGTGGAAATTCTGTTTGAAAATCCTGAATGGCGTCCCGTGTTAAATAAACCCACTGGCCATTAACCCTTCTACCATTTCCAAAGTAACTTTCGATCATAAAAGCTTTTTGTTATGCCGTCAATACAGGTATTTCCTCCCCGATTATTTCCCGCACTCTAAAAACACTCCTCGTATAGTTCAATATACAATTATGTATGTATTTTTGCCATTATTACCAAACTATAGTTCTTATTTTTGGTCAAAAAACTCTACACATTGTTTGAACCAAAACATGTGTAGGTATATATCTACTAATTATTATGACCTAAAAATTTTAAACTGCACGACTCCTCTCCTCGGAGAAAGTTGAATTTAGGTATAAAGATGAAAAACTGGTTGGGTAGTACTGTACTGTATAGTTTAATCCGAGGTTTATTCATATACGAAATTCACTGTAAGATTAAACCAGGGAATCAATACTAACACTTTTATAAATCGACAGACGAATATTTCTTGTTAATAAGAAAGATGTATCGCTTATTTCATTTGCTCAAGTCGTGGGTAAGTACAAACAACCTTAAGTTATAGTTACAGGGGAAAGAGTGAGTTATGGTTAGTAGGTTAGTTATCAGTTTGAACATTCCATAGAAGTAAAAAATATGTAAGTTATAAATTCTTAAAATAATGGAATGAAATGATTATTTCTTTTATAGTTTCTTTGTTTTATTTGATGTCCAATTCAGGTACTTAATAGAGTTTTATCATGTTTTATTTAAGAACTTTTTTTTATCCAGTGTTGTTTAAATACCTCATTAAATCTGACCCTATCAATGTGTCGGCTTTTGGATCAAATATACGACGACAACTGGAACATGCTATAATTTGAGTAGCAATTAAGGGGAAAAATGTGATAATAATAAAAAACTAAATCAGGTGAAGGTTGCCCTCGAGGTTGCCTATTCCATACAATAAAAATTTTTAAAAAGCTATAGGCAATGAATATAAAAATATCCCATTCATTGCGATTATTTCTAGTTTCCACCCCCAAAAAAATTATAACAACTAGCGAATTTTTGTTAAAGTGTCGACTATTGGTACATTTACCATGGCATGATTTTAAAAAATTTACCGCTTAGATCTAGCAATATGATGGCCAAGTCACTTGTCATTTATGGCACCCTGTTGAAGTCTGGTCTGTTTTATATTTAGAAGTCTGCTAAAAAGACAGGACCGGACTTGTACTCACCGTTAAACTTAAATAATTAATAATAAACACCTAGAAAATCTAGTCTCTGAAATCTATAAAGTCCAAAAGTACTATATTCAAAACACACACTATACAAAAAACACCCACAGAAACACCAACATCACATACACACACCAAAATCAAACGAAAATAAAACGACGTGACCTGGCTTGTCAGCTTGATGCAGCCCACTACTGAACTGAACTGATCTAGCGACTTTTCGAAGGAACCAATATCAGCTGTTGGTGTCATCTGTGATTGTCCAATGTCGAAACGCTGAGTTTTATCATAAATTGAACTCTATTAGGGTATTTCTGCGAGATCTGAATGTACCGTGAAGAGCATATCAATTAATATGTATATCAGTGTAGGTGCCTATCATATGACCTGTAGTTCCCGGAACTTCCCGGTAGATCAACAGCGAGATCAACAGGATCTCGCGAAAATATATCAGTGACCAATGTCACTTCTCTTTCTTGTTATCTTTTACAACACGAGCCGAGTGGTGATCAGACCCGGACTTAGCGATCCAGGGCCCGTAGGTAGTAACAGGGCCAGGGCCCCCTTTTAAGTAATTTAGTAAACAACTAACTTTATTTTATTTTTTATTTAACTTACTTTGACTTTATAAGTTATAAATTATAACATTAGCAGACAGAAATGAAATAGACAAGCACCTAGACCTAGGTACAAATATACTTTTGTTTATTCATCGTAGAATTACAATCGCAGTCCCATTTTCGAGCGTTGGTTGGAGGGGGCCATTACGGGGTACTATACGAGGTTTTAATTCAGAGTTGCAATTCCGAGGGTTAAACTCGGAGGCTCGGTCAACCCAATCAGAGCCCCCCTCGGAGCCTGGGGCCCTAGGCAGCTGCCTAGTTTGCCTAAGCGGAAATTCGCCCCTGGTGGTGATTATTTCTATCAGAATCAGACAGTTGATTTTAAACGATTTGAACATTCACTACAGAATATTTACTGTCGCATTTTTAAATTTTAATAATAGGTACTGATATCTGTGGCGACAATTATTATAAGTATTACTTTGGAAATTTATTAAGTGGTTTACGTATTCGTATGTAAGTATGATTAGGTAAATCATTATTTTAGCTTTACTAGTAAAATGTTTATTTACTAAATGACAAAAAAATACTACGCATGTTTACTGTAATAAGATAAATAAGTATATGTAGGTGAGTACTTAAGTATAATAAAACTGTTGGAAGCAGGGTTGTAATTTTTGGTTTAATGCAAGGTTGGTGTGTACTGGCTGCGACTAATTAGAATGTTACAAAAACAAGGCAATCTTGATAATAAATAATGATGGTTCAAAAGGCAGCCTATCTATTGCTAATTAGATTTATTTTGTACGTGTAACAGAAAAGTCAGGGTTTTGTAAAAATCTGTGGCGCCCGAGAAGGACGCGTGCAAAAAATTAGAATACTCCGGAATGCTCCTTTCTATCCCGACCTAAAAAATGTGAACTAATTCATCTGAGGATCGTTTTTTTTTATCCGATGCGCCTCCTATATTCTAACAACAATTTTCATTCAAAAACGATCAGTGGATCATTATATTATATAGTTATACTATCTAAGTATAGGTAATACGCAAGGTACATTATTGACAATTATTATAGAACCGAGTATAGAACGTTTGGGAAAGTCGGAGCTCATCGAAAGCTGAACCAGGTAAACGACACATCAACATCTAATGACAAATAAGAAACCTAAGTATCTAGTGGGGAAAAATTTTGGTTCAATTAAACCAAAAATCGGTTGTGAAAAGGGCAGTATTCATCGCAGGACCATGAACTTTTTGATGCACAAGGCGCACTTACATATTTATTTATTAAGTACAGCAATAGCTAATTCATTTACAATTATTTGTACTTATATTATGGGTTAACCAGAAAAACTACTAGTTTGACTTAGTAAACTTCCACTATATTGACAAAATTATTGACATGTTTCGCTACACTGTAGCTTCTTCGGAATAAGTTTTACGAATGAGTGGTGACTAACAATTGCAATAATGTAAACCTCTAGGGTAATTAAATAATATAATAAATTAGGGGTAGGTAGATGATTTAATCAGGTACATTTGGGTTTTCCTAAAGCTTAAGATGAATATAATATTTTATTTTTACAAAGGGTTGTTATCAAACAAACTTTAATGAAGTAGAATTACTAGTAAAGCTTAAGATGCCTAAACTATTTTATTTTTACAAAGAGGTGTTAAACAAATTTAATAAGGTAGAATTACTAAGCTCTATTTGGTCATTAAGAAGTACGTTGGAGTTTTTAAGTTTATTTATTTCCATGGACTCTAGCAAATTCAATTTGACACCTTTATTTTCAATATGTAAAATTTTATAATTCGGATCAAAATTATGTTGATTTTCTACTAAATGGCAGGCATAATTAGAGTCTTGTTTATGTTTAATAAAGCTATTGTGATGTTCTTGTATCCTTTTACCAAAATTCCTACCAGAAAGAGTTGAACATAATAAAACAAATTGCTATTAATAATGGATATGCATCTAATCTAATTGATCAAATTTTAAAGAAAAAAACATACAAAAAAGCCATTGATTTAGTTTATCCACACATCAGGGACCCTAATAAAAAATTTAACCTTATTACTTTTGTTGGAGAGCCTACTAAAAAGATTGGCAATTTTTTAAATAAACATGATATCAACGTTGCTTACAAAACCAATAATTCATTAGGCAGATTCATTAGAAATAGTAAAACAAAAACAAACAAAAATAAAAAATCCGGTGTTTACAAATTAACATGTAAAGACTGTCCGAAGACGTACATAGGCCAAACTGGTAGGAATTTTGGTAAAAGGATACAAGAACATCACAATAGCTTTATTAAACATAAACAAGACTCTAATTATGCCTGCCATTTAGTAGAAAATCAACATAATTTTGATCCGAATTATAAAATTTTACATATTGAAAATAAAGGTGTCAAATTGAATTTGCTAGAGTCCATGGAAATAAATAAACTTAAAAACTCCAACGTACTTCTTAATGACCAAATAGAGCTTAGTAATTCTACCTTATTAAATTTGTTTAACACCTCTTTGTAAAAATAAAATAGTTTAGGCATCTTAAGCTTTACTAGTAATTCTACTTCATTAAAGTTTGTTTGATAACAACCCTTTGTAAAAATAAAATATTATATTCATCTTAAGCTTTAGGAAAACCCAAATGTACCTGATTAAATCATCTACCTACCCCTAATTTATTATATTATTTAATTACCCTAGAGGTTTACATTATTGCAATTGTTAGTCACCACTCATTCGTAAAACTTATTCCGAAGAAGCTACAGTGTAGCGAAACATGTCAATAATTTTGTCAATATAGTGGAAGTTTACTAAGTCAAACTAGTAGTTTTTCTGGTTAACCCATAATATTAGTTATGGACTTCCACCAAGTATCGGCCAACTCAATCAATTTATTTGTACTTAATCTAATAAAGTTTAATATGTATCTAAGCTCCGAAATAGCGACTATGTTTAATTGTTTTTTTTAAACATGGGTATTGGTAAGCTTTTCACTTTTTCCGGCAGTCAAGTCTATTTTAAGGGGTTATATACAGTTAGAAATTTCACAAAATCGATTTTTTTGTAATGTCATTTTCGTAATGTACAGGGTTATTCATTATATTTTGACTCCTACCTACAGCTCTTATCACGAGTTATAGAAAGAAACTTTAAATACAAAAGTTTTAGGTTTTTACACGTAGTATCTTTTGGTAATAGCGGAAATAAAAAATCGACTTTACAACATTAAAAAAATTAATTGAGTCACGTTTTTTTAAATAGAACACCCTGTATATTATTAGCTCAAATGAAAGATCTCTTTGTTCTGATTTCAAATATATATAATTTATTGGCATTTGGTTCAGCCACTTTTGAAATATTTGAGTTTAAAAAAATACTTTATTTAAACTACAACAATACGTTTTCGATGCAACTTGATTATATTACAGCAACAAACTTTAATGACTGATGATCTCCAATTGTGGAAAAATAACTTATAAACTCAAATATTTCAAAAGTGGCTGAACCAAATGCCAACAAATTATATATATTTGAAATCAGAACAAAGAGATCTTTCATTTGAGCTAATAATATACAGGGTGTTCCATTTAAAAATATATGACTCAATTAATTTTTTCAATGTTGTAAAGTCAATTTTTTATTTCCGCTATTACCAAAAGATACTACGTGAAAAAACATAAAACTTTTGTATTTAAAGTTTTTTTCTATAACTTGTAATAAGAGCTGTAGGTGGGAGTCAAAATATAATGAATAACCCTGTACATAAGGTATATTCAAGTACACACACAGAAAATTTCAAGGGAATCCGGCGACTATTTTCGAAGTTACACGCATATTTGTAAAGACGTGTCAGAGTTATAAGGAGGTATTGGTCAGAGCGATTGCACGCTATGTCAAGTGCTTTTGAAACTTTAAACGCGTTTTTCTCAAAACTGTGTTTTTAAAGTCGGTGACCAAGATTTCTCGGAAACGGCTGAACCGATCAGTCTCAAACTTTACCACAAGCTTCTTAAGTATATTTTTTAGTAATTAATCGAAGGTTTTATCTCACCGATAAATATTTGATTTTGTATAAACAATTTAAGGTCAAAATTTTGGTCAAAAATCGTTTTTTTTTTGAGAAGCCGCCATTTGGTCAAAAAATTTTATTTTGCTTATTCCTTCGATTAATTAGAGGATTATACATTGCTTTTTCGAAATCCGTTTGGTTTTTTCATTTTAGATAATCCAGTCCAGAGATATCGTGGTCACCGCAAGATGCCTTTTTTGAGAGGACCTCGTGGAGATCAGCTATAGCAGCTTTCCAAATTATTATTTTTACAAATACAAAAATCTTAAAATACAGTTAAACGTTACCGTAATAAGTGTACAAATTTTTACATTACTGAATTTAACCGTCTTCTCAGGAACAATTCTTGAAAAATCGCTTTTTTCGGCCTCCTAAATGTATATAACCCCTTAAGTCCTTCGCTAAATAACTGTTTTTGAAGACAAGATTTATCAATAGTGTTGACTTTTCTCTATTGGTTTAAAATTTTATGGTTTTAAAAATCCTATACCTAGGGTATTTGATCTAAAATTAGATTTCAATTACAAGACCAGATGGTATTATTTAAACAAGTTATTAGGTTTTTACGTTTATTAGTAAATAAAAAAAATAGGATATTTGATTTATGTAGTAATGTAGTTACCAATGTTGCTAATTAGGTACCTACTTAAGCTGGTAAACATATATGTAATACGGTACTTAATATGGAACATATTACGATCTTGTATAGATAAGACACAATTTATTTAACTTATCTGTGGTGTAAGTACTTACGAGGTATTAAATATTGAAGTATTCAGGAAAAAAATATTTATACCCTCTTAGTCAAAATGGCGCCATAAAGTTTTGGGATGATGGAGGTGTGAATGCAAATGCAACTTAAGAATCTGCGCTGTTTTTAGTTCACTGACCCATTGCCATCAAGGATTTAGCTTCCCAATATTGCGCTACTAATGTTAATAGTATACACGTGTGAGAGCACCATAATGCAACAACCAAGCAATCGTTATTTTAATATTAATCACTGGCTAACTGTGCAAATGTCGAAATGTCGACTGCATTTTTCTGTTAGAGAAAAAACTATCCACCCTCGACATTAAGGAGTCAAGTATGAAGTATGTTTTTAGTACCTTCCTAATGGTGGGTGGACAATATGCGGGACAGAAACAGAACAATATTAATATAGGTATATTGTTCCCTGCTTCGTAAAAAGTGGCATGACCAGACAGTGCTCGCTCCATCGGCATCGTTAAAGTCATGATACCGAGCATGACTCCACGATGCCGTGCCACAGATGCTGTGCCTCGTGGATTATATACTACTTTTACGTTTACTATCTTGTCTCGAGTGCGTCACCCGATGACAGGACAATAAGGAAACAAAACACCACCTTGGTACATAGAAAACCAGGCTATCTCGGAAGACAGGAGATTAGTCATCGTCTTGTCCCGGAATTGTTAACACAATTATTGTTTTGTCCCTTTGTATTGCCCATGCGAATAACAGACGGGTTCGGAAATTCATCTGCGAGCGTTTAGATGACACTAATGACACCTGGAATTCGTTTGGTTAATGTGTACGTACTAACAAATGCCATCGCACGCATTCGTTCGCCTTCGCAAGGGTTCGCTCACTGGGCGGTACATCAAAAGGAAATTCAGGAAGAATTCGTTCGGCCTTTTTTCGGTGTGTATTTGTGTATTCGTCTCGGTATTCGTGTACAATACACACGTTCGTTGTACGTGGACAGCAAAGCAAATTTTCTATCGAACGCCGAACAAATTCCCGCGAATGCATTCGACCGAATGCGTTCGCTTTCGTTCGCATATGTACTTACTTTAAAAAATCTATATTTCTTAATACTATATTATAATGACACCTGTCTACTTAACTAATATGTACATATAATATATATATATATATATATATATATATATATATATATATATATATATATATATATATATATATATATATGCAAAAAGATTTGGAGGGCCAACCGTTGTTTGTTCAAAAACACTTTATTAAAAGAAGAGACATTGCTCTCGGACCCGCACACTATTTAGCAAATATTTTAGATCATCGCTTTTTGGGAAAGAGACTCAGTAATAACCAAAAGGAAGAAGCATTTGAATATTTATCCAAAATTAATCCGGAGTTTGTTCCGTTTGCGATGAAAGTTATGGCAGAAGAGAAACCATTTCCCAAGTACCTATTTGGCGCTCATTTCAAAAGCACACATCCGCTGCTCTGGTGGAAATCGGTAACTGTTCATGAATCGGATTGGCCCGATAAATGCACGTTTGTAAAGTTGTGCGACCAATTATTTACAGCAGTTGCTAGTACTGCAGGACTGGAAAGACAATTTTCAACATATGGATTGGTCCAGTCAAAACTGCGAAACAAGCTTGGGACTGAAAAAGCTGAAAAACTAGTAGGTATTCTTGTTTAAATATTTGCGCAACAGAGAGGATTTAAAGAAACAACATGACCTTAATTGGGCTTGGCTGGAGCGACAGGAACAATTAGAAAATCCCTCTACAAATGAAAATGAAGATTCATCAGATTCGGACCAACCATTAGCCAGACTGATTTCATCGTAAACTTACTTGTTACCACTGTTACCAGTCAGCCTTGTTTACTCGTTTTATTGTTTTTTGTTTTATATCAGAAATATTATTTTAGTTGTTGTTTTCTTTTGGCTGTTGTTCTGTTCTCAATTTTGGTTTTAAGTTGAACCATAGTTAAAAGCAAAAATATATGATGTGTTCATATTCATAAACTTGTATTTTTTACCTACATTTTACATTCCTAACATAGGAGTACTAAAAAATACTTGTTACTGTGATAGCCACTATCATTGAATAGAATTGAAATGCAAATTTACAGGTTTATAACATGTTTATATTAAATTAAGTGAGTTTGAATTTTTAAAATATATCTTTACAGAAAACAGATGAAATAATTTAAAAATAATTAAAAATATAAATAAATATCCAAATTTGGATATATATCGGATATTTGGATATTTATATAAATATCATGATATTTGCCAACCCTGATATATATATATATATATATATATATATATATATATATCTTGGTAGAAACTCTTGGGGAGTTGGCCATTATCATTAGTTTCAAGCATTGTGTGTATGTTCTTCAAACTGTTGTGGACATGTGTTGGAGTGACACCATTTTTTCTACATGATAATAAAAATATTTTGCGGTTTCTTTGTGATGATAATTTGATGTTGATTGAAGCCCATTGTTTCAGAAGTCTCACTATCTCAGCTCCATACCGATGCTGTATAGTTTGGTAAAACCCCATCCTTATAAGTATTATTATATATTATCTTGGCCAAAAAAATATCAAACTTGGTAGAAACTCTTGGGGAGTTGGCCAACTCCCCAAGAGTTTCTACCAAGTCTGATATTTTTTTGGCCAAGATCATATATATATATATATATATATATATATATATATATATATATATATATATATATAATAAATGTAAATGCGAAAATTTACTGCTTCGCTAGTGCAGCGATAAGGCCGTGAATGAAAAATAAAAATAATGAGGACTATCTGTGATTCTGGTCTGGGTGACCTCCTGCTATCGATTTCTGGGCCCTTACCCATCAGCGGGCAGGCTTACACCCAGGGTGGCTGAAGAACAGACCACGATTTGACCAGAATCAAAGAGAGTCCTTAAGTATATCCAAAATGTTCGGAAAGGATGGGTAAGATGTAGTGGCTCGCGCCAACTATCGTGGTCTGTTCTTCAGCCACCCTGGGTGTAAGCCTGCCCGCTGATGGGTAAGGGCCCAGAAATCGATAGCAGGAGGTCACCCAGACCAGAATCAAAGATAGTCCTCATTATTTTTATTTTTCATTCACGGCCTTATCGCTGCACTAGCGAAGCATTAAATTTTCGCATTTACATTTATTATATTACCTATAGGCCAAGAAATCTTCCATTTTTCTACTATATATATATATATATATATATATATATATATATATATATATATATATATATATATATATATATATATATATATATATATATATATATATATATATATATATACATATATATATATATATATATATATATATATATATATATATATATATATATATATATATATATATATATATATATATATATATATATATATATATATATACGAGCTACACATACTTAACTTAGCCATCTTTAAAAATATCAGGCGCGGCCCCTGAAATTTCAAAATTGTATATCTCTGTTGGTACTAATGGACCCATGCCCAGTTCAGGTTTTTTAGTAGTCAGCCTACTAGGAATATTTTGGCAAAGAAAAAAAATATTTTGCAATTTGCGAAAAAAAGTTGAATTTTTGAATTGACCCACCTGGGTAAAAAATTAACACGCTTCTAAAGGTGGGTACTGACTTGAGCAAATTTACTCACACGAATTGCGTTCGCACAAAAAAAGATGTACGCGCAAATATGTTTGTTCGCGAAAATTATTTGTTTCATTACATTCGTGCGCGCAAATTGTTGTTCCAGTGATTTTGTTGAAATGTCGCTTAAAAGACGTAATATAATTATTGCAAGTGCCTCCTTCGACTCCTTCCTACTATTGCATCAGGCAGAGAAAAAGAAGAAAAAACCTAAACGATGGTGGGTTACAAAATTATATGAAAGCAGACAGGCACACAGTGGATGTAATTTATTAACCGACATGAGGCTACAAGAAAACAGTGGCCACTTTAAAAAATTTTGTCGTATGTCATCTGGAGATTTTGAGTTTCTCCTAAATGCGATTGGCCCCAACATTAGTAAAAGTGATACTAAATTTAGAAGAAGTATTAGTGTACAAGAACGATTAGTCGTTACCATGCGTTTCTTGGTCACCGGAGATTCTTACACGAGTTTACAATATTTATTTAAAATCTCGAAGCTCCACTCTATTTTGATTAACGTGTTTAGACGCACAACAATAAATAAATACAACTACGTCCAGACTGAGCGTTTTACGCACACGAAAACTCTTTGATCTTCGCAGGAGACCGACAGCCGCCGGAACGTATTTGTGCGGGGAAAAAATTTACGCGCACATACATTCGTGGCAGTTGGCGCCGTACTCATCTGATCATTTTTACGCGCAAACCGTTCGTGCGCGTAAATTTGCTCAAGTCAGTACCCACCTTTAGAGGTATTTTATTTATTATTTTTTCTAAACACATTTTACATCATTTTGTAGACAATTCTTAAATTTTAAGAGAAAAAAAATGTGTTAGTACTTAGAAAGTTAGTCATTTGAATTTTTTTGAAAATTAAGTATGTACCTACTTATACCTATCTTAGGTTTAAAAAAATTCAAATGGCTATAACCGAGGCTATATAACTCTCTACTAAGTAACACATTTTTTTCTCTTAAAATTTAAGAATTGTCGACAAAATGATGTAAAATTTGTTTGGAAAAAATAATAAATAAAATATCTAAGCGTGTTAATTTTTTACTCAGGTGGGTCCGAGGGTGGGTCAATTCAAAAATTCAACCTTTTTTCGCAAATTACAAAATATTTTTTTTCTTCGCCAAAACATTCCTAGTAGGCCCACTATTAAAAAACCTGAACTTGGCATGGTCCCATAAGTAGCAGCAGAGATACACAACTTTAAAATTTCACGGGCCGCGCCTTAAAAATATATTAAATTTTACCTCCCCCCCCCCCCCCCCCCCCCGAAAAACTCTGCGGGCGCCCATGAAAAAGTGCCTAATTGCATTTCTAAAAGCTTTATTTATTTTTATTTTGCAGGTAATCAACAATTTAGTTAGAGCACTTGGACTGCTCTAAGCCACAAATTCAATCAAGGTTTTCAAGGTACAAAGAAATGGAACGCGATTTATAATCATTTTACGTATTATTTCCCGACAGTATTTGACAAATTTTCTTGGATTTACGTTTCGGTTTATTTATAAACCATCTTCAGAACTGTAAATTGTTTTTATTAAAGTACAAACTGTAACCAATAAACCCAAGAAAATTTATAATTATTATTAGGTACTTAGGTACTACTTGTAGTTAAAGCACATAATCTACATTTAGAAACTAAATAAAAAATCTCAGGGTCTGATGACTCTGTTTAAAAAAATGGATAGTTGATAGTTCAGTCTGTGATCGAGTCCTAGCTAAATCACTTTACATATAAGTGAATATCTATGGCCAGTAATAATGCCTGTATAGATGTGAGTTACAAAAAAATTAATTTGAGATGTACGAGTATTTTGTGCATTTTTTTACACAATACATTCTTACATTATCTTATATGGTTTTGCTCGTGGTATTGTTACTTAGACTGAATTAGAATTCACAAAGATATACTTACGTACATGGGCGCCCGCAGGGGGTGGTGCGTCGGTGCGTGCCCCAACCCCCCCCCCCCCGAGATTTTGAGATTGTCATACTTTTTAATTATTAGTGTATTTGTATAAATCACTACAAATAAAATCTTTAAAAATATATTAATTTTTTCTTATTTTGCCCCCCCCCCTGAGAAAAAAGTCTGCGGGCACCCATGCTTACGTACCTATGTTATGTTGTTAATAAATTGATAATGAACAGTTATTTTTAAATTATCAAATTTAGTTCATCCATACTGTACTGTATAGTACAGGATTTAAAATTTCTTCTTCTATAAAGAAACAAACGAATACTAGGGAAATGACCAAACAATAAAACTTACTTCTTTGTTTTGTCAGTATATCCTCGTTATAAGCACCTTGAACCAGAAAAAATATCACCAAACAAATATAGCGAACTAAAGTAACAGCCATATTTTCACGAAACTATAGTTAAATGCATACTGCCTGCACTAAATTTAAAAATATCCTTCTTTCAAGGCATAAACGAACGAGTAACACAATCACCTCGGTCTCGCCGTAGTCAACTGTTCTGTTTTGCTTTTGTTTGGTTGGCTGCTGTATTGGACGCCGTTTTACCCATGACGACGAGGTCGTCGCCGTAGTGTTGAATCACCACCACCAGCATCAGCTGAATTTTCCCTACAACGAAGGTTAGTCAGCCATCTAGCGGAAGGCATCAAAGCCTTAGTTGTTCACCGTACGATGCCTGTATCCAAATTTATTTTCTTAGGCGAATATCTCAGCAACGTCGCAATTGAATTTTTCCCACCTTTTGGCAACGTGGTAAAGACGGCTTCTGTCAAATTTTTGAATGTTTTTTTAATCTAACCTCAGTTTTCTGTTTGTTTTGGTAAATTAGAGGCTTTTCTGTTTCCTATAAATTTAAAATTTTAATTTTTTTAGACCGCGCTCGAATTTTCTGTATTTTAATTGGAAAAGAGCTTTCATGTTTCTTGGTTTTTAATGTTTTTCAGTTTAGTTCTGGTAAAGTGTCCCCCAAAAGTTACTTATTATTGTAAAAATCAAATAAAATAATATGGTAATTATTTAGATTAACGTAAACAGCGAATTTTTTCATGAAATTTTGCACAGGCCCTAATTTTGGGTCGTAGAACACGAATCCGAAGTCAGTTTTTGGCGGTCTCGAAATTTTTTTTTTAAACTTTTAGGTTAGCTTTTTCCGAGGGGCGGCTAACTCCCAAAAAATGTGTACACAGATTTTAAATCACTACTGATTTAATCTGATTTAACACGATTTAATTGCTGTAACGCTCTGCCCTGCACTGCAGGTGATGCCAAATTGTGATGATGATTTAACGAATGTTAGGTGATTTTTGTGATTTATTGATGATTTATGGTGATTTAAATCGATTTTACATGATATAAAGTGATTTAACTTGATTTCAAATGATTTAAAGCCATTTAAAATTATGTAAGTGATTTAAAGAATTCAAAAAATATAATGATTTAAGAAAGATTTAAAATGATTTAATGTGATTTAACAATAGTATGTACACAGATTTAAGGTAGTGAGCCGCCCCTCGGCTTTTTCAATGAATTTCGTTAAATTTGTTGGGTGAGCAAAAAGGTGGTCAGGTTTGCTCAGTTTTGCTTGATATAGATACATATATATCTATATCAATCAATACTGAGCAAACCTGACCACCTTTTTGCTCAGGTTGGGTGAGCAAAAAAAAAATTTTTTTTTCGAGACCGCCAAAAACTGACTTCGGATTCGTATTCTACGACCCAAAATTAGGGTCTGTGCAAAATTTCATGAAAAAATTCGCTGTTTACGTTAATCTAAATAATTACCCAATAATATTTTTTAAATAATGGATTAAACAGATATATAGTTCATCATAGATTACTATCTATTGTAACGTCTTATTAACTTATGTAGATGGTTCTCGAGGTGATGAAGAGACTAATTTTGTCACTTTATAATGCTCTAGGACTCTAGGGAAGTTCTTAGGAATGGCTGGCAGTAGTGGCTTACCACGAAGTATCAGGTAAGTAAATGAAATAGACAACCTAAGTCACAGCATTCTTAAACTACACAGAAGCGAAAGAGTGTTGAATCCTTTGATCTCAAGGGGTCTGCTTTCACTGTTTTCAGTGACAGTGTCACTTAATTACACTGAGACGAAACCATCAAAAAATTAAAATATACCTACCTACAATCCATTTATTTAAAGTCGGGACATGGGATCTGCGTGGTAAATTTAAATCTATGTTGACTTTTGTTCTACTCAGAACTAAAAAACAAAATGTGCGACAGAGGTTATTTAAATCCTTGGAAGATGGCACAGTGACTTATTTTTACCAGCAAGGCTATCAAGGTTGTAAAAAATGACTTCTTTTCTTGGTAAAACGCAATTTTTTTTAACCTTTGTATGTCAGGTATTTGATTTTGACAGTTCCATGCATTGTTTAAATTAATTTATCACTGTGGTAACTCAATATACAAGGACTCAAAAACTGTAATTTACCATAAAAAAATAATAGATTTTCCTGAAATTGGTATGGAATTGTCAACAGTCAAACGTGACGAATCTGCTCACATAATATGAGCAGTTCTTGTTGAGTGCTTCGAGAGGGGTTTGGAGGTGGATAGCATCTAGACTAACTTCTTGAAGGCATTCGGCAGGATGAATCATGGGTTACTCCTGCATCATGTTGAAATAGTTATTTTAAATTGTGACTGAATTATTTTTTTTTTCTCTGACATGTGCACATTGTATTTACAAATTTAGCATGAATAAATAATCTGAATCTGGATAAATTGAAGGCCTTAGGCTTTAGCGAGTCAATTTTTGCTTGGATATGTAGTTTCTTGTCAGGGCCTAGTCAGTACGTACGAATGACTACCTTTATTTCCAAGGAAATTTTAGTATTTTCTGGAGTTCTTCAAAGGTCCCATTGTGGTCCATTGTTTTTAAATTTGGTTGTTAATGATATTAGCAGCGCTATTGCTCACTCTAATTTTCTCTTATTTGCCGATGACTTGAAATTGTATAATGATATTAGGAGCATTACAGATATCCAGAACTTGCAGAATGACCTTGATAACTTGTCTTCGTGATATGAAAAAGCGGTTTGAGTCTGAATATAAATAAATGCTTTTCTATTACTTTAAGTCAGTCCAAGAACCCAGTCTAACGCAGTGTGAATGACATAACTGAGGACGTAACGCTCAGATCAGTTACTGAGGTTCAAGACCTGGGAGTATTACTTGACACCCAACTCTCTTTTAAAGCTCATATCGATAAAATAGTACAGCAGGGATTTAAAAATTTGGGATTTATCTCAAGATATGGCAAAGGCCTTTCACCTGCCTCATTCAAGATATTATACTGTTCACTGGTGCGCTCTAGTCTTGAATATGCCTCTGTGATTTGGTCACCATATTATTACAGTCGAAACTGTTCAGTGCACATTTTTACGTACACTAGCCATTTACTTCAACTTGTTTCACTTAATTTAGTACATAGAACAAGAAATAGTACCATCATATCATATCATATCTTTATTTGGTGCTTAAATACAAAGTACTTACACAAGTCAATTACATGGTATGTGACAAACAATAAAACTGTTACATTGCATGAGATTATAAAATACTAGAACAAATAAAATTTAAATTAATTCAGTACACAACATAGATAGAACATTACAATTAAAACATGTTTAAAAAATTATATTACTAAAAATTGCACTGAAGGAACTCTTCATGAGAATAAAAAGCTCCATGGATCAGCAATTTTTTACATTTATTCTTAAATGAAGAAAGGGGCAACTCTTTAATTTCACTGGGAAGTTTATTATAAAATCGTATTGCCAGACAACCCGGGCCATTCTGACACCTCTTCAGCCTATGGTACCTGGGAATCAAGCTACATTTACCTCTTGTGTCATGAGAGTGCACATTCTCATGTGTTATGTAAGAGCTCAAGTCTCTCTTAACATGCAATATGTTTTCCAGAATATAAATAGAAGGAAATGTTAAAATTTTGTTTTGAATAAATGCGTTCCTACAATCAGACCTGTAGGGGAGAACCGAAACAATCCTGACCGCACGTCGCTGAAGCTTGAAAACACGTGCCGCGCCGCTCGCGTGACCCCAAGCTAATACTGCATAAGAAATATGGCTATGACCAGTGATGTGAAATGACGGTCATTTATCATTCGTGACAAATGACCGTCATGTGACGGTCATATGACGGTCATATAGGTCATTTATAAAAAATACCCGTAATTTAGATTAGTCATAAAACTAAAAGTTTAAAAAATTCTTTGTAGTTAAAAAAGAATATTCTTACAAAATTTAAAAACGAAAAGCATGTCCTTAAGTTTCATCATGTTCTTCAGCGTCATGTGCAAATTCGTCACTTATTTCGTTTTTGACTCGTTTTAGAATTAAGCCAGGAATATTCTAAAACGCGACAGAGCACGCGTGATGTCTTCATTTCTATGACGCTCGTGACTTTTTGTTGCTTAATTTTTACTCTTGCGTCGAAACATTTAATTTAAGGTTAGGTTAAATGACCTGATGGTCATTTATTAATGTGACGTGACGGTCATGACGTCATGACCGCACAAAATGACGCGGTCATATGACCGACTCACATCACTGGCTATGACACAAGGAGAAGTAAGCCTGTCTCAACACCTCGTTGGTGACGCAGTGAGATAAGTTTCTCAGCACAAAGATGTTGGTGCTTAACTTACCAATTAAGACATCTATATGACATATGACGATTCCATGTCAGTCCCGGGTCTAGCTGAACCCCCAGTAACCTCGCACTATCATCCCGCTCCCTGCCAGGCAAGTGCCGCATTGAAAACATTACATGTTCAGTTTTTGCATCGTTTAAGTATAGCTGATTAGCAGTTAGAAAGAAACATTGGAAAAAACTGAGGGTTTTCAACCATCCTTTATTTGCTTGACACGTCCTTTCTCTTTTGTCCAAATCTCAAAGGACTGTAAATGTGCTTTAAAACTTATACACTTCTGTCATTAATGCGAAAAGTTTTAATGAAGGTTAGGTAGGTACAACTTTGCATTTGCATATTTTTAAGTCGAGCGTTTCTTTTGTATGTTATCATCTGTCTATTTTACCCAGATCTATTAATCTACTATTATTGTTATAATTTATAAGAACTTAGTAGTCAAAGTTTATCATGTTTAGGTTATGGTGGATAAATAATAGTTTTGCACCATTCGATGGAGTTAATCTGGAAATTTATCTTCATAAATATTTCCATTTTCCGAAAATGATCTCTTAGAATACACACTACTTGCTGGGACACTTAAATATCGTTTTGAAATCTTAGCCGGATCCGGAAACACAAATTGATGCTCTTTCCACTAAATAATTGGGTCAGATAGTCTTTCTTGTAAAGGTTCCCTTAGAGATTTTTCCAACTGTTCTATGGTGACATCACGTGTTTTTATTGTTTTCGAACTGGAAATGGAGGGGTGGCCATACTGTCGAAACATTCCCACAACGATTCTTCACATTTAGCAATTTTTGCTAACGGTTCGTGTTCGTCTTCACTATCCTTATTACTAGCTTCTACATCTACTTCACTAGCTATATCACTAGAAGCTTCAATATTTTGCGATTTGTTAATTTCATTTAGAACAGTCTGCTTTATAAAAAAACTATTACCTTCTGAAAAAAAAGCTAGTTTATACCTGGGATCTAATGCAGTGGCGATCATGTAAAATGCTCTTTTGTTTCAATATTCTCAAATCGTCTGGCAATGTTTTCTAATAGGGCTTCTTTTATTGTACCGGCTCCATAAAAGGCAGAATCTATGGACATTTCTTTTTAAAGTGGCTACTATTGGAATCACATCCGAAATTATTGATTCTCTAGACCTAATTGTTCTAGTTACCTCCTCAAATGGCCTCAAAAGTTTTAGAGTAGAGTTTAGCAATTCCTACTAGTTACTTGTTAAACTGGTAAAAGTGAGAATGTCAGCATCACCACAATATACAGGGTGTATCAAATTAAATGCGCACTATTGCTAACTCTTGTATTACTTTAGATACCAAGTCGGTTAAATTAGCAGAGTACTAGCAGCATTTTTTCTGCTGATTAAAATGGCGAAAGCAGAAAGACAATTTAACATAGCGTTTCCAAATAAATGAAGATAATACAATTTTTTCAAATGGGACACCCTCTATAATCTTGACCGTATCGTTTGCAAAGAGGCCTACAGGACAACAAATTTTATATGCAATATTGGCCTAAAATTTAAAATAACCGAATTATTATCATATTTATCTTTTACTTTTAGACAAGTTGAGTGTGAGAATGTTGTTAGAAAGGCTTTTCCAAGATAGGTAGCACCAAATGGTCCGAAACGTTGGCCCCCAAGATCTCCTGACATAACGCCATTAGACTTTTACTTTTAGGTTTATGTCAAAGACGAAGTCTATAAAAGGCGGTATGCGAACCTGGCCGAAATTCAAGATAGCATTAGACACATAATAGCATCCATCAATAACAGATGACAATTTTAAAAGCCACAAAACGTGTAAGGTACCAAAGAATGCCCCAAAATGTATTGAACAAAACGGTGGTGTCTTTGCACATGTTGTCATTAATATAGGTTGTTTTTTTTTTATTTCTTACGCTCAGATAAAGCAATAAAGAGAAAATTGAGTTTCATTTCAGAAATACACAGCCAACTTGTCTAAAAGATAAAAATTGCAATAATTCGATTACTTTCAATTTAAGGCCAATATTGCAAATAAACTTTGTTGTTCTGTTATCGATTTGCAAACGCGCAACGATTATACAGGGTGTTCCGTTTAAATAAATTATATTTTCTTCATTTATTTGGAAAAGCTGTGTTAAATTGTTTTTCTTCTTTTGCCATCTTAATCAGCAGAAAAATGCTACTACTTTGCTAATTTAACCAACTTTGTATGTCTAATAATAAAAAAGTTAGCAATAGTGCGCAGTTAATTTAGTACACCCTGTATAATAATAGTCCCCTTTAAATCTTGCAATCTTTCCAACATATAGTACGTCCATGATACAAATAAAAGAATGTATGATACCAAACCGTGTCAAGTTCGTCCGGGTGCGCGCATGACGTCACGCCGTGACTTATTTTTGAAATTTATAACGCGCAATATAGAGTTTACGTTAGTTAAAGGCGATTTTATAAAAATTCTATTGGCAATATATTTTGCCTCCTGCTTATAATACAAATTTTATAGTATATGATTTAAAATAATCATATAAATAAAGGGATAAATACATACATTGATTACATTGATTGATTGACTGTCCACATCACAACCATACACAGCACATCTCATTTTTACTTTTAAACTCCCAAAAGTAATATAAAAATACCAAAAAATAGTTGAAAACACAACGCGACCTTAAAAAAGACGTGTTTCGTTTACAAAATATCGCGGAATTGGTCACGGCGTGACGTAAATGGCCACGCCTACCTGCGCGGTATCATATCTTCTTTTATTTGTATCATGTAGTACGTCGAGTTCCATCTAGTTGGGACATCCTGTACAATTTTTTATGAGGAAGAATGTATTCGTCCTGAATTTTTTTCAATTTGTCACAAGCTAGGGAAGAGTGATTAAAATGAGTGGCTATTCGTTTTGCCACAGGCGCCACAGCAATCATATCTGATTCAGGACGTTGTGTTTTAATGCTATCGAATATTACCAATTGCAAATTATGTATGAAACAGCTTTCGCTACTTATGTTAGCATCTTTACAGCCTTTTATAATTTGCTCCACTATCACGTAACATTAAATGGATATTTCCTTTACTAATATGTCGTGTATTTACCAACTTCAAGATTTTTTCAGCAATCGATATTCCTGTATGTCTACCTTGAAAGGACTCACAATTTAATGTAACATTTTCCTTCTTCCAGTCGCTGGTGATCCAGTGTACTGTTATGCTAATAAAACTAATGTTTGTGTTTGTGCATGTCCAAATATCTGATGTCAATGAACATATTGGCAATCTTTAAGATTTATTTTAAACTTTTCACAGATTCTATTATATATGTCTGGTATGATATAAGAGCAAAATAATATCGCCTTTACTAGTAATGGGTGAACTCAATGGTCCGGCCGGACATCCGGGGTCCGGTCCGGTAGCTTGACCGTATGTCCGGCGCAATGCAAGTCCTTTCCATCTCTAATATTATACTACACCCAAAACTTTCATTAGGTGCTCTGCTAATCTTAAAGTTTAAAAAATCAAAGGCCTGAATCCCATATTAAGTAATCACCTTTTATAATTTTTCATATAATTTCAAAATAATATTATTATATTTTACCTTTCAGTAAGAAGCTATGCTTAGACCACTCACTCACAGAACGTCGTCAGAAAAAATGGATAAGGTGCATATTTACCAACTGTGCCAAAACTTATAGGGATGAGGCTGATATACAGTTTTTTCGCGTGCCCCGTGAACAGGACGTAGCTAGACAGTGGATTATCAATTCTGGTAAATACAATATTATATCTGCATTCAATATGTGATTTGATTTTCTATTACTTAAGTTATTTTTGCAAAAAACAGTTTGAAACAGGTGTTAAATAAGCATAAAAATATATATCTACTTAGGTATACAGGGTGAGTTTTTTAAAATGTTACAAAGCGATATCTCGAAAACGGTATAACACGTTGGCGGACAGCTGCCTTTCCAGAAGTTGTCATTAAACCTCACTACTAAATTTGGAAAATATATATAGACCCATATTATATTGAAAAATAAGGTATATTTTTTCTTCAGCAGGTTTTATGTTTATTTCTGCAAAAAAAAAACAGTGAGCAGCAAATGCCGCCTTGTCCCTTTATATGGAGCGGCTATTTACTAAGGGACAAAGCGGCATATGGCTTTCGTCATTACTAGGAGCAAATAATATTTATGTATAAACTAAAACAACAAATACGAGTACATATATACTAAAACATAAAATTCTAAAACATTAATTTGAACTGTTCGGGTTACAATTCAAAACAAGCACAATACAAAGTGCTGGTTTATCTGGGCACATTTTCTACAAATATTTTGTTTCTTTAGGTTTGATATTTTTTAGACAGTATTAGCACCTCATATGAAAGGTTTTGCTTGGGTATATTATCTGGAAAATGCTGTTGGTTAACAAGGTTATCTTCCAAGCACTTAAAACAGTATTTATATAGAACAGTATTTATATCCCTCTGTAGGGCAATCATGTCACAAGAGGATGTCACACGTGTATAAAGTTTCAAATCATCAGCAAACAGTAAATTATTCGAAGGTAACAAACTACCCAAGCCGTTGACAAATAAGCTAAATAAAAGAGGTCTAGGTGGGAGCCCTGAGGAACTCCGGACGTCGTCTGGAATGGCTTAGACAGGTAGCCATCTATTTTAAGCTGTTGTTCTCTTTCGGACAAGTAGGACTCAAACCAGGAGAGCAGAGTGCTGGCCATCCCGCACCTTGATAATTTTGAAAGCAGGATGGCATGATTTACCTTGTCAAAAGCTTTGCTCAAATCTGTGTATATTGCATGAGTCTCGGAACCCTGTGCAAATTTGTTGATTTGGTGATGAAGTTGGTATAGAGGAAAAGGTTTGTACCAACAGATCGACCTGACATGCTGTTGACTAATTATTATTTGCTGGAAGTTACCAGTTAATACAGTTTCAGTGCAATGTTCGAAGAGTTTAGGTATTGCTGATAGAATACTGATTGCTCGGTAGTTCTTAATGTCATTCTTGTTGCCGAACTTATGGATAGGGCAAACATATGAAAGTTTCGAAACATTTGAAAAATTACCAGATGTAAGAGATTGGGAGAAGATATAATACAGAGGGAGATAAAGAGAATGGGCACATGCACAATGAACACTCTGTTGGGACTACCGTCGGGGCCTTCACCTTTATTCACATCAAGCTCAAGCAATGTGCTCTGAATATCAGTAGCACTGACGCTAATAATAGTGAGTGTATACAAATGCATCAGGAAAAGCTTGCTGTTTATTAAAAGAGTGTTTGGGGTTGAAGACCGATGAAAAATATTTTGCAAAGAGATTTGCAATGTCAGAACCATTATCAGCTTTGTGTGTATCATGGCGCATTTCCTTCGGAATTGCACCCTGATTGGATTTAGAGCGAAAAAGCTCCAGAAAAAATTAAGTTTCTCTGTGATGGCATTTTCGGCGCTGCTGATATACCGCTGATAACATTCTTCTGTTAGGTTTCTACATTGCATTCGTAGTTGATGAAAAATATTGTAATGTTCTTGATTGTTTGACTGTTTTTTAGAATCTTCACTCTACATTCATAAACATATTACAAAGTGTCCAACACGTCAGGAAATAAATTTGTATGGAACTAGACAAAGAGACATGCTTTATGTCTCATTTTGTAGAACCAGTGGCGCAGTGAGAGGTCCAGTTGTAACGGCACTCAGAATGTACAATCATCTGCCCCAGGCATTTAGAGAAATAACTTATTTGCCAATTTTCAAACACAGTAAACGGTTTGAAAAAATAATATTTTTGTTATATATAAAGTAAGAAATCATACTAACTCTTTTAAAACATTTAATTTCAAAAAGTTAAAATGCTACAACACAAAAAATCCAGAGAACAGCTGTTCAAACCAAGGGTAAAATTTTGTTCAACTAGGCCTAACAGAAATTTTTGAAGAAAAAAGAGTACCTATACAAAAATTTTAGTTCCAAATTAACTTTAAACAAAAAAAATCCTAACACTTAAGCATGTACTTTTTTTTATTTTCCTATTTTTAATCATATTTACAGAAGATTTGGCTTTTATTAACAGGTTTATTTATATCTTCCTTCATTTTTAAGCGAAATTCCTCACAACTTAAATTAATAATAAACGATACCCTCATAACCTCTTCTAGTGTTAAGTCAAGTCAAGATTTTTCTGATACAAGGAAAAGTTGTTTCAAATGCATCATTGTATTTACACTTGTCTAGCGCACTTATTTACGACAAAAAATTCAATAACTCAACAAAATAACTATAAAAATGAACGCGCTTCTAAACGACGCACTACGAGGCTCTTGACTGGAATTAAAATCCAAAAAGAAATGAAGTTTCTCTGTGGACTCGCACGCTATTCAAACAATAATAAAGTTTATTACTATTATTAGACAATACAACCCAGCAGTATGGTTAAAACATGAAAGTCCAACAAATACTACGAAATGTTTTTTTCTATATATAAATGGTCAACATTATAAACACATACCATAGCACCATTAATAAACTGAAAACTTTTTTTCCACTAGGAGAATGACAGAATTTTAAAAGCCGGCCGATCAAAGTGCGCCAGAGGAGCTAACGGACCGCTGCACGAGCCCGTCATGACGTCGTGATGTTGCGCAGTCAATTAACGCGTCGTTGTGCCAGATATTTAACCAATCACAGCGTGAGCTTTCGTCGCTTACGCTCCGGCGAAAATAGAAGCGTGAAAGTCGTAGCCGTTGACTCCTCTCGGCGCAAAAAATAGATGGTGAGAGCAGAGCAATAAAAATGAGAAGGAGGACAGAGAGAGCACTGCGTCCGAACATATTATGATCAAAGCGTGTCGCCTGGTAAAATTTTAAAAAATTCAATCATCAATTATTATCGGGAACAAAAAAATTGATTTGTAAAAAAGCGAGCATTAAAAAAGATATGGAGAATATCCTTTAACTGGTTCTGGATAATACGCTGCGGACGCACGCTTGTTTGTAAGCAAATAATGGAAGACATTTTCAACATACCTATTCTCTACTAGGTAAGTATCATTCTTTGAAACTTATTTTTTAGTTTTACTTATTGATATTTAAATTATGGTAGGCAAATATTGGTTAAAACTAAGGCTTTCGATAAAAAGGAGTGATTTGGCAGTGGCCTTTTTACTATTTTTTTTCTCTGAGCTTACGATTTACGATGAGGTATAATTTTTTTACCTGTGTCTTCAATTACGCTTAAAACAGAAAATTATCCCCAACGATTTATATGTCTGGCAACGTTACAACAAATTCGATTGTTTTAAGTTTTTCGCGCCCAATTTTCTGTCAGGCGTTATGTCGGGCCAGCTGTTCGCTCAGCCAGGTGCGTCGAACATGGACGGGTTTTAGGGAACTTTTGAAAATTTTTAAACTGTTCGATTTAAGAAAAAAAAGTATTGGGAATGGCTGTAGACTATCCCAGGAGTCACTCATTTCAATATATGCAGAGAATTTCATAACACCCTGTATATTTATACATTAAGACGGCCACGAAAAAAATATAACGACGAAAACACCACCTATTATGTAAGAAAAAAATAATTTTCAAGAGCCCGTGGTAACACTACTTAATTCTTTCTAGCGTATATACGGACGCACAGTTTACAAAATATTATGTTTTCTGCTGGGACAGTAGACTCGATAAAATACTATTTCGTATGTAACACTGCGCGGCATACATTGACATTAAGAAAACTATAGACAAAGCATTTCATTCATAAAATCGTTTGCGCCAAATCAATCATTCGTTTAAAACATGCAATGTATGCGACTAAGACAGGTAAAGACAATGGGAAAAATGGCAACACTGTCCAACATTCCCGGCGGCTGCCTCTTCCAACACCGGAGGCGTGTTTTTTGTACTAAATTTTTGTTACCCTAATATTACTAAGGTGTAGGTATATGTAAAACTATACCAGTGGTTTCGATAGAAGTGAATACAACCCCACTTACTTGTGAAAAGAAACTAATGGGTTTAAATGGTCCAATTTTTTGCAAACTTGACACTGCCACACCATATCTAAATGTTTTTTCGCAAAATAATGTCAGCTTCTTCAAAGAAAAATACTTAAACGTTTCTCGCACACACAAAACACAATTGCACTTTCGAGCAATGTCGCAAACGTCAGAGAATTTTATGAATGGTCGCTTGTGTCACTTTTCAATTCGTAGTAAAACTGGTAGTAAACCATCAAATAGCGTTGTCACTTTTACTTAATAATTTATCACAGTGAGAAGGGACTAAAAGTTGTTAGGAACATACCTTACTATGTTTTTACCTTTTTCTGGTATGATTATTAAGTTGTATGGTATGTGGCAGAATGTCAGGTTGTTGTCAAATAGTTTGCATTAAAGTATTATATTCAAATATTAAGAATCTTATTTTGTAAGGAAAGTGTAGATCATAACAGTTGGCGTCGAGGATAAAGGAAACATGAATACAGAAGAGGTGCAACAAGCGTTATTAAGTTTTATAAAAACACAACAAGAACAAGTTCAGAAACAACAAGAACTAATACTCCAAAACCAACGAGACTTTTTGGTTCATTTAGCGAATGCTTTTGGAACATCTAACACTCGAGTTTCAGGTGATGTTAGTGATGAATTCCGAATGGAAGCATTAGGAAATAGCATTACTGAGTTTCATTATGACCCAGAATCTGGTTTGACTTTTGATCTTTGGTATAAAAGATATGAGAGTCTATTTGAAGAGGATGCTAAAAAGCTACCAGATCCTGCAAAAGTTAGATTATTACTTAGAAAATTAGATACTATTTGCCACGTACAGTATGTAAATTTTATTCTACCACTGGAAATTAAAGATATTAGTTTTAATGATACAGTAAAAAACCTCATCACCATGTTTGGACAAAAGTCATCACTTTTTCAATTAAGATACCAGTGCATGCAGCTTTCAAAAGGTGAATTAGAAGATCTTGTCGCATATGCTTCCAGAGTAAACAAGCACTGTGAGGACTTTAAAATAAAAGAACTAACCCCAGATCAATTTAAATGTTTAATTTTCGTGTGTGGACTAAAATCCAGTAATGATGGTGACGTTCGTACTAAACTTTTGTCAAAAATCCAGGACAAGAGTACAGTTACTCTTCAGGAGTTAATAACTGAATGCCAGAGTTTTAAGAATCTCAGAAAAGATACTGCAATGATTGAAAATGGAAAAATTGAGAACGAAAATATCAATCTGGTAACACAACAAGCACAGCAAAGGAAATATGGGCAACAATCAAAACAATCAAGGTTTTCAACAAACAGATACAAAAACAATGCACGTAATTACTTCCAAGATGATTCAGTACAAGTTCCAAGAAATCCATGTTGGTACTGCGGAGATTTCCATTTTGCCAGATACTGCTCATTTAAAAATTATAAATGCCAGCAGTGCAATAGAATTGGTCACAAGGAAGGTTTCTGCAATAATGCTAAAAATAATTTTTCCCAAAACCAAAAGTTTAAAACAAATGTGATTTACAACATAAATAAAATTGGATCGGAAAATAAAAGAAAATACATACAATTACTAATCAATGAAAATCCAGTAAGATTACAAATCGATACCGCTTCAGATATTACAATAATCTCAGAAGAAACATGGCACTCAATTGGAAAACCTTTGACTTGCCCCACCAATCACATGGCCAGTAATGCCTCTGGTGACAAACTTACCTTGATATCCGAATGTCAATGCAATGTAACGTTTGATGGGAAAACACATGCAGGAAGATTTTTTGTTACAAATATCAGCCATTTGAATTTATTAGGAATAGACTGGATTACCAAATTAGGCCTTTGGGATGTTCCAATAAATTCTGTTTGCAACAATATTAAGTCAAATGAATCCAATTTGCCATTGAATACACAATCATTAGAAGTTGTTTTTCCAGGAGTTTTTCAAAACACTTTAGGACGATGTACAAAAATGAAGGTAGATTTAAAGATTAACGAAAATGCAGTGCCCGTTTTTTGCCCAAAACGTCCTGTTGCTTATGCAGTCATGGACAAGGTTCATGCAGAACTTCAAAGATTACAAGAATTGGACATCATTTCACCTGTTGAATATTCTGAATGGGCTGCCCCCATAGTTGTCACGAAAAAACCAAGCGGAGATGTCAGAATTTGTGGAGACTATTCCACTGGCCGTAATGATGCTCTCAAGTCACATCATTATCCGTTATCAACAGCAGAAGATATTTTGGCTAAATTAAATGGTTGCACAGTTTTTAGTATAATAGACTTATCTGATGCATTTTTACAAATTGAAATAAATGAAAACTCAAAAAAATATTTAACAATTAATACACATCATGGTTTATACCAGTATAACAGGATGCCATTTGGAATCAAAGTTGCTCCATCAATTTTTCAACAGGTAGTTGATACTATCATATCCGGTTTGCAAGGTACAGCAGCCTATATTGATGATATTCTTGTTTCGGGACGAACTGCTCAAGAACACCAAGAAAATGTAGCTAAAGTTCTTCAACGCATACAAGACTTTGGATTTCACTTGAAGTTACAAAAATGCAAGTTTGCGGTAAAAGAAATAAAATACTTGGGATACATTATAAATGCAGATGGGGTAAAACCTGATCCAGCAAAGACAGAAGTAATAAGAAATATGCCTCCACCACATGATATAGCCACATTGAGATCATATCTTGGAGCAATAAATTATTATTGAAAATTTATAAAGAATATGCATATTTTACGCAATCCGCTTGATGAACTACTTAAGAAAAATGTCAAATTTGTTACTGACACATTATAATCCTAAGCAAGAAATTATTGTTGCCGCAGATGCAAGCAATTTAGGAATAGGAGCTTGTATTTTACACAGATCCCAGGATGGCACCACCATGAAAGCAATTTACCATGCCTCAAGAACATTAACAGAAGCAGAGAAAAAGTACAGTCAGATTGAGAAAGAGGCATTAGCACTCGTTTTTGGCGTAACAAAATTTCACAAAATGATATATGGAAGATTTTTTACCCTACAGACCGATCACAAACCTCTTTTGGCAATTTTTGGGTCCAAGAAAGGTATTCCCGTTTACACAGCAAATCGCTTACAGCGATGGGCACTTATTTTGAAGGCATATGATTTCAAAATTGAATACACCAAAACTGCAGAATTTGGACATGCAGATATTTTATCTCGCTTAATCAATACTAACACTGACGATAATGAAGAACATGTAATAGCATTAGTTACTATAGAGTCAGAAGTTTGTCAAATTTTTTATGAAGTCTTACAAATTCTGCCGATTACTTTTAAAATGATATATCAGGAAACCCAAAAAGATGCCGTTCTCAGCAAAGTCATGTATTTTATTCAGAATGGTTGGCCATTAAATAAAAAAGAAATAAGCACAGAAATTTCAGAATATTATACACGAAAAAATTCCCTGTCCATAGTCAAAGGTTGTCTAATGTTTTTAAGCAGAGTGGTCATTCCTAAAAGGTTTAGAGAACAAATCATACAACAGTTACACAAAGGACATCCAGGGCAAGAGAGGATGAAGTCATTAGCAAGAAGCTATGTTTATTGGCCAAAAATAGATAGTAACATTGCAGATTTTGTCAGAAAATGCGTTCCTTGTGCAGAAGCTGCCAAATCGGCTTCAAAAGCTTCACCGTCATTCTGGCCCAAACCAAATAAACCTTGGCAAAGAATTCATGTAGATTTTGCTGGACCTGTTAATGATATCTATTATATGTTAATTGTGGATGCTTACTCAAAATGGCCGGAAATTTTCACTACAAAGACTATAACTTCATCATTTACTGCAAAAAAATTGGAAGAAGTTTTCGCGCGCTTCGGCCCACCTGAAACCCTTGTAAGTGATAACGGAACACAACTTACTAGCGCAATTTTTAAACAATTTTGTTTGTTAAATGGAATACAGCATATACGCACAGCACCATTTACACCTCAGTCAAATGGACAAGTGGAACCACGATACACTTACAACGGTATGCTACGTTGTGACCTCACTTCGAGAAAAAATCTTAAATTGACTAGGCGCTTACCTGAGCAAATGAAATATGACAATGATATTTTAATAAACGTCAACTCAACACCTATCCGACAATAAATTGACCTCTAATAATATTTTAACAAACGTCAACTCAACACCCTACCCAACAATAAACTGACCTGTTCTTATGTACAAGGGGTGCAAGCGTCTAGTCAATTTAGGATTTTCCCTCGAAGTGACGTCATAGCGTAGCATACCGTTGTAAGTGTATCGTGAGTGGAACGATTTGTTGATACCTTTAAGAGAGCACTACAAAAGTTTAAGAAAACAGGTCAACCAGAAGAAAGTCAGTTACAACAATTTTTAGCTTCTTATAGATCAACTCCAAACCAGAGTTCCCCAGAAGGGAAGTCTCCAGCAGAACATATGTTAGGAAGGAAAATGCGTACAATTTTTGATTTGATGTCTCCATTTACCAAGACAGATATTACAAACATATGTAATAAAGCATCTGATATTCAGAACTCATTTGCTCCAGGTGATCTTGTTTATGCTAAAATTTACAGAAATAATAAGTACAATTGGATACCTGGTTCAGTTATAGAAAGAATTGGAAACGTAATGTACAATGTTTTTATAGAGAAAGACAAGCACAGAGTACAAAGACTGCACATAAATCAACTAAGACGAAGATATTCTGAAGATTTAACATATTCTCAACCAAAATCACTCTCCTTTCAGGAGCTATTAAATATTTTTGATCTAAATCCTGTAGGTGAAGAAGTTCAACATCAAACAGAATTATTATTTGGCTCCAGTTTCAGCCAAGCTCAGGTTGACTCACCGATTCCTGAAGCGGAAATGCCACAGTGCTCATCTGAAAACACACAACATATAGCAGTACCCACTAATGGCACTACTGACATAGAAAGCAAGGAAGAAGACATCGATGAAGGCACAGAAGAAGAATTAGAAGGAATTTCTACTTCCCGTCCAAGGCGTCACTGTAGAAAACCCAGTTATCTTATTGACTATGTTTAAATTATAAAAAGGGAGAAATGTTAGGAACATACCTTACTGTTTTTACCTTTTTCTGGTATGATTATTAAGTTGTATGGTATGTGGCAGAATGTCAGGTTGTTGTCAAATAGTTTGCATTAAAGTATTGTATTCAAATATTAAGAATCTTATTTTGTAAGGAAAGTGTAGATCATAACAAAAGTTTATTCGGCTATGATGCATAAAATAGAACAAAATGTGTTACTTTTTTATTACTCAATACTTATTTATGACAATCTTATTAGATGAAAATATAGTCAAATAAATGCCGTGTAATAGGTACTGTATTGCTTAGATGGCATCAATCATCAACACTTTGTCAACCGTCTGCAGTTGCCCAGTCAATACTCCAGAAACAAAAATTTCACCAGTTTTTAGTGCAAATTCAATGACTGGTTGCTTTGAATAGTAAATAACTTTGTCTTTAGTTTTTTTAAAAATATATGGCGGTATACGACGCTTTGCGTTTTTGAATCTACTAAATATTGACAGGATATCCTATTTTGTCCCAGCATGTAGAGCGGCATATGTCGCTTTGTCCGCGAATGTGTTAAAATATTTTCATGAAATTTTGGTGAGTTAATAGGGAGATGGGGGATATATTAAAGCATATTTTTGACATTTACCCCCTCTCTCTATTTTGAGGGATGGAATGATTGATGATGTACATTTGTTTATAAAATTGGAATCTACAGAAAAGAACTATACATTGTTTTTTGATTTGCTCTTTCGGTTCAAAATTAAATTCCATGTAAGATTTCGGGTTGTTAGGCAACCTTTCCGCCCACACTAGTGTAGCTTCTCAGTAATTTTTTCTGCACTCCCCCAAAATTAACGACATATCAACTGGCACATTACAATACGCTTCCATGTTTAATTGAGCAATAAACTGAGAAATAATCGTTAAAACGTCAAAATTCTCAACTGACTTGAGTAAAAATAACGCATTATCATGGAAACGAATAATAATTCTGAAATAAATGAACTTGATTTATTGGTAAAATTCATTTATTTTTTAAAGTTAATCAACATTTAGTTAACCATAATTCCGTCAGAATTCCGTAACCAAAAGAGAAAATCAAAAAAAAAAAAAATTTCTGCACATAAGTAGTTTTTTACGTAGATTCGAATTTTATTAACAAAGTATCCTATTTAAAATTCCAAAGTTATCCCCCACTCCTCAAAATAGAGGGGGTCCCTTCATCTCCCTATTAACTCACCAAAATTTCATGAAAATATTTTAAACCGTTTTCGAGATATTTCCTTGTAACTAGTGATGTAAAATGACTCATTTGAACGTTGTGACGTATGACACATTATGACGGTCATATTACCGTCATAATGCGTCATTTTGCTTTTATCCACGCTATACAATGATGATCATACCTGCACAAAGACTGAGCAAACCCGACAAACTAGAACGAAGTTCTTTCTAAGGGCGCTGAAGCACGACTGGACGTCTGGCTTTCGCGTCCCGTCGTTTGACCTTTAATTGTACACATAAACAAAACAGGATAATACTTAGTTTATGACCGTCATAATGAAAATGACCGTTGTCATAATGAAAATGACCGTTGTTATTTCAATAACTGACGGCAAAATTACAAAGTCGTCATTTTGCTGTTCATTATGACCGTGACCTGACCGTGTCATATGACCAAGCCCACATCACTACTTGTAATACTTTAAAAAACTCACCCTGTATAAAAAAATACAGGGGCTGTAAAACACCAATTGCTAATTTTCTGAAAGGGAAACGAGTTCTGTAAAAAGTCGAGAGTTAAACTCAAAAGATGTTTTATTATTAAAAATTAAATGGCCAATCAGTGTAAAATGTTCATACATATCACACAGGTCTATAAGACCTAACACTCTTGACAATAAGGAATATGCACATATTTTTTTATTTCATAAATCGTTTAAGGAAGTCATTACACACCAAAAAAAAAAATATTTTGAACAAAATTACTACGATAATTTAGTTACAAAAATGTACAGTATCATATCATTCAGTATAATTTATTACAATTTGAAAAGCAGCCTTTTGCCCTTAGTGATTAATGACGTCAGGAGATTAGCATAAAGAAGAGATCAGCAAAAAGAAGTGCCAATCTACATGTTAACGTAAAACTTTTTTTCTCGGAAACAGTTAGAGGGGGAGCAATCGAATTTTTTGGGTTGATGGAGAAATAGTGCAACTAGCTTCGATAAAAAAATCAGTTATACAGGAGTTTCTTTTCGGAGCGATTAAACGTCAAAGTTGAAATTTCCGTTGAAATCGGGTACAGGTCGCAAAAATATTAAATCGATGTACATTTTCGGAGGTTGTAGAGAACCCGGATCTTCAGAACTCTATTAAAACTGGGGAATATCGGAAAATAGCAAGTAATTCTTTTGAATTTTTTTAGGTCGAAAAATGTCATTTGCAGGCCCCTCTTTGATACCTAATAACTCGAAAACAAAACGTCGCAGCGTCGCGTCGGATCGAAAAATGGATTCATAAGTGAAACTTTAAAACCTCAAATACTTTCTTTTTGCAATACATTTACCTACATCTAACATCACTGGAAAATGGATATACATATTTGGGAAAAACTGGAAATTTAGATTTTTGACCCAAATAATTCAGGGTTTTTAATTTTTTGTGGGTTCAAAATGGTTCAAATTAATCCCATATATGTCATCGGCAAGCGCTAGTCGAAATACGTGACGTCCATATTTTTTAGTTTCTTCATTCTTTATAGGAAGGGAGCAATCGCCGATCAAATTTCTATTTTTTTTTTGCCATCGACATCGGTACGTTTGAATCACTATATATTTTTTCCTATCAATTTTTTTCCTAATTTTCAACACTATCTTATAAAGGGATAATCACACTTCAAAATGAATACCGAATGGGTCACCCAGGGGCGTATTTAAGGGGTAAAATCCGAATTGTCTTGATTTTTTCCGACAAATCCTATTTTTAACCGACATTGTTGGACATTGTGGATTTATTTTACCCGTTAATTATCTAAGAACACCTACCACTAATTTAAATGACCAATTTTTTCGTTAAAGTTATAAATAAATAGGTTTATTTGCATTGGTTACATGCAAAATTTGAAATTTGAATTTTCGAAGATTGCGATGAAAACAAAGAATTGCAGTTTATTTAGTCGAAATTAATAAGATGTGATGTCTCAAGATTTCGTAAAAATTCCAGTTTTTTGACACCCAAGTATCGGCAGGTAATTTCTAGTGGGGTCCGGAAACTTTTGAAAAATTTTATTGAGGTCCGGAGAAAAAAGAAACGGCCCCCTCCCGCATCACAATGCACTCTCTTGCGCGGCACAGCATAATCATTTATTTAAATCGAATGAGTTAATTAAAGTTAAAAAAGATTTTTTTGCCGGTCCAGTTTTCTACTTTTCACGGTCCGGACGCGGACCGCGATCCGCCAGTTGCCAACAGTCCCTCTATACCCACCAAGAAGTTTTTATATGAATAATAATTCAATAAATATAGGTATTATGTATTGGCTCTGTTTTCCTAAAAATACTAGGAACATTTATTATTTCGTATATTTTAGGAAACCTTAAATTATTGAAAGTGCTAGAGTTATCGAAGCAACAACTACTCTCTTTCGTTTGCTGGAATCATTTTGATGGTGATGATGTTACAGATATATTTCCATTCAAATTAAAAGAAGGTGCCCTGCCAAAATCTTATCAACCACAAAGTACAAGCGGTCAACTCCCCTCCAGTGGAGGTACTGAAAATAGTAATACTACAATACAAAATTCGCAAAATATGAGCAGTGTAAGTTATCAACAACCATATGTAATACTTGACACACATTCTGCTGATGAAGGTATCGAGGGTGAAGTAATACAAGAATTAATAGTAAAAAGTGACGATTTCATTGATATAGATGAAATACATTTTGAAGATATTAAACCTGAGATAGTTAGCATAGACAAAACCAATGAAACAGATTATTCTTTGAATTATGTAAGAGAAGATATAAGCAGTCGAGAAGAAAGTAATGTGACTACAAAAGATTTTAGGCAAAAATCTCAACCAATTGAAAAATCAAAACCAATAGTTTCAAGTGACGATTTCATTGATATAGATGAAATACGTTTTGAAGATATTAAACCTGAGATAGTTAGCATAGACAAAACCAATGAAACAGATTATTCTTTGAATTATGTAAAAGAAGATATAAGCAGTCGAGAAGAAAGTAATGCGACTATAAAAGATTTTAGGCAAAAATCTCAACCAATTGAAAAATCAAAACCAATAGTTTCAAGTGACGATTTCATTGATATAGATGAAATACATTTTGAAGATATTAAACCTGAGATAGTTAGCATAGACAAAACCAATGAAACAGATTATTCTTTGAATTATGTAAGAGAAGATATAAGCAGTCGAGAAGAAAGTAATGTGACTATAAAAGATTTTAGGCAAAAATCTCAACCAATTGAAAAATCAAAACCAATAGTTTCAAGTGACGATTTCATTGATATAGATGAAATACATTTTGAAGATATTAAACCTGAGATAGTTAGCATAGACGAAACCAATGAAACAGATTATTCTTTGAATTATGTAAGAGAAGATATAAGCAGTCGAGAAGAAAGTAATGCGACTATAAAAGATTTTAGGCAAAAATCTCAACCAATTGAAAAATCAAAACCAATAGTTTCAAGTGACGATTTCATTGATATAGATGAAATACATTTTGAAGATATTAAACCTGAGATAGTTAGCATAGACAAAACCAATGAAACAGATTATTCTTTGAATTATGTAAGAGAAGATATAAGCAGTCGAGAAGAAAGTAATGTGACTATAAAAGATTTTAGGCAAAAATCTCAACAAATTGAAAAATCAAAACCAATAGTTTCAAGTGAACTTGCAGGACAACATAAAACGGAAAAAGAATCCCCAGATTTATCATTTATAAGCAAAATTAGTTTTAAATCGAAGGCGTCTGCAGCTATCTCCTCTATGCAGATTTTACATAGAGAAAAAGAACAGTGGTGTGAAGCCGAAAAATGCCTAGCTCTGAGTCTATTTTACAAGTCTCCTTCAACTTACAAGTTTTTGCAGGGCCAAAAAATTATTTTACCTAGCATAGGTAAGTATGTAGCTATATAGTTTTTATAATCTTTGTGTCTTTGTTATCGCCTTACGCGTAAACCATAATAACAAAAAAAAATCCTTTTTCAATAGAGGTTTGCAACTGCTTCGTTTTTCAGATACAGGGTATCCAAAACAGTTTAAAATAACTATACTTTAATGGATTTTGCAGTAAAGGCATTATATTATGTTTTTTAAAAGTTTTTTTTAAGTTTTTAAAAGTTTTTTAAAAGTTTTTTAAAGTTTTTAAAAGTTTTTTAAAGTTAAACCAAAGGTGAAGATTTGGTTACATTAAACCAAACCATCTGAAAAATAATTATTAGAGCGGTCCAAATGTTCCGCGCGACATAGGCGTACGCGTCATAGTAAATATAATATAACAGAAAAAAATATATAATAAGTAAGTATAATTATACTTACTTATTATATATTTTTTTCTGATTATAATCAGTGGCGGTTGGTGAAATTTGGAAGTTGTATATCTCTGTTCCTACTTACAGGACCCGTACCAAATTTAGGGGTTTTAATAGTGAGCCCACTGGGAATGTTTTGGTAAAGAAAAAAAACATTTTGTAATTCGTGAAAAAAAGTTAAATTTTTAGTGCGCCCCTCCCAAGAAAAAAATGAACACGTCTAGGTATTTTATTTATTATTTTTTCTAAACAAATTTTACATCACTTTGTCGACAGTTTTTAAATTTTGAGAGAAAAAAATGTGTTAGTAGAAAGTTATAGGTAGTAATTTTTTTAAGCCTAAAATATAATTTAAAAAAAAAATTCAAATGGCTATAACTTTCTACTAACACATTTTTTTCTCTCAAAATTTAAAAACTGTCTACAAAATGATGTAAAATTTGTTTAGAACAAATAATAAATAAAATACCTAGATGTGTTCATTTTTTTCTTGGGAGGGGCGCACTAAAAATTTAACTTTTTTTCGCAAATTACAAAATGGTTTTTTCTTTACCAAAACATTCCCAGTGGGCTCACTATTAAAACCCCTAAATTTGGTACGGGTCCTGTAAGTAGGAACAGAGATATACAACTTCGAAATTTCACCAACCGCCACTGAGTATAATATAACAGAAAAAGGAAGTAAATCAGTGATAATTTTTAAAAAAATGTGTGAATCACTTGCCCTCTTAAGCAGCGTTATCACTAGAGACCGGATTCAAATATTACATTCCAGGAACGGACTCCGTTGGAGAGACAGTGTACACTGAAAATATTAAAAATGTTTTTGACAAGACTATTGAGGTCCGAGAATATAATTTTGTCTAACAGATGGTAGAAAAATTTAAGGGAAGGGGGGGATAAAAAGGGAGCGATTGGCAATTTCTTCCAAATATGTGAACTAATATACCATTTTCGGGGTTATTAAGGTCAGAGAATCCATTTTTGTGTAATTGATGTTAAAAAAACTTAAAGTGGGGAGGGGGGCGGGCTGAGAAACGGTTGGAAATTTATCCAAAATGTTAACTAATATACCATTTTGGGGGTTATTGAGGTCAGAAAATCTAATATTACATGGACATTACAAATTTAAAGATGGGGAGATAAGATGAAGGGGGGAGGTTCAGGGGAGTCTACATTCAAACTCATCCACTTTTACGAATATATCTTCAGTTGTAAAGCTACAACTACGTATTTAACTTTCTAACTTTTTCCCAACTTTTTTTCGACTTTTATTTTTCATTTTTCGATTTTTGACACCTGCGCAGTAGACCAAAATACGTACCACGCACAAATCGAGTGTGCTAGGCATGCTCATAGAATTTTAGGGGATGTACTTTGGAGTCTACATTCGAACCCAACCACTTTTAAGAATGTATCCCCAATTGTAAAGCTACAATTACGCAGAGATTATTTGATTTTGCAGGTATAAATGTGTACAGGGTGGCGCAATAGTTTATATTATATATATATATATATATATATATATATATATATATATATATATATATATATATATATATATATATGTATATATATATATATATATATATATATATATATATATATATATATATATATATATATATATATATATATATATATATATATTATATATACAGGGTGACGCGGATCTAAATGTACATACGATACCATAAGATAGAGACCACCTTGGGGGTTCTAAATCACCCGCATTTAGTAGTCCAATCTCTAACCTTTACCGAGATACAGGGTGTTTTATAAGTTTTGCCTAAAATTTATTTTTGTAATATTTCTGTAAGCACTTGAAATAAAAAATTCATAATGGGTAAGAATATTTTGTACACTTTGTGGGTTTAAAATGCCATATGCAAAAGTTCTAAAATCCAGGTCCGTACTTAAAATAAAATTAGTTTTTAATTTGTTTTAAATTCAACACCCTGTATATCGGATTTTTGAAACTTGTAATTTCTACTCCAAACAAGCATAAACATATGATTCTATTGACATGATTTTCAAAGTTGCCGCACTTACCACGAAGTCATAAAAAATAGGCGTTTTTAAGAAATCAATGAGAAAGTACATTTCAAATAAACAAAATCTGCTAAAAAATAGTTGGTAGCCTTAGAAAAGTGTCCATATTGACTAGAAATATTATGTACTACTTGTCGGATTAAAATGACATACGAAAGTGATAGAATCCAGGTCCTCACTTAAATAATAGGCCCATTTGTAATTTTCGAAATTTGACACCCTGTACATCAAATTTTGAAAAAAAATGCATTTGGAACGAGCATAAAAACTGAAATTATTGACATGATGTTCGAAGTTGCCACACTTATTACTTTATCGTAGAAAGTAGGACTTTTGCAAATCTACATTTAGGTAAATTGTTTTATTAACAGTATTAATGGTTAAAAACAATAAGGATTGAATTCGAAAAATTGGGAATAAATATTAATACCTAGAACAACTTAAAATAAACCTAAATCAACAACAATTAATTAAAATAACACAAAGATAATCATACATAGTACAAGGCATACTGTTCCTCAAAAACACATAATTTAACAATAAAATAAATTATTTTTGAAGATTTTCAAAATGACCGCCATTGACTTCTTCACACTTCTAGGTATTAATATTTATTCCCAATTTTTTGAATTCAATCCTTATTGTTTTTAACCATTAATACTGTTAATAAAACAATTTACCTAAATGTAGATTTTCAAAAGTACTATTTTCTACGATAAAGTAATAAGTGTGGCAACTTTGAATATCATGTCAATAATTTCAGTTTTTATGCTCGTTCCAAATGCATTTGTTTTTCAAAATTTGATATACAGGGTGTCAAATTTCGAAAATTACAAATGGGCCTATTATTTAAGTGAGGACCTGGATTCTATCACTTTCGTATGTCATTTTAATCCGACAAGTAGTACATAATATTTCTAGTCAATATGGACACTTTTCTAAGGCTACCAACTATTTTTTAGCAGATTTTGTTTATTTGAAATGTACTTTCTCATTGATTTCTTAAAAACGCCTATTTTTTATGACTTCGTGGTAAGTGCGGCAACTTTGAAAACCATGTCAATAGAATCATATGTTTATGCTTGTTTGGAGTAGAAATTACAAGTTTCAAAAATCCGATATACAGGGTGTTGAATTTAAAAAAAACTAAAAACTAATTTTATTTTAAGTACGGACCTGGATTTTAGAACTTTTGCATATGGCATTTTAAACCCACAAATTGTACAAAATATTCTTAACCATTATGAATTTTTTATTTCAAGTGCTTACAGAAATATTACAAAAATAAATTTTAGGCAAAACTTATAAAACACCCTCTATCTCGGTAAAGGTTAGAGATTGAACTACTAAATGTGGGTGATTTAGAACCCCCAAGGTGGTCTCTATCTTATGGTATTATGGTATCGTATGTACATTTAGATCCGCGTCACCCTGTATATATATATATATATATATATATATATATATATATATATATATATATATATATATATATATATATATATATATATATTTATATTGGCCATTTTCATTTCTGCTCCAGCGTTTCATTTAGTCTGTACTTTAAAGTAACAAATTTGAAGTAACTTTTTGGGCACCATGAAAAATAAAACAGATTCCATCTGAACAAACCATTTAATATCTCAAAAACATAGTTTTGATGACAATTTTAAAATTTTACGTACACAATATAAAGGGAATACCTAAACTTATTGACGTCAGCGACAATAAACATAAACAGATTTAAAAATACAGACCGGACAAATATTGGTGATTAAATCGAAAGTCTTTATATTTATAACTTGGAACTTCCCAATATTTTTCCAATTGTTAAATTTTTGCAAATAGGTAAAACACAACTAGGTACTGGTATATAAAAAAACTTAGGTATTCAGTTTTGTAAAAATTAGTTTTAATATACTACCTTCTGATGTTGTACGCTAATGTTTGGCGAAACATGTTAAGGTGGTAAAATCTAAAAACTAAGTTAATTAAATAGTGGAAAACAATACTAATGTTTGTATTATTCTACAATTTAAAATGGATTTCCTTCAAGTAAAACCCAAATCAGTCAAATATAAGAATATTTACTGATTGTTTGAGAACCACTGACAGGTCAGCCAGTTATTGCAGTACCTTCTTAATCCGAAGCCAGCCAGTTTATAGCTGCCGGGCTTTATGGAGATCTACAGTGCAGTCCAGCCCAGCGAGCTCAAATCATAAAATTTTATTTTAGACATTAAGGATCAATAATCCTTACTCAGCGAGCATATCCATCGAAACCAATTATCCATCGTTTGGTTACCCGTTTTCGAGAAACAGGAACAGTGACAGATCTTTCATGAAGCGGAAAACGAAGTTTCGCCCGAACCGAACAAAACATCGAACGTGTTCGGGAGAGTGTTGACAACAGCTCTGAAACCTCAACTCGAAGATGTTCACCTGAGCTCGGTATTAAACGAAGGTCCCTCCAAAGAATTCGTTGTCCGTACAAAATTCAGCTCGTGCAGCAACTTAAACCAGTAGACTAACATCTTAATTATGCTATTCGTATGTAGAAGTTAGCCAGGGAGCAAAATGAATTAATCTATTATTTGATATTGAGTGGTGAAGTTCATTTTCACTTAAATGTCGAATATGCGCAATGGGTAGTTCATCCGCGGGAAATGCACTAATTAAAGTGGACGCCTTACACCTCACGGTAGAAAGGCATGTAATTAACTAAGAGTAAAGTGTACGGTCTGGTGTGCCCTTACACCACAAAGAGTCATTGGTCCTTGCTTCTTTCAAGACAATGATGGGAACACCGGAACGGTAAATGCTGAACCATATCGCGATATGGTCCAAAACTTCTTAAGGCTTGCTATTGCCAATAACCCAGAGATGTGATTTCAACGAGATGGAGCCCCAGTACACACTTCTTGAGGCCACTATGAAATATTTTTGGAGAATGTCTCATTTCAAAAAATACTGCTTACAATCGGCCGACTCGGTCGCCTGATTTGACAGCCCCTGATTACTTTCTTTGAAACGGGCGTTCGTCAATAAGCCCAAAATCATTCAGCAGTTAAAGGGTAATATTCAGGCTGAAATACGGGAGTTAACGGCAGAAATGCTAGTTAAAGCAGTTAAAATGCAGTTAAAAGATCTCAACTTTGTGAGGAGGCAACTGGTGGCTACTTACGTGATATAATCTTTCACACATAGACCAAAAAATCTCCATAAATCAGTTCTGAATAATTTAAAAAGAAAATTACTAAACGGTTTGAAATTACAAAAGTTATAATTATTTTAAACCCATTCGCGACTTTTGCGCCACCCTGTATATTTCTAAAATCTTCTAATTTTATTTTTGCACTACATGGTGCACAAATATTATCATTGAGGCAGGGGCGTCGCCAAGGGGGGGGGGGGGGGGCAGGGGAGGGCTGCTTCCCCCTAGAGATTCGAAAAAATGTAGATAGATAGGTGAATAAAAACGAAATCAAAACGGTGTCGTTTGAAAATGGTGCTAAAAACATAGCACACTATAGTTGGCAACACTGCTGCGTCATCTGGGCTGACTCACTGAGAAGAGCAGAGCCGTGGAATTTGTGCTTCCCAACAATTTACTCCGCTAACGCACACCGAAATAATTTTTTTATTAATAAAGTGGTCGACAAATTTGCAGAAAACCCGAAAAGATTATGTTTTAATTTTCTTTAATTTTTTAATTTTTTTTTATGAATTTTTCTTCAATTAAAAACCTTTCGTTAAAAATTTTAATCGTTGTACTTATTTGTACCTAATTCATATTTCCCCCATCCTCTCTCTCTCTCTCTCTCTCTCTCTCTTATCTTGGCCCCCCTAGCCCAGGGCTGGCGGCGCCCTTGCATGGAGATACACTGTACGCTGATATTAGTCGTACAGTTCTAACAGCTTTAAATTAGGGTTATTTGTTTTTTAGATACAATACGCAGTTGGATGGGAAATTTAGATTTTGAACTTGGACTAAATAAAACATTACTATCTGAAATAAAACACAAAGTGTCCACCATGGAAGATAAAGACAAAACATGCGCCTTGGTATTTGCTGATGTTGAAATTAAAAGTCATAATAACGGCCCGAGATATTTAGTGTTTGTTCTAAGAGGTATATATTCAAACTGGAACATACCCTTGGCATATTTTGTTGGTAATAACAATACCAGTGTTTTAAGGGACCTTCTTAATGAAACAGTGGAGGAAATTTTGCATACTGGTTTGGTGGTTTGTGCCGTTTTCGGGGACCCTGACTATATATCTAATTATCCAGCTTTATTAGAGGAACTTGGTGTGACGCCAAATAACCCTTATTTTCTAGTTAAAAACGTTAAAATATTTGGCCTGATGAACATATTTTCTATTTTTGAAGTCATTAAATATCATTGGACCCGCAACGATTTTCTTTTTTGTGGAAATCAGGTTTCCCTTCGAGAAGTCTCGTATGCTTTAAATTTAAATTACACCAGAGTAAGTAATAATAAAAGAACACCTTCCGACTACCCACCAATATTTTGTAAAACTGTGGCATCCTTGATTAAGCAAGCTGTTAACGATAGACATCCGAGTAATGGCATTAAAGAAACAGCGGAATTTGTTAAGTGTTTGAGTAATTTAAATGAAGTTCTCAACAAGAGAGACTTTGAGATGAATGAGTTTCTTTTTGTTATCAGTAAAACTTTAAATAAGTTGAAAAACGGCGTGTACAAAATTTTAACTCCCAATGAATGTCCTTATGGAAACAGCAGTGAAGAGTTGTTAGTTTTTAAACATTTGGTGACTTTACTTCGAGCTATAACAATGTTTTGTGATGACTTTCAGCCGAAAAAATATCCAAATTTAATAATGAATTGTCCCGTTAACTTCTTTATTAAAAAAATGTTTTCAATTTCTAACTCGGAACCTATGGTTGATTCCTTTAGAAATCATTTTCGGAAAAGCTTTATTAATAATATGATGCAGGCAACAAACGAAGATGTTTAAGTCAAACTTTAGGTGGTGATAGCCTGTAGTGAAATTTAAACTATAATAAAAGCCTGCTATTTAGTACTTTAAAAGTTGTATTAAAAATTTAAGAACATCTTGTGCAGTTACTGCTTATTAGTTGATTTTTTTAATTATATGGACATATTTTGTTAATGTTCTGTAATAGAGTTATTTCCAATCTATTTTATAATAACAATAGGATACTGTAAAATTATTTTATTTTTTGTGTCTTTGTATATAAATCACAGTATATTGTTTGTTCTCTAATAAAGGTTCGCATTTTAAGTCTTATATATTTCTTCTTAATGTTAATATGTTTACAAGGAGAAGAGTTTAGCGTCCGTAAGAAAAATAAGACAGGGAAATGGTGGCTTAGCGGACAAGAAACAATGATATGACTACTGGAGAAAGTGCCTTATGGATAATGGAAGTCTGATGATCCTTAGCCCTGTACTTTTACTTTAGTATAGTTATATTATTGTATTAGTAAGAATAGAACACACTGTATTTATGGTCTGCTAAGCCACAAACATTTTCCTTGTCTTATTAATACGATTGTGATCAGGGACCTTTTCGTTTTCTAATTGTTTAAGAGATCTTAAGCAAGCGTAGACGGCTGGGACCTGCTTGCCAAATATTATCGAAAGATAAGCATTAATGTCACCGCTTCACTACAATGTCCTGGCTTACTAACCCTTACTGATGCATAGATACTAGTATATTAGTTGGAAATGTATTTTTTCTACTAGCGTGCGCAATTCACCGTTTTCCCGCACTCATTTTGTCTCTGAAAGACTAAGTTTCCCGCACCGTGCGGGAAAATTTTTCCCGCACCGTGCGGGAAAATTTTTCCCGCACTGAGTGCGGGAAAATATTTTTTAATGTTTTATATTGAAATAAAATTTTGGTGATGTATGAATAATATTATTATGAAGTCTTAGATATTATTATTATTAGATATTGCACCGGGTCCCAGTAGCGTCCATGAAAGTTCAACACCTCTGTCTCTTCAAACTTCCACTATGCAGAATCAGTCAACTTCAACCTCTCTAGCTTCAGCAATTAATTTACACAGTGCATCCAATTGTACTTTTACGATAAATATATATAATAAGTAATAAGTAAACATTATATACCTGTTATTTTTTGTTTATTAAAAAATAATAAACTTTGTAAAAATGATGTTGGTTTTTTTAACGCTAGTAGAAAAAAATTTGATCCTAACTCATGCGGAAAGGCACTTTCCCGCACTCGACTGCTTACCCGAACTCCGCTTCGCGTCGTTCGGGTAACGGCAGTCGTTTGCGGGAAAGTGACTCTTTCCGCACTTGTTAGGATAATAACTATTTTCGTTTATCTTGCGACTGACACTAAAGTTTAGTAATCAACACAAACAGTTTTTACCCGTATTCCAAAGAAAGGTTCAGAAGCGGTTGGCAACAAATATGGAAATATTTTCGCAACGTATACATTTTAAATCGCCCATTTGCACGTGTTTCCAAGTGGTTAGTATTACCTGTGACTTTCGCTGTTTCAACACACAATCGAAACTTTTATCGAAATTGTTTCCGAAATGTTTCGACAATGTTTCTAAACTGTTACATCAAATGTGTTTAGGTATTCAAGAGTGACAAGTGACAGTTCAACATCTTATATAGAGGGCGCTGTACTGTCGGAATATGTAAAAACTAAGAAAATAAGGAAATAATTAATTAGAAATACCTGCACGTCGTGAAATAAAAAAAAGCAATATTAAGACAAAATAATTTCGCCATCATGAATTTGTCACAAGTGTATTTTATATAAATTATGGTGGATTTATTTCATAGTTATTGCAAAAGAGAACCACAAATCATTGTCGAAATAATTTTTTTTAACTTAGCTTTACATATTTAACGCGCTCTCCATTTATTTGCATTTACAGAAAAAATAATACTTTGTAAAAAAATTTAATTTAAAATATTTTAAAAGTTTACTTTTTTCTTTTTTAAATTGAATTAGCTAGTAAAATAGAAGTAACTTAACAGCGTTTTGGCTTTTCGAAAGATGCAGGAATTTAATTAAAACCAATTTTAACAAGATAAACATTCATTTGTCAAAATGGCCGCCAGAAAGCGAGAAATTATTCTGGCCTAAAATAGAGCCATCACACAATTTCTAGTATTTGGTTTCTATAATGTTTCATACATCATGTAGCTATAATAATTAATAGAAAATGTGTCGAAACGGAAACACTGTTTCGTGGCTTTATGTTTCTGGAAGTTTCGAAAATTATTTTCTTTACATGTTTCGTAAATGAATGGAAAAACAGAAAAATGGCAATTTGTTTTGATTAATTCGAAAATGTGAGGCTTCAATTTGGGTGCGCGTGAGTCTTACCACAACTTCATAATTTTATCTAAAAGTGTTTCGAAAAATATACATTCCCGCGTGTCGAAAATGTATCGACACTGGTTTGTAAAATATTTCGAAACAGTTCTTAAGTGTTTCTAGTAACTAAATTCGAAAATGTGTCGCAAAAGTTTCGGAACACTCTGTCTCCACACAATTTTATAATTTGAATCGAAAATGTTTCGAAACGTTTCGCAGCAAAGAATTTGTTTCCAATTTGTGTCTAAATATGCTACTTAGGCGTAGGTATATCAAGTTTTCCACAAAATAATATATTTTCTTTTCAATAACTTGGTACTGACCAAACGAGTAGCAATTATATTGTGAATTCCAAACCGTGTTAGGAAGAACAGTAAAGAAAATGGGTGACTATGAAAATGCATGTGTGCGGAGCATACAAACCTGAATACAGAAATCATGCGAAAATGTCACCCAGGAAAAATTTACGTTAATAATAACTTTTTAGTAAGTATGAATATATTTTCTTTTGTCTCTGACATACATATATACAAAACATAGCATTCATAGGCTTTCACAAATTCTTAGTGAAGTTTCCGAAAAAAATTGTCTCTTAACTTGAACACGTTGTAACCTTTAAAGCAAAGCTGTTCTTGCCCTGTATTGAAATACAAGGTGTTTTTCTCGTTAACTATGAGACACAGCAACATAAAATAATACTTTTGTCTTAAAAATGTGCCCGTATTGTAAATATTCATTAACATATTTATAAGGCAAAACAATCTGCAGTGATTTATCCATTCTGTCGGATGAAACTAGCGGTCTCTGACAACAATTTTAAACATGTACAGATTTTCTAATTTGTTATATTCAACAACAGAATCCTGTCAATGTTAAATGCGTTAACTGTTTTTCGAAGTCATATTTTAGGCTCAACCTCTCTATTTGAATTTTAGCGTCTCCAATTATTACTCTGCAAATCGTTACTTATGGACCACCCTTTATGGTGATTTTTTTATTTTTAGACCGCATTATTAATGGATCGAAACTGATGTGGCGATGTACGTACAAGAGTTCATCAAATGTCATATTTGCAACTAGTAAGCAGGATAGCCCGAAACTGGTTACCATCAAAATATATGACGAATGTCACTGACAAAGATACATTGAATTTATTTCTGAAAAGGGCTGTTTATTACACAACGTGGGTTACTGGATTGGTTATTCCTCAAAAATAAAGGTATTTTTATAATTTTTAAACATCTTGTATAATTGATATATATATATATATATATATATATATATATATATATATATATATATATATATATATATATATATATATATATATATATATATATATATATATATATAACGTATATATATATATATATATATATATATATATATATATATATATATATATATATATATATATATATATATATATACAGGGTGTCCCACTTAAGATGGATACAAGCCAATATCTTTGTTGTTTGTTCAGCGATGTTTTTCATTTTTGGTAGGAGGCTGTATGGTCATAAGGCGCACATTTTACCCAGGGTTAGAAATGCGATACCTCATAGACGTACGTTTTAATGGGGTTTTATTTTTTTTTATTCAAGAGTAAACTA